>JBCFYV010011164.1:13298269-13778269 GCA_039000515.1 Timema cristinae | reverse complement strand
CCCCGACTCTCCGACCGGACGTTTGAATGCAAAGTGGAAGTATTCGTTCCACGCCATGACAGCAGTTTGAATGTAAATGTCGAGCTGACGGCGCGCATTTCGAGCATCAACACAGTCGAGATCTGGGGTCAGCTTCATAAAAGAATAAGAACATGCCTTAAAGTTGTTGTTTTTCTTATTACTCTTATACTTCCCTCCCCACTCCCTTTCCCAGCCGATGAAAATGGGCAAAGTACCATTTGTTTAGCATGCGTAACATTTCTCTGCAGTCTCAAGGAACACTGGATTCTGGTAAATGTAGACCTCTTGGAGGTAACATTGAAAAGAGAAACATTTGTTTTACTGGTAAGTTCTAATTTCTATAGACCAATTACTACTCTCGAGTTAATTTTTGTATCCTAAGATTACAAGATGAGGAGGTGAAGTTTTCAAAAAGACACCAACGATCATATAAAAAAAATGATAAAGCAAACATATGGGTGCAGACCCACTCACAAGGTAGACAGTCAGGATTCGAACCTGTGCCTTCCTGATCATAGCTATGCACGCTATTTGAGAACATTTTGTGTGTTGCCATATTAATGTTCTTCAACAGGCGATCAAATTGGACTTCATACCCTCATTTCCATGAATCAAGATAGGGAGATAATTTATCAAACTTTAGTTTCAGTACACTTAGCCGGGATTCGAACTTCTACGGGCCTGTCCCCGGCAAACCAGACTATATAATCTCAACATTTAGACCACATGGCTACTGAAGTGGGTAACACATCATCTTAATAATCAATCTTTTTTATATATTAAACATCTTAACCAAATTGCTTAAGTATGTTCAACAAAATTTAAATTTTCAAAATTAAATTAGTTGTTAACTACTTTAAAATATTTTTTTATTTGTAAAAATAAAAAACTTATTCTTATTTATCATAAAAAACTATTCACAGATTCCTATTTTGAATTTCATTTTCAAGGTCAATTTACAAAAAATTCAAACTTTCTATATATTGTCGTAAATAAACTAACATTAATTAATTTACTTTAGATAAATAAATAAACATTTTTATTGATAATGTAAAATAGTCCCCTGATGTTAATTTTGAACCAGATTGCGAAAGGCATTTTCTTAAATATTCAAATTTAAAAAAGTCATAAATAAACTACCAAACACAGAAAATTTTCCGCCAAAATAAATATACGGCTTAATTTTTCATGTTCATGTTAAACACGCCCCTGAGATACATTTTAAGCAAAATCATTTTAGCCATTTTCATGATAATTTGAAATTTCAAAAATTACTCATGAGCGAACGATAGGTTATCGAATTTTTACACGAAAACACGTAAACAGTTTTATTAGTGATATCAAACGCTCCCAAAATAACCATTTGGACCCAAATATTGATGGCCATTTTTTAAATATTTCAAGTTTTTGAAAAATCAGTCATCAGTAAACTTCCAATAATGAATTCTTACCCCAAAATAAGTGAAGAGTGTTATTTTTTATGTCTAACACTCTCAAGACACCCATTTTGAACCAAATATTTGGAGCCATTTGTAAAATCTGAAAAATCATTCAAATGTAAACTACCCATAAATGAGTTTCTACCCCAAAACAATAATTATACAGTATGATTTGCCATACCATACAAACTATAGATATATATCTTGAACAAATTCATTGGACCTATTTTCGTAATATTTTGAATTTTCAAAAATTCCCTATCAGTAAACCACCCTCCAACGAGTTTTCCCTAAAACCAACTACACAGTGCTATTTGTCATGTAAATCAAATCCTAGATAGGGGCCTATGCATTTTAATCAGAATCTTTAAAGCCATGTTCGAAAAATTTGGACGTCAACAAAATTACTCATCAATCAGTAAACTACCCTTATATGAAGGACTAGGGTAAATAAAAAAGCTTTTTGGTATATCTCTATAAAATCTAATTACCAATTTTGAAAAAATGCAAAATCCACTCTTTTGGTTCGTTTTCACATGTAACGTAAATATTCGTCATAATCTTGAGATCAATTTTTGCACGATCACAATACTTTCTCTTACCCGCTTTGGTGGCTGCATGGTCTAACGCGCTACTCACGCAGTAGACTAGACTGCCGATTACGGTCAGATCAAGGTTTGAATCTCAATCGGGTGTACTGAGGGTGGTTTTCTCCAAGTTGATTTTTCACTCTTCCTTTCACGCAAATGGGGGTAAACTTTATGTTAATATAATCTTCCTAAATCCATAAAACCATTAACGCAATTAGTACATAGGCGTATAGTCTGAACGGGTGCTAAAAAAAACTTTCTCTTTATATGAGAAAGTAAAAAGGACCATTGTGTTCTACGTTTTCTTTGTAATTGGCATTCTGAGTAAGCTAATTTGGGGGGAGGGGGGGTGTTAGTTAATAGGAAGGCTGTGTGGGTCCACTTCCTGAACCTATCTTTGTTAAAGTCGGTTTATTGACTCTAGAAGACAGTTTTGGTCGGTTCTCTAGTAAAACCACCTTTAAAGTGAACGGTTTTTAAAAAAATGCCTGCTTGATACCGATGCTGTCACTTGAAGTGTTCAAGCTCTCCCAATGATCGCAGCAATTTTAACCTGAAGGCTGTGGGTCAGGTGTATACCTTGTCTATGTACTCGTTCACCTCCATGGATGTGTGATACTGATAAATTCCAAGCTCATTTACATGGTATAAGGATGGAGAGACGATAGAAAAACCACAGTGATAAATAGCACGTGAGAAACCATTTACAACGAGCCAGACCAAGATTCAATTCTCGACCTCCCCGTCACCAGCAATTTAGTCTATTGGAAGAGTGAAGCCATAGACTTAGTGAAACCTGGTGCGATTATGAACTCCCAGAATCGTATCGCACAGTACTAATGGATTAACTATTAAGTCTGAACTTAATACATTATTTCAATACAATTTCCTATCAGTTTACAAGCTGGCCATTTAAAGGTTCACATTCATATATGTATTGAAGTAAATACTCAAATGTTGCCAACCAACTTCAAGACGATCATAACAACTGCTTACACATTGATTTTATAGATATCGTAACATTTTTTTACCGCAATATTATTGAACATTTATTGATCTATCAGCTTTAAACAGCCATTTTCAATTCTTTTCATTGTAATTTTGAGCATTTTAGTAGCAATATTAACAGTTTGCACACAAAGTATAAAATAGCAAAATCTTTGGATGACGTCTCTCATACCATAAGAAGGCAATGTGCCGGTTGGTAACTGATAATAACTAGTATCTATTAGCCACCAGGACAGACAATCAATATTTCCCTCCCTATTTAATTAGTTTACTTTAAATCTTATCTAAAACGGGATAATATGTATTGTTCTTACATGATCATGTGTGTTAGTGGTCATGAACTGCAACAAGAGCGATAGCATCATTAGAAAGGTCAGCAGTGAGCATTAGTAGTTCCAAGCCGCTTATTCACAACTCGAAACAAAACCAACATCGAACAAAACCTTCTGTGTGAAAAACAAGAAACACTGTTCGACGAAGAGATTTCAATTATTTTTAAATTGGGGTGTCCACCACAGAACAAAACTTTGTTTTCAAAAAAAAAGATTCTGCTACTTTAACATCGAACAACTGTCTGATGCAATACGGCTGTACAATGTTCGATGGAAATGTTAGAAGAACAAACTTATCTGCGCTTTAACGATTTACTCCTGTTCTCAACGTTTGAAAAGAGACTTGTATATTTGTATGAGTTTATTTATGATTTATATAAATATGATATAAGAGACTGAAGTAGACCGGAAATGATAATGCATTATGTACGGAAGCATCCTTTTATCTACTATCAATCTAAAAAAGAATGAAATAATAAAGGCATCAATACCAATATGTGAGATATTACTGGAAAGTAAATAAAATTGTCAGGTAGAATTCTTGTTTTATTAATTTGGTGGGTAATTTTGTTTTGTTTCATAAATTTCTTGTTTTGTCTGATGATGATATCCCACAGCATCGAACACTTGTTCGAGGCAGTTGCCTGAAACAATTTGTTTCAAACGAATTGTTTGTGACCAATGGGCAAGGTCGTAGCCAGCCAATAAGTACGGGGGGGGGGGGGGGGGGGGGGGGGCACATCCCCTAATAGCCGGAAGCTAGAAAAAATTCAAAATTATAAACAGTTCTAGAAAACTATCTGAAGCGTTTTTTTATGGCAACACTACCCCCTAACTGCCGAAGGCTAGGAAAAGTTCTAAATATTAAACACCTCTAGAAGCTCTCTTAAGTGCTTTTTATGGTAGCACAGCCCCCTTATTTGTATTTGTAGCTTGATTTTAATATTTTTTTGACCATAAATAAAGCCATATATATTTTGTTCATAAAATTTCGGAGGGGGGAGGGAGGGTTGAACCCCCAAAACCTCCTGAATACGGCCTTGCCAATGGGTAAGCGGCATTAGATCCAGTCTCCCTGGCATATCATTCCGCAAGATAAACAGGTTTGAAGACGACCACATGCGTAATCAAGGTCATCACTAGTCACACCCACGTGTCATGCAGATAGATCTGATATAAGTACCTGTGTTTGGTTTGGAGATTGAAGATATGTAGAATAGAGGACTCTAGTTTTATTGGTAACGATTAGAGCACCCAGTATATCTAACTCACTCTGGGCCGGTCTTATGACTCCTGGATAAATATTAATCTGGCCGATAAATATTTTTATCTGGTCAATAAGTTAAAAGAGCGTCTTATGACTGTCAGATAGCATTTATCTGCCAGATAAAATGTATTTATCCATCACATTTTTATTGGGAGGTTTAAGTACCTGATAACTAATTTTAGGTTAAAATCTTGGTTCACGTGTTTAGTAATCACAGGCCCGGGTTTTAATTATATAAAGTTAGAACATTTAATTCACGCTTTTATAAAAACTGACAATCTATTTGTAGAGTTATAGTTAGTTATATAAGAACAAATTATTTAAAGGTGAGTACAATAAATGAAATTTTGTAAATGTTGTACCCAACTATTGACCACATTTTGACAGACACCGAAATTATTACTTGAAAGACAAAATAGCTTCTACACCCACGTGACCCCATTTGCTTATTCGCACTCGTTTAGCCACCATTATTTAACACATATTGAGTGTAATAGCTACTAGCCAGGTTGTACGCATGCGCACACTAATAAAAACAGTACCAACCTGGAGTGTTATGCATACAAATATATTTATCCTACAGATAAATTCCGTTCATAATACGAGTAAAATATTATAGTGGCTGATAACCTTTATTTGGTAACTAACTTCAACCTCCCGATAGCGATATCTATCTGGTAGTCATGAGACCGGGCCTCAAAGGGTTAAGTACAGGTGTATCCAAAATTCTACAGCACCTAAATTTAGACCCATAAGAACAATATGTATGTGCAATGGATGTTGGCCACAGAGATCATTCTACACGAACCACTGGTTTGGTAAGGTATCACTCAGAAAGTCAAACACTATGCTTGCGAAGGAAGGGAATCCACCGTCTAACCAAACCTGCGCCAACCGACAAATAGTCATACTATATGTTGTCGACGTGTAAAGGTTGGTTTCACACATTACGTGGCAATCAAGAAAGTATGGAGCCGCCATCTGTCTCCCCAACTAGCCACACTAAGTCTGGATGATTTTGGAAAGGCGTCACTTCCATCGAGTGTGGACTAGTCCAGTATTGATAATTGTGACAATTTATAGGGCCGTTAACATGTAAACAAGAACGGCTGAAAATGTTAACTCTTTTGAAATAGTTATTGCAATTGGCTATTCATATCTCTTTTGGAATATTCATTGCACTCGGGTAGCAATATCTCTGATGAAATAACCACTCTACTCGGGTAGCAAGCAACATATCTGATGAAATAAACACTGTACTCGGGTAACAAGCAATATCTCCGATGAAATAACCACTTACTCGGGTAGCAAGCAATATCTCTGATTAAATAACCACTGTACTCGGGTAGCAAGCAATTATCTGATGAAATCACCATTGCACTTGGGGATCCATTATCTCCGCTGAAATCACCATTGCACTTGGGTGGCCATATCTCTTCTGAAATCCCTAATGCACTTGTAATTTTTATTTCATAATCAGGCAATTCTCGTGAAAAGTTTTCTGTTTTGAAAAATTTTCAAATATTTTATCCAGAGAAAAATTATCAAGCTATTTATATAGATCGAATGCATTAGAAATATGCTAAGTCTTCAAGTTTACACTTCAGTTTAATTTCTGATAAGGACCTTAACACAAGAAACATTATCAAATTAGTTACAATAAACCAATAACAGTTATTCCATTAATTCTCTTCTGAACCTCTTGAGGAATGGATGTGATATTAAGTAACGTTTAGTCTGCTGTAGACAATATGTTAATTAATACTTTAATATAATAATAAAAGCCTTAACAAACGCATCTCTTTCACCTGGTATTCAATCATCTGAAATATTTACCTGAAAATGTTAATCTTTGATATCCATTATTTCTTAGGATTTTATTTTATCCTCGATAGGAAAATAATAATAATAATGTTATTGTTGGCTTAAGTATTTGCTAACAATTTCCCCCCTCCTTCTACTCATCTCTCATCAAACTATTTGGTGGCTTTTTATATACATATATACTCAGTAGGATCTGGCTAATTCGAAGTTGGTTGATTCGAATGATTTGATAATTCGAACCCACCATTATTCCCCACGAAATTCTTATATAAATCAATGGTAAAAAAATAACATTAAATTCGAATTTGAGAAGGAAATATTTGAATAATTCGAAGTTTATACAGTATGTTGTTAATTTTTTCGAGTTTCTACTCATTTCAAATCTAACTTAACAATCTTAACTAAACTCAAGAATCCCAGGAATGTAAAATACAATTCAGAGTTATTGACTCATGGTAAAAGAGAAAGCGTGGAATTTTGCACCAGCTGCAAGTGGTTTTCCTAGAATAGGGGAGGTTTTGTGTCTGCTTTAATAGCTTCTGTGTGGCAATGGCATCACGTGACGCCCAGCATGGAAGAGGTAAGGCCCGTTGACACGGTGTTAGTTAACTAATGCAAGTACACTAATTTGGCTGCGCGCGCACAGCTTGCACCGTGTAAACAGACAAGCAAGCTACTAACATGCAAGTCCACTTGCAACTGAAAAAGTTGGTCACCTTCCAACTTTTGCTTGTCCTAATCTGGCACCTTTGTCTCCAAGTAACAGTTGCTCATTGTCATCTGACAAGTGTAAACTGTGGTGTTTTTACGATGTTTAAGCGTGGAACTTACACAAGTTTAACCTTAGCCAAGAAGGTTGAAGTGATTAGAGAAGTGGGATATCACAAAATATATATAGAACACAGCCGAAAACTTTATCGACTTACCCTAAAAAAATAATAACATTATGGATATTTAAAAAGTGCAAAATGGAGGAACAAGAAGAACAAAATTTTGTTGATTGTGTCCAGAAAAGAAAGTTACAACAAATCAAAATCAATAATTTTTTCCAAAGTATCCAATGTTATTTAAGTGCAAAAACTGATAAAGTCTGCATTTTTGTTACGGTGAGTTAATTTTTACAATTTTTCATTTTTAGGTTTTTTATTTATTGTATACAAACAGTTTAGATACCCATTGGTTGGTTCGAATTTTGGATGTATTGAATTTTGTTATATATTCCTTGTACTTAGAATTAAAAAGGTTCTAATACATATATATATATATATATATATATATATATATATATATATATATATATATATATATATATATATATAGTGGGACCTCCATGTATCGAACTTCCTTATATCGAAATTATCTATGTATAAAAGTTTTGGTGAATTTCTGTTATATTACATAGAAAAACTATTTCTATATAGCAAAAATAATTATATATATCGAATTTTTATCAAGATTAATCGGGATTTTCCACCAGATATGATGATGGTATAAGAAAAATAAGTGATAAAAAATAGAATGGAGATGTCTCAAGAGGAAGAAGAAAATGTTTGGTCAAGGTCATTGTTACACTGACGGGTCGCCTAGCGGGGTGGTATTGTCTCCACACTCCTCTCGGGTGTATACCATTACATCGCAAGTCCATTACATCGCGTTTTAAGAACAAATACATTGCAGGTCCATCACGTCGCATTTCCCCCACCTCTCTATACTCAGCTAACTAACCCTACTCTGACGTACAACCAATAGGATTGAAGGGGCGTATATATACAATTACATCGCAAGTCCATTACATCGCGTTTTTGAACAAATACGTTGCATGTCCAACACATCGCATTTCTCCACCTCTCAACACACAGCCAACCATATTGGCTAACACGATCCCAACAAGTTGTGTTGGGGATGTTGGCCAACATGTTGATATTGGGCGAGCTGGTCAGAGCCAACAAGTTGTGTTGGGTTGTGTTGGAACATTTGTTAGAGATAATAAACGACCAACCCAACATGTTGGCCGAGTCGGGAGGTTCTGCGCATGCGCTATCGAGTTGAATGAGTGTCTAACCTACTCAACTTTGCCAACAAAACAAGGGGAGTCAGGCACATAATCCTTTCAACCAAACCTACCTTCATAGTGAGAGTGAAGCCTCGTTTATTATGTAACAAGTTGGATCCAACATGATGGAAGACAATTCATTAGGAAAAGTAAGCCGTGTTTATTCTAGCCAACTTGTTGGACCAACGTCCTGGTTCCTCCACCTTTTTTTTAATCAGTCTACACATTTCTAGCCATGGATAGCGACGTATTACTTGCCGTTTCTTCATTTATTGTAATGACAGGAAGTGTACTATTGCATAAGAACCAACACTTAAGAAACGGTAGGGCGTTCAAAGTTTTTTTTATAGACGTCAAATTGAAGGTGTGTTTGTGGTAATAATGAGTTACCTACATTTGTAAAGTGGTGTTGATAGCTTTGTACACATGAGACCTCACAAAGAACAAAATACTTTTGATATAAATCAATTAAGAACCTAGTAGCCGAAGCTATTATTTTTTTTTTTAGTGAGGCATTCTCCATCTCCATCAATTCTGAAAATTGAAAAATGACACCTGAACACGGGTCCCGGGTTCGATTCTCGTGTCTAGGTGTAATTTTTCCATTTTCACAATTTAAATCTATTAGTTTAACTGTATTAGCCTTGTTCCATTCCATGATCACAAAAATATACTTGCCCCGATTTTAAAAGTTAAACTAATCTAAAAATAAAACACATTCTTCACCAAGGTTAGACACTCATTCAACTCTAAAGCGCATGTGCAGAATCTCCCAACTCGACCAACATGTTGGGTTGGTCGTTTATTATCTCTAACAAATGATCCAACACAACACAACAGCTCGCCCAACACCAACATGTTGGCCAACATCCCCAACAAGTTGGGAGTGCGTTTATATTGTAACACAACTTGTTGAGATCGTGTTGGCCAATATGGTTAGCTGTGTGTAGAGAGGTGGAGAAATGCGACGTGTTGGACCTGCAATGTATTTGTTCAAAAACGCGATGTAATGGACTTGCGATGTAATTGTATATATACGCCCCTTCAATCCTATTGGTTTGTACGTCAGAGTAGGGTTAGCTGGGTATAAAGAGGTGGAGAAATGCGACGTGATGGACCTGCAATGTATTTGTTCAAAAACGCGATGTAATGGACTTGCGATGTAATTGTATATATACGCCCCTTCAATCCTATTGGTTGTACGTCAGAGTAGGGTTAGCTGGATATAAAGAGGTGGAGAAATGCGACGTGTTGGACCTGCAATGTATTTGTTCAAAAACGCGATGTAATGGACTTGCGATGTAATTGTATATATACGCCCCTTCAATCCTATTGGTTGTACGTCAGAGTAGGGTTAGCTGGGTATAAAGAGGTGGAGAAATGCGACGTGATGGACCTGCAATGTATTTGTTCTTAAAACGCGATGTAACGGGCATGCGATGTAATGGACTTGCGATGTAATGGTGCCCACCCCTCCTCTCAACCCTTTCCACAAGTAGCATTACCTCCTTTATAAATCAGGTTCACTTCGTTTCAGAATCTCGAACCGACGGTTTGTCTCGCTATTATTTCACTCTCTCTAATCGACAGTTTATGTTCGTGATGTCTTGCACATAACGTGATTCATATTAACTTATAATGAGTGCATTGATTAGGAAATATTTATAAATACAATAAACTACACAATATCATATATAAAAAAAGATCGTTTCAAAGTTTCTATGTAATAAACTTTTTTTTTAATGGAATAATTGTCTCCGATATCTAGAGGTCCAACTGTATATATTTTATCAGTATATTAAATCTACCAACCCTGTCCCTTCACTACTGGGTAGACTGCGAGACACCACCGCGGAGAATGTTCATCTCTCGGCCAACCAGAGCGTGGACGTTCGAATAACTTCCTGTTTATTCAAAACGTTGAATACCCCCATCTCAGAGTAGTGTGATCGATAGGTGACCTTACCGGATGTTGCTCATTGAATACCATCACCAGATCGATAGGTGACCTTACCGGATGTTGCTCATTTAATACCATCACCAGATCGATAAAAAGCACCTTCCATTCCACACACGAAAACAAGGCTCATTGGTCCATCCTTTGTTAGTTTCTTGACTAGGGTTTTACTTTCACAGCAAAATATACAGTCCAATTTGCATAGGAAGGGCCTTATTAGGCAGTAAGAAAAGACACTAGATCTACTTTCACTCATTCATACATCAAGCCATATGATCTGTAACTGTCATATTTTATAGACAGTAACAATACCTATAAAATAACACTAATAACATGGGAGAACGTTTTCACTAGTGAGGGTAAGTAAAGATAAGTGTGGTTTCTAAAAGGCTCGTCCTACGAAAATTAGATTGTATATAATTCTATGAGGCATGTCTTTAGACCTGTCCTTAACCTTTATCCAGGCAACGATACTATCTAGTAGGGTTGAATTGGTGGTTTGCATCTGTGATTCTGTTCCAGGACTAGGTTCGATCATGAACAAGTTCATTTGGGATTGATGTACATATTATTATTATTACTACTATTATTATCACCTCATCTTACTAACCGTTCGGGTTATACTCACTTACGCTAATGTGTAACGGTAGGGTGATTGTGAGATGAAATGGAGGACCTACAGTTTAACGTGGAATCCGAACCACGGCGGAGACCTGGCATTCCTCACATTCACAAGTTGTGATTAATACACGTCTTGTCAGAGGTGAAGGAAGGGCTTAGCAATCAGATAAATGTGTGCCGGGACCAAGGATTGAACCCCGGACCACCAGCACAGAAGTCTGACACCTTACCCCTAGGCCATCAGGTCACCCTTGATATAGACATTAATAATCTCATTATAATCTTTACATCCTTTCTACTGACTAATGATGTAACATTTACTCTTAATTATGCTTCTCACGTACACTTCCATTAGTAATCTATGCTAAGCGTTATCATCATTGGTTAGCCTATAATCTATGTGGAGGTACAAATAATAATATTAATATAAAAGTGTCGTGTATGTATACAATACGTTAAGCAAGGAAAGACACAGCTATTTTGTTAATTAGTTTCAAATTGTTTAATCATGTTGTCTACAACATGTAAGCTTGTGTTATAGGGACTACTAGTGAGAAATTTACTAATTTGTTTTTAGCTAACATTGTGTCACAATAAAAATAATATTAATAACACACTATGCAGTGAGGAGCTATATAATAAAAAAAATTAAATGTACTTTTCATTTCTTTTACCAACGCCGCTTAATACCTGTCCAGGCTATAGGCCTAGGCGTATATGATACCTACTATAATGGAGTAGGGATGAAGAAGGAAGCATTATAGAGGTAATCTACCCACATTTGTTTGGAAGGAAACCATTTAGGAAAACCACCCTCTGTAGACCCTACCGGGATTAGAACCCTAATCTCCTCATCTTCAGTAGGCCAGTTTAACACGAGAATGAATCCCCGCTGAAGTGGGCTACTTTTAAATGAGGATACTTCTCAAGCGCTTTCAATTAGTCATCATGTAAGTCAAAACATTTGCAAGCTAAAAAATAAATATGTTGTCCTAGTCCATCTCTGTTTTTAAATTGGTGCAAGCCCGATAACTCTGATGGCACCAACTACTGGAACAAGCCTCACAAAGTGTATTGTCCCCTTCCATGTTCAAGATCACCAAGACTCGGTGCTTCAACAGATAATCAACTAGCTGTGAGAAATAATGGCGCTCTCTCATCCAGATGTGGTGGAAAATCTAGCCGTCAAATGACAAGTAAGTAGGAGAGGGGCAAAAAGGGTGCTGATTTAGGCGCAAATAATTCTGGTTGGGTTGAGATCTCAAAAGAATAGCAGATCGCTAGACTCAGGTAGACGTAGGAATAATCTTTTAGAACATATTCTTTAAATGACACCTGAACTCGGGAATCAAACCCAGGACCTTTGGCTTTGTACTCCAATGCTTTGTTCACTGAGTTATTCAGGAATCGTCCCGTGCCCATGGTCATTCCTCATTCATAGCATGTCTAGCCTTTCTCCGACTTAAAGCCACATACATTCTTGGGGACATACATGAAATGTATAGAATCTAGTACTTAAATATAGTACACACACACACGCGCGCGCGCACATACACACACACACACATATTCATACTCTCACCCATCCATTCAGTATTAGTCCTACACAAGTGATATTATACCTACGACTCCGAGAACTACGTGGAAGTTACTTACAATAGCTTAGTTTGTTGTTTATTTCTAAAATTTGAATGATTTAAATTATAACCGCCTCACAGAACATACTCTGTGGCCACAAGTGGCCTGCGTGTCGGACATACCTGTTTTAGAGCATCAAAGGGTATAAACTTATGTGAATACCTGACATTGACCAAAGGTATTTCATCTGTCAAAACGTGGAAGGTTCACAAGATGTGGATTTGTAAAAATTACATCATAATAGACGTATAATATTCTTAAATTGTTAGATAAAAATGTATTCCAATCAAGATACGATTACATACGTCCGCCCATAGCTACACTACGTATTATTATGATCATTTAGAGTCAAAAAAGTAGAATTCACATTGATCAAATTTGCAACAACTTCACAGTTACAGAAGTTTAAAATGGAATTGGTGACAACTCTAAAATACTCGTACATTTATAATTTCTCAAAATGGCCACCCTGATTATATATGCACATTTGGGCCCTCCGTGTAATTGAAGTATAAGTAATAGCCCTGATCACAGATTCATGATCATTTCCAGTAAAAATAACTTTACAAATTAAACTACTTCACGATTATATATATATATATATAATTTTGTGACACTTTAGGATTGTTTTTATAATTATTTAAGAATTTATTGTTTTTGTTTCAACATTATACTTTTAAATCTCGCTGAATATAACGTAAATTCATTGTCATGGGAAATCCTGTCTTGACTTGCTGGGACGACACAATAATTAAGCAAAATCCTTTTTAAAAAAACTAAATTTGGTCTAGTACAACTTCAGGAATTTTTGTCTTAAGGATTGATTTCCATTTTAAATAGATAGATACATACTTAAGTTGGTTCCAATAATACTGTAATAGTTCTGTTTGTGCAAACTAAAACATTACTTAATATATTATGTGCATTTTAATCAGTTGATTAGCATGTGTGTTTGCTAACACTGGTTAAGTGTGAAGAAGATCACGTTGCCACCAAGTGAACCTCTAACAGGTTTTTACAACTAGAGCCAACAAGTTTTTGTTCTAAGTGAATAGTGAAGACAACCACCTTAATATATATTGGAATTTCACTCACATAAAGTTTGGTGGAACGTGATCTAAATCCCACTCACCTTCTCTACACCTAGATGGCTCCTTGTAGAGTTTACAAACTCCTCGAACAATAACTTAGCACCTTCCTTTAGTAAACTTATATAAACTTTTAACTCCTTTTAACTGCAAGAGTGCTAGGTAAGTTTCTTAGAAGTAGTTTATTGGAGAAATATCCGTTTTTGGTGGAAATGCTTGCTTCGTAAGATGGCCGAGAAGGCTATTATTTCTTATTTATGGCCAGCAGTTAAGTTTAAAAGATGCATTTGAGGTTTAAAAGTTTTACATCACATTACATGGTTCTTAATGTACCATTTCATTACAACAGTTGCCGACAAACAATTAGACAGCTGTGGTGTTGCCACATCGAACTCACAACAAACTCGGATTAGTGTGCACGTAGACTATATTTAAAATCATCTAGTCTGCTTTGTCAGGTTTTAAATCCTGGCTGACCCAAGCTGGTGAGCATTTAGTCTAAATGTCTAGCTTTTTGGAAATAACGAGGAACCGCGGTGGAATAAAAAGGTAATAATAAAATTGTGCATCTGGGCTATATTATTCATAGCCCAGTATTGGAAAGACTAGCCAGTACTAATCTACTGTTGCCCAGGGGATGCCCGAATGTACTAATCGTACATCCTTTCCGTGTAGGCTCGTTGTATGTACCGATGAGGTGATAATGATAGTGAGTATGAGGGTGATAGTGAGTACGGCGGTGATTTTAGTATAAGATATTTAACCCTAAAATAAAGGGTAAAAACTATTTACTTATCAGCGAACTTATCGGTATTTTCTTCTTCCAGTTCAAAAACCCGAGAGTTGATTTAATGTCATTTCTATCCATCAAGAGCTGGACTTGCATTCAGTCCTTTGGCTATTATTACTGCCTGCACCATCTGGTGGAAATCTCACGTAGGTGGTTCCCTATCCCCTTCAACACAGAATTTCTATCAGCGAGCATGAAAGGGCCTACTAATTTAATCGGGAAAGGTATTTTCACATATGTTCCAGGGTTCCTTTACATACCACAATCGACAAGGAGCTGACTGCTTTACTTCCCCTCTGAATGAAGCTGTGACTTACATTGCTGTAGAAAAATCCACCGACCTCAGCTGGGTTAGAACCCACAAACATCGGGTCCTAAGGTGAGCACTTTACTCCAAGACCGTTGAGGTTGACATTGGGACGTTATATTTCTCTAATGTAATGGGTTACAAATTGTAAGGTCTTATGCCAGCACATACCGGATACCTTCTTTTGGTTCCATCTCTTCAAGTATTCATGTACTACAAGGTGGCCCAAGGAAAAGTAATCCACCTCCTATATCCAGCAGGTGCCTCACTCTGAATTCAAGGAGGTCAATCCCCTTCCACCCATATTGTGACATGGAGCGTGAGCAAGTGAACTGTTTGTCTAAAGTATTATTGACTCATTCTCCATGTCACAATATGGGTGGAAGGGGATTGGCCTCCTCCAATTCAGAGTAAGGTACCTGTTGGATATAGGAGGTGGGCTACTTTCCCATGGGCCACCCTGTAGTACATGAATATGAGAGGTAATTTCTCTTTGCTGTGTAGACTTAATATTTTCTATGAAATTGTGATGTAATTTTTAAAAAGGCAAAACAATCATTTTGTCGTATTTTTGTATTATGGAAATATCAATTTAAATACGTCAATATTTACAATATATTATAGATTATATCTAACCTAAAATAATGAATGTTACTCATTTAGGTTAAATATGGAAACAAAATTATATTGTTTTAAGTTTATATTTTGTGCCTTCAAACCCTTCATATATCTTAGTTTGATAAGTTTTTAAGTCTTATAATTTTATTTATATAGCTGTTTTTTTATATTTTCACAGACTTTATACAAACAAAATTTTAGCGCTGCTTTGTACTTTCCGTTAAGGTTATATGCTTGTGTACTAGTTACGCTGATGGTTTCTGTGATTAGGAAAACGATATATAGAGGAACACATTTGTGTGTCAGTAGAGCTAAGCTCCATTTTGGAAAACCACCCTCAGTACACTCGACCGAGATTCGAACCTCGATCCACCCAGTATCCGCAGTCTAGTTAACTGCGAGAGTAGCGCCTTAAGACCATGCGACCACCGAAGTGTTTTTTAATAATTATATATTTATATTTTCGAGGGAACAAAAACATTATTAATTAATAAGACCTTTTTAATTCGAAGTCCATGGAATATCTAAGTAGGCAATATCTAGGCAGCTGATATACAATCAATACACAATATATGACACATACAATCACACACATTTGATATAAAACACACATACACAATACATAGGTATACATAAAAACAACAAAAATTCAAACACAAAATATAAAAATTTGGAAAAATTAGCATACGAAAATTGCAGACTTAAATCAAAATTGATGAAAACCGACCCAACACATCCCCTATATTAGGCAACCCGCTCGCTACCTGTGTATAATTCTCTGCTTTATCATTTGCTGCTACTACTACTACTACTATACTACTACTAATACTACTACTAATACTACTATTTAATAATAATAATAATAATAATAATAATAATAACAAGGATCGTTAAGTTAGGTTTAAATGAGAACACACTCGAACATGTTAACAATGTATAGGCTTCGAATTATCCAAATATTTCCTTCTAAGGTTTGAATTAAATGTTATTTTTTTACCATTGATTTAAATATAAATTTAGTGAGGAATCAAGGCGGTTCAAACCATCCAATTTGTCGAACTAACCTATGTTGAATTAGACAAATCTCACCGTGTTATAATTAATAAATATGGCAAGTTACAGACATATGGGACAAACTTGTGCGGTACTATAAAAAGTGGTCTGCGCAAATGAAACTGGATCCAGTGCCACTGGTTCATCTTTTTATCAACAAATATTACCACAGTGATTATTCATTTTGAAATGTTGAACCTATCTGAAGCCAAACATATCGTCCTCACAAACCAGCAAACAAAAGGTGTCCAATCGAAGAAATTTGTCTCTATAAAATTATTGGGAGATCTGGGTTAGAATCCTTGCTGAGTGTACTGAGTTTTTTTTAAAATTCCTATATGACTGCTCACTCTTCCTCCACGGAAATGTTGGTATGTCTCCTATAGACTCAAATAGCCTAAGCGGATAGTGAGAAAAGATTAGTTTAAAAAAAGCTGTACGAATAATGGCGGCTGACAGTTACTACAGTTACTAGAACAACCCTTAGCTCACATAGTAAAACATTAACTCAAATTAACTGCAACCATCACGTTTGACATGAAGTATTAATGCTAATGAAATAATACAAATAATATATTTATAGATTGTTAATACTGAAAGATAACAAACGTTTTTTTTATATCTACCGATGTGGTGACTCCACTATAGTTGTGCTGAAGGCCGTAAGAAGCCGAGTAAATGTATATACAGAATGTTCAGAAATTCAAGGCCCAAAATGCACATATAGCTTGATTGACCCAAAAGTAATACCAAATAACTTTTACATTATACATCCGGAAAGTCATGCTAAAACCATTAAGTTGTGTGTGGTGACCTGGTGGTCTAGGAATAAGGTGTCAGACTTCTGTGCTGGGGTCCAGGGTTCAATCCTCGGTCCAGGCACAGAGTTATATGATTGGAAAACCTTCCTTCTCCTCTGACATGACGTGTATTAATCACAACTTGTGAATGTTTGGAATACTAGGCCTCCACCGTGGTTCGGATTCCACGTTAAACTGTAGGTCCTTCATTTCATCTCACAATCACCCTACCATTACACATTAGCGTAAGTGCGTACACCCAAACGGGTTGTAAGACGCAGTGCTAATAATAATAACGTACAGCGCCTGGAGAGCAAAGTTGTTCAAGCATGCGTGTACAACAGGTTACATAGGAGTTAGGAGCGTGGCACTGCACACTTCGACATCTTGGAGCACGGCAGCAGAATATATCACATTTAATAATAAACAACCCACAGAAAGTCCATATAAAAATGTGAATAGGTTGTGAGAATCATCCTTAACGATCTTACATAACAGAAAGTGCTTGTCATTATTATATGTGCAGTGACACGCTCCTAACTCTTATGCAACATGTTGTACATGCAGGATTGACAGCTTTGCTATCCCGGCACTGTACGCCAAAACTTTGAACACAATTTAATGATATTAGAATAGTTTTCTGGATATAAGTGTATAGGGATTTTATATTAATTTTGGTTCAAACAAGCTAAATGTGCAGTTTGAGCTTTGGGTTTCCAAACACCCTGTATATGACACAATTTATTGTACAAAATGTTGTAGCCACAAGGTGGTGGTGTCGTGTGAATCCAGAAGATCATACTGTACATGATTAGCTTTGCACAACTTATTGTGTGTAATTTTGTGTACCTTTTCAGGAAATATAACGTGTCCTATGTTGACAATTTTTATTGGAAAACTTTGAATTGTAAACATATAGTTGGGTTTTGGTACGGAGAAACGTTTATAAAATACAAACATGTATTTTTCCTGTCATCGTTGATTATATTTTATGGTACACTTAGTGTTATTATATAGGTATTGAAACTATCTTTCAAACATGACAGTCGAGGATCACATGAATGCATGAGAATTGTTTTATTAACTTTTGTAACCGTCTTTCTAGCAGAATCAGACTTGAAACTACTCCCTTAGGCTAACATCTCTTTTTTTAAGTGAATGTTCGTACATTTTTTGAAAACCAAATATGTGATGAAAACAAATTAGAGTTAGAAGAGAGTTTAATAATATAATATTTAGCACCGCGTCTTACTACCCGTTCGGGTTATACGCTTTAAGTACTATTTACGCTAATGGATTAGGAATTGGGAAGGTTGAATTAGAGGAAGTGAACCCGCATTTGCGTGGAGGGAGAGTGGAAACCCATTTAGCAACCCCCCCCCCCCCCAGTTCACCCGACCGAGATTCGAACCTCGATCTCCCCGTCCTCAGCAGTCGGGCTCAACACGACTAGCGCGTTAGCCAACTACGCCACCGAGGCGGGTTAGAAGATATTTAACCCCGATATAAGAATATTTAAAATGAAAAAAATACAATTTGAAAATAAAAATGCATTAATATTTGTAGTTTTTAGGGATGATTATGTAAATATTCGTAGTAAATACTATGATCTAAATGCCAATCTCGTTTAGTCTGATTTGCCAGGGACTTATAGGTAAAGGTTCGAGTTCCGGTCGGCTATACTGAGGTAGATTTCTATTAAATAGTTTCCCATTCTTCCTCAAGCAAATGCAAGTACATTTCTTACAAACTATGCCTTTATCATCCCTAGCCCATTAGCACAATTTATTAATGTAATATGTGTGAAACCCAGACGAGTACTAAAAGAAAACTCCATGGTGTGACCTCGCACGCGATCTATACCGACCGAGCGGCCGCCACCGTTACGATGAAAGTGCTAACATTTGCTGATATAAGCTGTCATGTGGTCAGCACAACGAAAACTTTGGTCATTAATCTCAGTTTTCTAAACCGGCGCTGCTACTTATTTATTAAAGTAGCTCCTCATTTGTCCTCATGAGGCTGGTTTGACCCTGTTCTAGACCAACTGTTTCACAGATATATTTTGTAAACGCCAGGGTTCGAGCCCAAGACCTGGATCTGTAGTCAGGAACTGTGACCTCTAGTTCACAGAGCTGACACCACCCTAAATACGTTCTCACGTTCAGTAGTAAAAAATACCCAAATTATCAAAATTCTTAATAACCACACACAAAAAATCTATAAAAATAAAACATATTTTTATGTAACATGCAAAATACAGTATTTTGAACAAAATTCTTAAAGAAATTTTCAAAAATATCAACGTTTCAAAATCAATCATTCTATTATTAATGTTAAGACTAGAATAATAACAATGATTTGGACTTGTGTTTGACCATAAAAACATTTCTTTAAATGTCAAGTTTGAACGAAATCGATAAAATCGGTTTAGCTGTAGCCATTTATAAATACAAAGAAACCACGGGCAAAATTTTCAAAACTCACTTTTTTAGTTCAAGGGCATATGAGCCGTCAAGATACATCATACTCTTGATTTCGAAAATGTTCCTAACTACAGTACTTTCTCTATATTAGAAACGAATAGGACGACGCAGCCATTGTATTGTGTAAATATGTTATATTGTCACCGAGTCTTATTACCCTTTCGGGTTGTACACAATAAACTAATAACTCTAATATGTTAGGGATAAGGAGGTTTAATTTAGAGGAAGTGTAGCCAAAGTTTCAGGGAGGAAGAGTGGAAAACTATTTAGGAAACACCACCGCCAAGCACTGTACATTCAACCGAGATTTGAACACCTATGTTTCCCCCTATCGTCAGTTCAGTATATTGAGAGAGTGACACCTTAGACAATTTGACCACAGAAGCCGGTATGTTGAGCTTGTATCCAATCAATGTGACCAAGATCTTGTACAAGAAATCATGTAGTGTGTGCTGGGATTTAGAGATAGTTTTTTTTTGGACCCTATAAAACATGTCTACAGTTACAGAAAATATATCTACAGTAACCTTCCCAGATTTTTTGAAAATTCATGAAAGGAAGAAAAAGGTATATTGAATAACGAGACACATTTAGATTATGCCAAGTCTTGTACTGAAATATGATCACTTGTCAATTTTCTTTTTTCTCGCACGACAAACAGCTTTACCCTTTTACGAGTAGGAATTTCAAATCTAGAACTGTTATAATATTCTGAAGTAGATCATGTTGATTCAACCTACCCCTAGATCGACATGTTGGCTCTGCTGATAGCTCATCTGTTATCTGAACTAATGGCCCCAGGTTCGATCCACGGAAACAGGTGAAGTATTTTCATGGTTGAAATTGAACAGCGTTTTACACAGTAACAAAATAACGGCTGGAGGTGTAGGTGTTGTTTTGGGTTGTGAATAAACTTGTGTTTGACAGTGGTCTATTAAAAACAAAGATGCGAGAGTGAAACAGAGAAACTACTACAGTTCCTGGTCCTAAAGTATTATTATTATTATACACCAAGTTTTACTACCCGTTCGGCCTAAACACACGCTAATGTGTAGTGGTAGGGTGATTGTGAGATGAAATGGAGGACCTACAGTTTAACGTGGAATCCGAACCACGGTGGAGGCCTGGCATTCCCCATATTCACAAGATGTCTTGTCAGAGGTGAAGGAAGGGTTTGGTAATCAGATAAATATGTGCCGGGACCAAGGATTGAACCCGGGACCCCCAACACAAAAGTCTGACACCTTACCCCTAGACCACCAGTCACCAACAAAATAAATAGTATTCGATTTATTTTATAATATATCATACGTATCTCAACAAAATTAGTTTCATAACAATTTTAAATTACCCGCTTCAGTGGCCAAATAGTCTAAGTCGTCACTCTCTTGTTAGAACGACCTGCCAAAGACGGGGAGTTTGGTGTTAGAATCCTAGACGAGTCTATTGAGGGTATTTTGTTTTTCCTTGATGGTTTACCACTCTCCTTCCACGCTGATACGGGTATATTACCTCTAAAATTCTTCCTTCCTCATCTCTATTCCATTAAATTAATTCTTATGCATGCGTATAACCTGAGCTGGTAGTAAGACGCGGTGATTATCTATGTATATTTAAATCCTTCGCCATATTAAACAACAAAATAAAGCAACATAAAAATGAGCAATAAAGTAAATGAATATGTTAATAAAACATGTTGTTGGTTGGAATATATGTTTCAATCAATCTTTCGTACACCACAATTTCTATAGTAATGTTCAAACATTAAATGTTGTTTTAAATCTACTAAATTAAGATGTTACCTTTAAGGGCAGATTGAATGTACTGTACATAAATTAGTTATATCAACGTTGGTAGTTAAAATACTAAAGTAATGAAATAGAAACGTTCTTTTTCAAATATACCTCCATTTAATTATGTGTTGTGTTTTCAGATCCTATTGTGCTATCGGGAAATTGACCGAGTAAATGGTCGTGTGTTTTATCTACAATCGGTTATCATATGCAGACTCTTGCTGAAAGGAAGAAGAATTAATATGGGCAGATTTGAGAAAATAAACTAGTTTTAAAGCATTTAAATGGATTTCATGTGCCATTCTATTATTTTAAAAATAATTATAAAAAGAGGTATTAATTTACTATTTTCACAGTACACTCAATAAATAATATTCCTATATTGAAATAAAATGTATTATACTAAAAAATAATCATTGAAATTTGTTTAATATATTTTTCATTGCCTTAATTTAAAAAGTGGCTATTACTATTTAAAAAAAAATTAACATGTAAAGTCCTTTTTTGGATTATTCCTTTTCGAAGCACTACAAATCTTCAAGAATTTCATCAGACATTGAGAGATATAAAGAAATTGACGTTTCATTGATATTTTTAATTAAGATATAAACAAGTTTCATCTTTAGAAAATGTAATATTGAAAGGTATATTCAAATATTTGGTTCTATAAAGTGAGTAATTGTAAAGTTTCAACACAAAGAAGTCGAGCGACATCAAATAAGGAACAAAAACTTTTATTTAAATACTTTCCTGTCCTTATTAAAAATATTCTAACAAATAATTTGTAAGCAGCTTTAATGAACAAACATCTCTACTGATATATTTCCCTAACACGCAATCACCAGAAAGTTTGTTCCAACATTATGTCACTGTTAATATTTCATATATGATATAAGAACATTCACAAATTATAATATATCTCCGCAACTTGTAAATACTTGTAAATTTTTCTGAGCAGATCGTGGCATTTATCGACATGTTACAAAGTGTTTTCTTCAGTAGAATATACATAATTTTACTTTTTAGCAAAGTATTTACGTGAAATATTGTTCTAAATTAATTGTATTGTATGATAGTTTAAATGCTTTCACATACCTGTTAAGTTTCATTTAGACCTAATTAATCAACCATAAAAAATGTGCAGTAAGCTTAAGTTTATATTGTGATACTGTTTTACTACAAAAATTATTATTAATATTTAATGTTTTATGTTAAAGTTTAAGTTTAATTTTTTTCAATCGTAAATCGAAGTAAATCAAATAAAAGGTGCGTAACAAATGAAAAGTGCATTTAACAACTTATTAACAATGGGTTGGATAAAGATAATGACTTTATAAACCTTTTTGAAACGTATTTATTTGGTTGGGATCATTGTGAGAATATTTGTAGAAAGTTTCCTTCAAAGGGAATCTAACAGTGCAGTAAATATGACAAGTCACTTGGGAGCTGAAGGTGATGGGAGAATGTTTGTGTCAAGGAGAGAAACATCATATGTTAACAAAGT
This sequence comes from Timema cristinae, assembly GCA_039000515.1. Taxonomy (NCBI): domain Eukaryota; kingdom Metazoa; phylum Arthropoda; class Insecta; order Phasmatodea; family Timematidae; genus Timema; species Timema cristinae. The sequence goes on along the minus strand of JBCFYV010011164.1, from coordinate 13,755,080 downwards.
GAAGTAGAGCAGCCGATATGACCTGGTTGCCCGACGTCATGGAAACAATGGTCGGCGCCCTTCAGAACACCTCTCTCGTCAATGAGACGTCGTCGTTCGACCCTCTCCAAGAGGACGTATTGACAACCATGGCTAGAAGGTTATCTTCTCCATCACTCTTACCTCGGGAACAGCTTCTGTTCCTATTTAACCTCACTGACGAGGACATAGCTTACTTCCACAACATGACGGCCGGAACAGGGAGTTTTGGTAAAGGAAATGGTGTTGGGGGCTCGCCACAGTGCTACTGCAGCGGTTGGGCTGGTGACGTCGCAGACGCTTACAAGCAGGCGCACGGTATGTCAGTCTCGTGGTTTGCATCTTCGGCACAGTGGCTAATCTTCTGAACGTGGCCGTGTTGACGAGGAAAGATATGGCCAACGCACCGATCAACAGGATCCTGACGTGGCTGGCTGTGGCCGACATGTTGGTCATGGCGGAGTACGTGCCCTTTGCTTCCTACACGTATTTGGTGTTGCCCGAAAGAGAGGATTTCCCCTACTCGTGGGCTGTGTTCATCTTGTTCCATGTTCACTTCGCCCAGGTGCTTCATACCATCTCCATCTGCCTCACTCTGGCGCTGGCTGTGTGGAGATACATCGCCATCAGGTGAGACAACTATTAATAGAGGTACATTTCCATCCGTTGAAACAATCATTAGTAGAGGTAGATCACTACCATGGGAGACTACCAGTAGTAGAGGTATATTGTCATCAAGTGAAACCATCAGTAGTAAAGATACATAGAGAACCATAGAACATAGGACATATGTCCATGGACTTTTTGTGTGGTTTTTATGTCTAATATCCACACCCTCGTTACTTCCTACTTAAAATGGAACACCTTGTATATATATATATATATAATAGATGTGCCGGAAAACTGAAATTTGGCAGAAAGTTAGAGGGATTTTCTGATTAACTAGAAAAATCTAAAAACGGGAAATATAAAAATGGAGTCCCGGTAATTGAGGAGAGGGTATATAATTAGAAAATAACTTTTTGGATGAGGAAGAAGATTAGAATTTGGCATGAAGGTACAGGTACCACTCCAAATAATCATAAGAGTTTGAAAACCTTAATTTTTTAGATGGGACTCCAGAAATTAAGTGGAAGTACAAAAAACTACCAAGTGTTGTACAAAACCATAATTTGACAGGCAGGTAGAAGGACAGCTACAGATAACCAAATAGGTTTTAACATTTGAAATTTGACCTTTAAGGGGTGGAGCGTGAGGTTGAAATTTTCAAAACTCACCATTGTATCTTTCTAACCAGTTGACACAAAGCCTTGACATTTAAAATTAAGAATAAAAGATTCTTTCTAGAATTGGGTGAGAGCCTTTGAGTTTTTTTTTAAAATTTCATCCCCTAAGAGGGTAAAGAGGAGCAGAAAAGTGTGTGACTCAATTACTCATTCATTGGCATATTTCCCCAAACCCTGGGCCTACAAACTTTAAATTTTGCTTGGCAGGAAGGTAACGAACGGGATTCCGCCATTTAGTCAGAAAAATCTAAGATTGGAAAATTTCACAATGGAACTCCGGATGAAGTATAAAATTAAAATTTGGCAGTAAGGTAAATATACAACTGCAGATAAACAAATAAATCTTTTTAAAATATATTTATTTGAGGAATTTAACGTGCACTTTCTGAACCGAGATACCAACACACAGGAATTTGTAAGAAGCATAAATAAAAGGGGGGAGTATTAGCTTTAAAAAAAATTTCTGGTATGGAAGAACATTTATATTTGCCAAGTTTGTAAAGGGAGCCACAATAACCATAAAACTGGATAATTTTAAATTTAAAAACAAGGAGCGGGAAATGGCTAAAAGAAAAACAAATTTCTCGATATGGTAGAAAATTTGATGTTTGTATAGGCAGACGAGAAAATATAAAAATAAACTAATTCAAAAACTAAAGATTATCTGAAAGGGGATCCATTAGCATTGCTATAACAAAACTAAAATCAAAGGGTATAAGAAATTATAACCTGTCAAATAGCGACATAACAATTAAAATAAACCAATTCTGGTGACAAATATCGGTGAACGATGGTGCTCTTTGGAAAACCATAAGGATTATACTCAAACTTGTCTTTGTAACAGAGGATATTATTTATTTATGATCTTTGGTGAACTGTAATAGTTATCTTTTTTTCCTAAATGTGTTTGTAACTATGTCTATTAATTTATTTATCTTTTTTTATTATCGTGTTTAGGTAAATATTGCGCTATTACTGAGTTTGTGTTTGCACCCAGTTTTCTGTTTCAATTTAATATAATAACTACAATTATTGGTTTGTGATCGCCATAGTTTTATCAGGATTGTACAAGGATCAACTAATAAAAAGTGGGTAGATGTATTTTGAACGTTCTAATCTGATATAATTTTGCTGCCGCTTAACCGTGCGAAAAACGAGTAAAACTTCTAATTATTTTTATTAAGAACCAAACCATTTGGGTGGAATAATGTATATATATATTTTACATATAATATACATTTATACATCTAGTATATATAATATATTATATTGTAACTATACCCCAAACCCTTGGGTTTATGTGTCAGGATGGCTTATTGGGGTAGGTAGACAGCGGCCAATAATTGTGGGGTTCGTTCTGATCTTGTTTATTGAAATATATTAATTACCCTACGAGTGTATAAATGCGATGTAAATTTTACAACTAGTTGAGAGAATTTAGAAAAAATGTCTTCGTTCTATCAATATCTCTACTCAGCAGTTCAGCGACCTGACCTATCCTCGTTGTTATAAACTCAAGCTGTAGGATAAACGCCCCACAATTGCTGTAACTCGGTAGCTGAGTATGTAGAGCACTTTGAAGTAGCCCCCTATCAACTGACGTCCTTTCTGGGCCCTCTCTCCTGAAAAGGACTAAAAACTAGCTGTTATACACCGAAAAAGGAGAGGTGTTTCCCCTAAATTACTGTTTATGTCAATACTCTATATTATGCTAGTTGGCAAAACAATCTCTGTTTTTTAAAACTTGACCTGGTACGCGTGCCTAACTGCTGGATCTGAAAAATTAACAATAGGAACTCTTAGGCTTACATCATCCTTGCATGTTCTAGATTACCTAAGGTTGCAAGATACGACGATATATTATATATGGTATATATATATATATACACTATTTATATTTATATAGATAGTATACATTATATACAGTAAATAGTACATACGATATATATTATATACAGTATATAATTATACTATATATCTAATATACCTATTAAATTATACATAATTATAAAAATAAAGGATTAATTAAATTATGTGTTTAATTTCATATAACCCGCCTCGGTGGCGTAGTTGGCTAACGCGCTTGTCGTGTTGAGCTCGACTGCTGAGGACGGGGAGATCGAGGTTCGAATCTCGGTTGGGTGAACTGGGGGTGGTTTTTCCTAAATGGTTTTCCACTCTCCCTCCACGAAAATGCGGGTTCACATCCTCTAATTCAACCTCCCCAATTCCTAATCCATTAGCGTAATTAGTACTTAAAGTGTATAACCCAAACGGGTAGTAAGACGCGGTGCTAATATTAATATTAATTAATTTCTTATCATATTCAAAACAAAATATAGTTTCATATTAGTGTGAATTTAATAATCTGTTGAAAATGAAACTCTGTACAATCAAAGTTGTCCGTTGCTGATCAGATTTCCCCAGAAGAGCCACATCTGGTGTTCCGAGTTCAGGTGCCGCCTCGCAATCGTCCTGAGCTACACTGCTCCTGTCTTGGTATGCAGCCCTTCCTACTTTGTCTTTCAAGTCCGGGAGACACGTATTGTGGAGGACAATAAGGTAGTGCTGCTGTACCACGTGGAGACGTCGGACGTGGCCAGGGAGAATGACGGGATCCTTTTCACCGCCAACTTCTGGATGTACAGCGTGGTGGTGAAACTTCTGCCGTGTCTGGTGCTTACAGTACTGAGCTGCTGGTTGATACAAGCCCTCTATAAGGCCAACAAGAGGAAACAGGAGCTTAAAGGTACCTACAGTATTACTGTGGATTCACATGTTCGCCGAAAAGAAACGTGGTCACGTGACGAGCCCCAAACCAATCACGATATTTCCGCTTGATTTGACGTGAGCTGTTCTGTTAAATTATAACCCATCTCTACTTCGTCCGCTCTGCCCGAGATGTTCGGCGCAGGAGAACCAATCAAATTTCAGAACCAACCATCTCAAATCATTGCGCATGTGAATTTGACAACGCATGCGCTCTACAGCCAGAAACAAGCAGACAGCTTCTTTGTAAGTTGTGAGGAAATTTTAAATATCCCGTTAATGTGTAAAACGTGTTTATCGATGAATTGGATTGTGCCACGACACAGCGTTATAATTTGTAAACAACCATCGGGAGTATGATCTAAAATAAATGTTTATCTACTAGAAAATAAAAATGTTGGTAATCAACTGTTTTGAGTTAGCGTTGCAATGCATCATGGCTCAAATTAAAGTGTGTGAATTTCTGTGTAGATTTGGCTTTATATTTTCGGCGAACGTGTGAACCAAGCTTAAATCCCTACAAACAAGTGTGAGATAATACTTTTCAATCCAAAAAAACTTTGGAAATTACCAAACATTAAAAATAAAATAAAATGTACATCGATGGCTAGTGCGAAAATATTTTAAACTCTATTTCAGGCAGAGTAAAAGTAATACACATGCCGGTAGCAATGATAGGCTATATAATATACTATTATTTAATAGGTGCTATGTCCACTGCCCTATTCAGTTTAGGCCCTTAAGCATTTTTCATTAGCAAACTCTTCTTTTAGATCCTGAAACTTCATATTATGTCATAAATCTTTTTCATTTGTCGTCTTACTAAAACCTTTTTCCCTCTCACTTTTCCTCCTATGTCATCACTCAGTAAAACATTTATTTTAATAATGTGATACATACATTTGGCCTTTCTTAGTAGAATCACCTTAAGAATGATTCACCTTTTTATAGAAAATTCTTAGAACTTCTCATTAGTCACCTTATCTGTTCACTTTATCCTTTATATTCTTCTCCAGCACGGCATCTAAACGCTTTAAAAATATTTATTTTAGTTTAACTCACTTCAGTGACCGAATGGTCTAGGATGTCACTCTCATGTTAGACTGACGGGACTATCAGGGCTCGAATCCCAATCGGGTCTAATTATGGTGTCCATGGACTTTTTGTGTGGTTTTTATGTCTAATATCCACACCCCAGTTAAATACCACTTAAAATGGAACACCTTATATATATATATATATATATATATATATATATATATATTTATATATATATATTGTTACATTTCGCGTTCGCGGCAAGTGTTAATAGTTGCATATTAACCCCCACGTTGTGTCGCCATTTGCTATACTTCTCTTTTTATTGACGTATGATAGCCCCGTGATTGGGAGTCATTTGTTACACTTCTTTTCAGCCCCTCGTTGGACGTCATTTGTTATATTTCTCCTCCCCACGTTAAAATGCTATTTGTTATATTACATAACAGAATCATTTAAGAGTCACTCCGTAAATCATCGTTTCTATTACACAACTATGTGCTTTACTTATAATGCCTCGTTCCTTATCATTAGACTTTAATAAATGATAATATATCACATAAAGTTTGATATCTATTTATTCCTTAAATTGAAAACATATTGTTATTAATATTCTAATCGAAACACGATCATGTCGAGGGCCTAGCAACTTATAATCACCGATCGCTTAAAGCACGTCCATTCAAGACCACGACTGATTGCACAGTAAAATACGAAGTTTCAAAAAGTCACATATATCTGAGTTCAATAGAAGCTTCTCGAAGGAACCTTTCTAACGGTAAATTACACACCTACAAACCCAGAACAAAAATACCTATTGCGTGTGGAAGCTTCTCGAAGAGGAAATACTTTAAAAGATCTTAACTTGTCTGGATTACGTTAAAAGACGTTAACATTTCTTAAGTTTAGCTCCAGTAGATGCTGCCATCGTACCACGAGGCGCGAACTAACTAGTAAATAATTTAGAGGAAGACGTGATTTAAGCGCCACGTAATAGGTTGTAAAATTTAAATAAAGTAAAATATGTTTAATTATATGTAAAATATTTTTGAATATATAAATAATTAGAATGATAAATGGTCAATGCTTTCAAATACTCCTTAGGGTTAAATCTATTGCATTACAATACCCCCCAAAGTGTATCGGAAAGTAGAGACTAGTCTTATACTTTTTGATACGCTTTGCCAAAATAAAAAAAGAAGACATGATCACTTTTCGTACACCCTGTATAAGTTTTACAAATTTTACAAAAATTTCACTATTTTGAAACATCCTGTATAGTTTCACAAAATTTACTTAAAGTTCAATATTTTTAAACATCCTGTATAGAATTAACAAAATTGCATCAAGTTCAATATTTTGAAGTGGAAGTTATATGAATTAAGCATTAAAATAAAATTTATCAGTTATAATTAGGATTAACTAAAATAAGATAATCTAAGTAAAACATTTAGTATAATTATGATTAAATGAAATAAAATATCTAAGTAAGATGTCAGCCTAATTATAATTAACTGACATTACATAGTCTAAGTTTATTATATTAAGAAATTTTAATTTAATTGTCACAGATCGAAGTGTCTTTTAATTAATTTTTGCCAAGCAATTTGCATTTCCTTTATGTCTTGTATTTTTCTTAATTCTATACAATCTTCTTTAAATAATTGTTGCACTTCGTTTCATGATCCTTCACGGATCCACTTTTGTGATTTTTTTCACACACTTAACAAAGGCTCTTAACACTTTGTTACACTTACTCTTAAAAGTCTCTTGGCCAAACTTGCTATATGATCACAAACATTTACAACTTTATGTACCAAACGGTCAACTAAAATTTGCTATATGAGCACCACATTTGCTGAAAATAGCTTAACTTAACATAAAAAATTAAAATAAACATAATTAACTAATAAAACATATAAGTACATTGTTTAAATCATAGAAATGGCAATATCATACACATACATTGTCTAACAACAGAAAATTATTATTATCATACAGTATCATTGATTTAATTAGGATGACACTTAACCCCTAGTAAAACAAAATGAAAAACAACAACTCGATGCTGAATCTCTCCACAGCACAGAGAACCATAGTATATACAATCTCTAACAAGACCTTAGTGGTTTAATACAAGCTCACATTTTGAAATATTCTTATAATTAATTATTATTTATTATTATGATTATTATTCCTTTAAAAATTTTATTTAAAAGAAAGTTGCTTTAAACTTGTGACATAATATTGATTTATTTTTATAACAGGTTCAATAAAGGCTAACTCCCAAAAACTGGAACGTATCCTCAGGATACTTCCCGGCATACAGTGACCGACAATCCCATTTCTCAGGCCTTCAAAACACACAAGAGGCGTTCTCTTAACGGTCCAAACCTCGTTCCATTGTCTGGTAACCACAGGCGGTTCAGAACTCTGCTGACCCCTTGGCCCAGAAAAACTCTCAAAACTCTCAAAACTCCAGGTTCAATGCCTGCCCCCTAAAACTCACAATACTTAACTCGGGTGGCCCAGGTTCAATGCCTGCTCCCTAACACTTACAAAATTCCCATAACTCGGGTGGCCCAGGTTCAATCCCTGCCCCCTAAAACTCACAAGGTAGTCAGACCTCTGCGACAAAACTACTCTCTTGCCAAACGTCGAAGAATCCAAGTCCTGACATCACAACATGTCACTGTATAGCAGAAATTACCTGCCTCAACTCAATTTTTATTATAAGCTTGTCTTAAATTACTTGTCTGACCTGGTGCTTTCCGAGTACACCCCCACCCTCAACTGACTATACTTTGTAATAAATCCATTTCTACTCCTTCCTTCACCAAGCACTTCAGAGGATGCTTCCCTCCCTTGAATTTGTCATTAATAATGAAAACAAAATGAAGTACTTGTCCTTACTTTCCAGAGTTGGACTGTATTGAAATATTAAGGAGGGTCACTTTCCACACTAATCTTTACAATGAAATGGCCCTTATTTACAAGGTTAAGAAGATAAAATTACATAATATACTAAGAGCTTGTTGCTTAATAATTCTAATTACATTATTATTATTTCTCACCCCCTCTTTCTCTCTCTCTCTCTTCCTTTAAGCTAGCCTAACCTGGAATTATACTTTCCAAAGTTGGACTGTATTGAAGTGTTAAGGAGGTGGGTCACTTTCCACACCTATCCTCACAATAAAAAAATTGGGCTCCCATTCATCCTCTAAATAACTGGCCCAGTTCCTAGCCTCCCCTTCTAAACATGAGAGCAAAATTTCAATTTTGTTCCTTTCCCTTAAATCCTCTTCTTTCCAAACTCTCTCAATTTTTTGCAAATATTGAGCCACAGATATTTTGCCCTTTGCTCCCCTATACCTAGGAATGAGTGACAAAGTAAGGTCATTGACATTTTTGGTTAAGAGATTGTGACTACACCCAATTTTGTTATCTGTCCCCCTACCTTTGTTAAGTTGTACTTGATCAGCTAAGTTGTTTATTTTCTGATCTAAAGGGCCAACCGTTTTTTTGTTTTCATTTACAATTTCTTTTATCTCCACAATTTCTTTCCTTTTTATTTGAATCTCCTCATTAATATTTTCCTTAATAAATTGCCTATTAGCATCCTCTTGCCCTTCAATTTCTAACCTCACCTTTTCTATTTGAATTTCCAAATTGGATTGCACTACCTGAACAGCTGATTTGTTGTGTGCTATCTGTATATCCTGTGTTTGTATTTGTTTTTCTAATTTACTGGTTTCTTTATCTAATTTTTTCTCCAAACCCTCTGTTTTGTTTGTCACTGAAGATATTTGATCAATTAACTTAAACTGTTCCTTTCTTAGATTTTCCTGCCTAACCTCTAAATTTCCTTGTTTTTTTTTCTCCTTCTGAAACCCTGTCATTAATTTCATTAATTTGTTGGATAAAATTTTGATTAATTAATTCTAAATTCTCAAATTTTTTATTTATATTCTTTGATTGTTCGTCGACCTTTTGGTTGAGTTTAGTTTCTAAAGTTTTAAAATCCTGTTTATTTTCTGATGCAGTTCGATCAATTTTACATCCGAGTTCTCTCATATTTTCTAATATAACATTTAAAAGATCTACTTGTTCTACTGGTTTAGCCACCCTATCTTCCACTAAGGTTATAGTTCCCCCTACACTTTGATTCAGCGTTTGCAGGATTACTTCTTTACTTGCTACCTCCCCAGAGCTAGCCCCTACTTCCTCCTCACTCCCTTCTTGTTCCTGTTCAAAATTTGCCCTCCTGAATTGACCTGCCCTTTCATCCTCCTCATAAATAAATGGCATTGTGTCTTCATCATCATACTCTTCAGGTTCTCTTATCACCTTGTCTGCCATGTTAAAAATTTAAATAAATTTTTCTTAAGTTGATCTATGAATTAATTTTGTGTTAGGCCTTGACAAATTTCAAGTACTATTGATCTAAGAATTACTTTTTATAGTGAGAAATTTAATTTAAAATTAGGCCCATACACTTTTATATTGTTAGTTTTAATTTAATTTGTGAAATCCCAACATATAGAAACAAAATTTTACTACCCCCAAAATACACAATTGAAATTAGATAAAAAAAAATTATTTTTTTTAAATTAGAGTTACAGCTTCTGTTGACCACTTATCTGTCCTCGACGCTGTTTCTTGACTGCATGCCGTCTCCAAAAGGTCCTCAGTCCCGTTCCTTGATGGTGTGCCGTTGGTGTGCCGTCTCTTGCAGGTGTGCCGTCGGTGTGTCGTCTCTTGCAGGTGTGCCGTCTCCAACAGTCCTTTGCGCTGTTTCTTGACTATGCCGTCTCCTTGGTGTGGTGTGCCGTCCTTTGGTGATTATGTGCCGTCTCCTGGTGTGCCGTCTCTTCCTTTAGCTCAGTTGACGCACCTCTGTCTCAGTTCGCGGTATTCGTGCCCCTAAGTTGTGGCGCCATTTGTTACATTTCGCGTTCGCGGCAAGTGTTAATAGTTGCATATTAACCCCCACGTTGTGTCACCATTTGCTATACTTCTCTTTTTATTGACGTATGATAGCCCCGTGATTGGGAGTCATTTGTTACACTTCTTTTCAGCCCCTCGTTGGACGTCATTTGTTATATTTCTCCTCCCCACGTTAAAATGCTATTTGTTATATTACATAACAGAATCATTTAAGAGTCACTCCGTAAATCATCGTTTCTATTACGCAACTATGTGCTTTACTTATAATGCCTCGTTCCTTATCATTAGACTTTAATAAATGATAATATATCACATAAAGTTTGATATCTATTTATTCCTTAAATTGAAAACATATTGTTATTAATATTCTAATCGAAACACGATCATGTCGAGGGCCTAGCAACTTATAATCACCGATCGCTTAAAGCACGTCCATTCAAGACCACGACTGATTGCACAGTAAAATACGAAGTTTCAAAAAGTCACATATATCTGAGTTCAATAGAAGCTTCTCGAAGGAACCTTTCTAACGGTAAATTACACACCTACAAACCCAGAACAAAAATACCTATTGCGTGTGGAAACTTCTCGAAGAGGAAATACTTTAAAAGATCTTAACTTGTCTGGATTACGTTAAAAGACGTTAACATTTCTTAAGTTTAGCTCCAGTAGATGCTGCCATCGTACCACGAGGCGCGAACTAACTAGTAAATAATTTAGAGGAAGACGTGATTTAAGCGCCACGTAATAGGTTGTAAAATTTAAATAAAGTAAAATATGTTTAATTATATGTAAAATATTTTTGAATATATAAATAATTAGAATGATAAATGGTCAATGCTTTCAAATACTCCTTAGGGTTAAATCTATTGCATTACAATATATATATATATATATATATATATATATATATATATATATATATATATATATATATGTGTGTGTGTGTGTGTGTGTGTGTGCGTGCGTGTGTGTGTGTGCGTGTGTGCGTGCGTGCGTGTGTGCGTGCGTGTGTGTGTGTGTGTACTGTTGATCTCCTTTTCTAGCCGCTTAGTGACTATTTCAGACAACATATTTGCCACGTGTGATATAAAACTGATGGCCCTGTAGTCACTGCATCTCTTGGATTCTTTTTCTCCGGTAGAGCAATCATTGTCAAGTCCAAGACGTTTTTGGAACATTATCCTATGCTGTATCTTGCTTACATTAATATGCTATTGCAGGAAACTATTTTAACTAGAGATGGGAAATTCGATTCCTGGATACCTATCGATCCTTAAGGATATCGAGAGAATCGAGAAAATACCTCGAATTTTGATGTCTCGATTCCTAAAGATACGTGCAAATGATCGTGAATGCTTTATTAAGAGAGTAATGAATATGAAATTTTAAAGGCCGTTGGTAACGCATTTTTTATTTAACTACTCCATATATTTGTATAGTAAAACTTTTAAAAGCATTGATTAAATTTGTAAATCTAAAATTTTATGTTTTGCTTCAATATTCAAACGTATTTACCGTGATAGCATAATGCATTCAAATAAGAACACAAACAAACCTCCATATTAACAGATACCAACCCTGTGTTAAGAAATATTTTATGATTACTTTGCAAATTTACTGTCCCAATAATTTAAAATTACATTATTTAAAGTAATGTTAGCGAAATGAAACGTATCTGTAAAAAAATATTGAGAACTAACCCTTTCACCAATTCTTTGCTCAGGCCATAGCAACCCTGCCACCCCCAGTGAGCGCCGCACCTTGTCTAAGTCTGAGAAACGGACTGACCGCACCACCAAGATGTTGGTAGCAGTGCTGCTGTTGTTCTTCATCTCAGAGTTCCCTCAAGGTGTCTTGTTTTCAGGCCATAGCAACCCTGCCGTCCCCAGTGAGCGCCGCACCTTGTCTAAGTCTGAGAAACGGACTGACCGCACCACCAAGATGTTGGTAGCAGTGCTGCTATGGTTCTTCATCACAGAGTTCCCTGAAGGTGTCTTGTTTTCAGGCCATAGCAACCCTGCCGTCCCCAGCGAGCGCCGGCCCTTGTCTAAGTCTGAGAGACGGACAGACCGCACCACAAAGATGTTGGTAGCAGTGCTGCTATTGTTCTTCATCACAGAGTTCCCTCAAGGTGTACTAGGATTGCTTAGTGGGATATTGGGACGATGCTTCTTCCAGAACTGCTATCACAGGTTTGACTCACTTTCACTTAATTGCATCAGTCTGTATTCCCCAATATGATTAAACTCCTAATGAACAAGAGTAATTAAACAACTAGGTCTATTCAACTTTTCTTATTCAATTTAATATATACGTGAAGGAATGTTGAGGTAAATATATTGCAGATTCAATCAAACGTTTAAAAAAGTTTATTTTGCTATGCCACCAATGGACTAACATATTTATTTCTTGTTACCAAATCATTATATGTGTATTTATCTTAAGTATCACATAAATGGCTAAATCCATATTTTCTTGACAAGAACTTCTGAAACACTAGATTTGGCCTATTTTGACAAGTCAAATTTGCCCAAAACTCATTTAGTATTCATCTATCACACAAATGTACTGTTGAAAAAGAACATCACTTATCTAATTGTAAATAAATATTTATGAGGAATTTTAATCCGGAACTATGTTCAGGTAATTTTCAACTGTCAAAAAGCGCGAAGTTAATGTGAACGGAACGTATGTTTCAGATTTGGTGAAATAATGGACATGCTGGCCTTGTTGAACGGAGCCATCAACTTCATCCTGTACTGCTCCATGAGCCGCCAGTTCCGGACAACGTTCGGTCACTTGTTCAAACCAAGGAGCATGCTGGCCAAGTGGGCGACCCCCTCCCAGACAGAGGTGCAGAGCACGTTCGTCTGATATCAGCGGGGTGGCGTGTTCTTCAAGAGACACCTGCATGGGGTCGTCCCTTGCAGCAGTCGGCGTCACGCCTCTCAAGATAGCGTGTGATCACATGCGTCTGCGTGGAGTATTCTCGGCATTCAGCAGAACATATTGAAATCCCTTTGGGAAATAAGCAGGCCCTAACATTTCTCACATGGAACATTACACTATCATAATTGATTCAGTAAACGTTTAAAAACTGGATGGTTTTCTCCAAGGGATGTATACGGAATATTTTGTAAATGCATGACACAATTGAGAAGGATTATTAATCGTTTGTAAACAGATAAAAAGAGATTATTTAATGTATTTTTTTTAAACCTTTCACTATTTACATAGTCACTATAAATAATTTAGTATCGCAATCATTATTTATGCTTCTTAGGAAAGGCGTATAAGCCAACTTTACACAGCTGACCAAGTTTTCCTGAGTGGCAGGGATTCAGGCTTTATGCAAAATAGATCGTCTTAGTCAAATTTTACCAACTGTCAAACATTTTTTAACTGCGATAGAAGAGTTTATTCCCTGATCGCCATTTTAAAATATTAGTTATTTATTATTATTAATATTAGTTAAATATTATTTATTTTATGAAAGTGGTTAAATATGAATAATTAAATGCCTTAATTTAAACTAAAAAACACAGAAGATAAAGTGTCAATAATAAAGAAGTTGTCCTTCTCTTTGCTTGCCATAAAGGAATCTGTAGGCTGTAGGAATTTTAAAAGAGCTGTACACTAAAACATTGCACCTAACAAGCCGTTAACAAGGCAACACTAACTAGAAACAACCCAAAATGCAATATTGAGTGCTATTTGTGTTTGATGAAGTTTAAAATATCCTAAAGGCTACTCTGTGGCATGCACAAATAACCATATTCGTCTAAAAATTAGAAATATCTAAGGACTCATTTTAATGGGGGAGATAGGTTACAATTTCCAAAACTAATAGAAACAACTTCTTTTATGTATAGTATAAAAGTGAAATTTTGCAAGAAAGGATAAAAATAGCTACAAATACCCATAAAAGATGGAATAATTTAAATGTAGAAAATAGGGGGGAAAGGGGTGGGAAGTGAATATGGCCTAGTGAATCCCACAAAGGAGCCTTTAAGATATTTTAAACTTAAATTAAACACAAATAGAATTTTATCCGACATCTTGAAATGTATTTCAATTGGTGTAGCCTTGAAAATGGCCGGCCAGCTGAAATGTTTTTGAATAGAAATTTTAAAAGAGGTTTTGGCGTATATTTCCCATATTTAAGAAATTTTACTAAACAAAATTCTAATAATTAGTTACACGGTAAATAGTCTATGTTTTGGAGTTATTTATAACAATTTATTTTAACGACATCTCTCTTTAAGCATTTAAATTGAAATATTAGTGCTAGGCCTTTCTTTGAAAACCGTATTATTGGTTTACCATTATAGAGTTACTATTTGTAAATTTTAACGTTTAAAATAATATCTAGTATTGCAGTGATAATTACAGTTGTTATTGTATAAAAAATTATACCTTAAAATCGTAAATAAATTGAGAGTTGGTTTTCTACACTCTGTTATTGTGTAGCAGTAAAACTAATCCTAAGAAATCAAATACACTAAACATTATCATAGTTGAGTCAAATGTTAAACTATTCTGAAATATCTGTTGCTTAACATATCCACTGCATTGGGTATTAGGAAACTAGAAAATTGCATTTATAATGTAATTTCTTGATTACGATCCTAATGGCCTAACCGGTTATTGTATACAATAACAAATACTTCTTATAGCTTCATATCTCTTTACAACTGATAGAGATCACGTTTAGAAAGTAAATTATTAAATTATCATTGTAGAACTAGTTGTTTCTTCAAATTTAATGTGCTCACTATGAGGAGTTAGAACCTTATGAGGATAACTAAAGAAATTATTTATTTATTAATTTTGTGAAACACATTATAAACAACATTGGAGGAAACAATTTTGTGAAACACATTATAAACAACATTGGAGGAAACAATTATTACTTCATTCCTAAAATATATCTGTGTGCTCTAAGGAATATAATACACATGTTCTGAAATTTAAATTAAATAAGCCATAATTTTTCATTTAATTAATTTAAAGCCTCACAATGGTGTTTACTCTGAGAAAGTTTAGAAAATATTTTTAAAGCTATAATTTATTGTATGAAAATAAACAATTAAAAATAAAGTTTCGTAAATTCAAAGAAAACTAATAATTTCAATGTATTAGTTATTTATATTGTATTATTTATTAAATCAATATTGAATCAGTAGAAATGCAATACACCATGTTTATATTCGCTTCATTGTTCTGTACAATCATTTGCTTTCTCCCACGCCACTTTTAATTTAAATCGACTAAATATTAGACATTTGAATAAGTATGGTGAAAATTCTGTATTTTATTTTCTCTAAAATGACAACACTGTAATGCTGATGGAATTGTCTTGTATCTGTTTCTGAATTCCTTACAATAATAATAAAAAAAATATAGAATCATGGGCTTAAATTAAAATTCACTTTTGGAATAAGATTAGAAATATATCAGAAAGAGCAAAGGCAGAAAAAAGGTATTTTGGTGAAGGTACATTTTTTAAATCATAGAATTGTCTTTATTTAAAAAGGCTGTATTTCTATTCCTTAAATGACTCTCAAAATATACAAGGTAATTAATTATACACATAACAGAATAATTGGGATTTTAATCGAAGTTTGAATTCCTCACTATCCGAGTTGATTGAATAATTGCTTGAAAAATATATACATCAAATATAAATATATTATTTTCAAGCTAATTCAGACATAAAATGTAGATTTATTGTCCCTCAGTATTATTTGAAAAATATCTAAAAATATTTTGGCCCTTAAATTCATTTTAGGTATAAATATCTTAGTGGACAGAGTTTTTCGATCTTAATGGTGTTGTTGGTTTATTGTAATATTATAATAAATTGGTACAAGGTGATAGTCATGGTGAAATATTATAGGAAGAATTGGCCGTGCTTCCTTGCTACTGGAGGTCACAAATTTTTTGAATATTGGAATCCTCTAAAAGCTAATTTGAGTTTTATTTTAGCCAAGTGCAAAATCTTAGATTGTAAACGTGCTATAAATGATACTATAGGTATTAGTTGAAGTAATAAAAAAACTTTAATGTGATAAATGTATATATATAATTCTTTAGTTTGTAAATAAAATTGATTACATATTTTAAAAAGCAATTTTATTTTGCCAGCTCGGACTATTTTTACGAGACTTAATATTGATAACTAGCTAATATACAGCTTTAAAATGTATTAGGGTCTACTAAATTTCACAGAAATTACTGTTTGTGGAACATTTTATCTTTTTATCATATATTTTATAGTCGTTTCAAATATGTTTATATTTTAATCGTTGCCTCCATGGCTTGATCAGAAAATATCTGGTAGTTTTAGTGGCTTAAGCTTGAAACCTATCAGGCCGAAGCTACTTAATCCTAATGTAATTCAAAATTGGATGTGAACCGAGCTATTATTACTACACTACTCAACAAATATTTTGTGCCAGGGCAACTCAAGAGTGGTCTACATGTATTTTTTCATGATGATTTCAAAACTAGCCTCAGAATTTTTGTATCACCGGTAGTTTTAAAGTTACACCTTCTTTAAGATATTACAGTGTGTATGAAACTATCTCTCCCGAGTGAAAGGAGCGAAGCGGTCATCAACCGCAGTCAAGTTGGCAGAACTGACCCTGATTTGTGACAAATCCTTCAAACCTCTATTTCCAATCCCAAGATTTTCGAGGTGCTAATTACATTTTGAATGCCTGCTCACTGTCTGAGGCCGAACTCTTAGCCAGTTGGTGGTCAGAGTTTGTTCCGTAAACATCTGTATCTCTCTGTCATAAACTGCTATTTATGAAGTTAAATCTACATTTTATAGTGTATAAAAAACAAGTAGAGCAATGCCTAGAAATGAGGTTAATAATCCAGACTTTTTTTTAATGGTGAGGTAACACGTAAAAACAGCAAACTTGGTTTTACTCCACCCCTTAAGAAGTGGTATACGCTTTACTTTGGGCGCAAGATTGGTGATCGAGATCGAAAAAAGTAGGCCCCTTTATATGTTATGTCACTTGTATCAGACTTCTGTGGGTTGATTAAAGGGTCCTCGCAACATGAATCTAGCTGTTTCAATTATTTGCCGGAAACCAAAAGATCACTCTAGAAAAAGTTATTTTTGTCTTACAAACATTTCAGGTCTTAGTTCTAAATCAAAGCATACCCTGATTTTCATTTGCCATTAAACCTGTGACTCATAGTAAAGAACTGCCTGTGCCAAAGCTTCCATAAAATGCCATACCTACAAATAATTAACAAGAATAAGAGCCTGTAAAATATGGTCATAATTGATGATGATGTAAGATTTGATACAACTTTTGAAGCTTCCTGTTCATATTCTGAGCCATATTTACCTACTCAAAGAAACCTCAATGACCTTGTCCTAGATTTGAACTTATCTAAGAGGCAAGGAGAACTTTAAGGCTCTCTTCCACAAAGAAACAAAAGTATGTGTTGAGAGAGGCATTTGACTTTATGGATTTCCTTTTCTTTGGAGATGGTTTTTTTTTTCAATCATGTTTATTCTGTTTGGAAGCGCTTGGTTACAAGTATAAAACATAATAATGGCGTTTATTTATAAATTCTTCTAAGTTTATCTAAAAACTGTGATTCTCCACTGTATAAATAATTTTCCATAATTGCCCCTAGCCCAGGCTGTAGATATGAAATATATGTGAACATGAAATTCCCACTGGATAAAATAAAGTATGAAGAATACAAATTGAATAGCTGTGTTGACTTGAAATTCATTGCTATTTCCCTAGGACTAAAGCCTAGTTTCACGAAGTGCTGTTTTTATTTTTGTTTGTTTTTTGAGTGGAACAACATAGACTAGAAAAATCATCATAGACAGAAACAATGGACAAAGTGAACATCACTAACCTCAAGAAAGAAGAATACTATCAAATCACCACTTGTTGATCCAGTAAAGGTGTATCTACCTCCAACCCATATACATCTAGGTCTTATGAAGAACTTTGCTAGAGCAATGGATGAAAGTGGATTTGGCTTTACATACTTCAGGAAAAAATCCCCGAGGGTCATTGATGCAAAGATCAAAAAGGGACTATTTGTAGAACCTTAAATAAGATAACTTATTCGCACCCTTACTTCCTACTACCAAAGGTATACTACATTGACAGGAGCCTAACTATTCCCTATACTAGTTCAAATAGTTACAGGAGGGATTATAGAAGCAAATATACTAGTAAAAGTAATATGTTTAGGTCTAGATAAATTTCAATGATCAGTGAATTAGAATATTACAATTATTTAATGATTAATATACGTTAGCTTAATTTCGTCTTGCAATTTATTATGGAACATCACATAAGCACAAGAGCCTTGAGTGCACTAAACATTAGTAAGACACGCAATGATCCATAGTTTGTTTACAGTGTACACAAAAATACCATAACACTGACCTAAACACTCAGGGTCAAACATATACCAAGTTCGCAGTTTGTTTATCGAAATCATTTGTGCACCAATCATAAGCAACAAGTCAAACGGGTGGCCAAGTCCTAGTTAGGAGTGCCCGATAGTAAAGGCCGATACACACAGCATGCTAAGCTAAGCTATGTTGTTCTGTTCTGTCCTCTGCTAAGACTTTGTCAGTTTGGTTTCACACTCATTGCTAAGCTAAGCTAAGCCATGGTCACTCTTTCCCTCCAGAATTCAGTATTGTTTATTTCTGGTCTGCTCCAGTGAAGTTTAGCTATGATGGCGTTCTCCAAAATGTCTTATTTGAGCTCAGATGATAGTATTGAAGAAGAAAATAAGCTGCTATTAGCAGCTGTTTTGAAAGATGAAGAAAATTTAGGAGGTAGAGGTTTGACTTGTTCAATTAACGCTTCCATTTTAATATAAAACATTAATTAAATATAAAACCTGAATATAATATTACTTAAATACATGCGAAACAACCTGAAAACAACACTTCAACACTTCTTTAGCTATTTTCAAGAGACAAGCACTGCGTCTGTTCAACACAGACCCAAAGCTGCACTATGCATATCACATGCGCAACGTAAGATGGCTCAAGATGAGAGATAGAAAAACTGCTCAGCCAGCAATCGGAAAAAAAAACATAGCGCTGCGTAGCAAGGCATAGCTTAGCTTTCTGTGTGAACCAACACATTTACATTATATGGTCCGCTATTTTTCTAAAGAGTTCGCAGATCAAATCTTAGCTTAGCCTAGCTTATCATTATGTGTTAATCGGCCTTAACAAGTGCAGCATGGTTAGATACACTAACCAGCTTTAACAAAGAAACAATCCAAATGCCGTTTGAATAAGAGAGTAAGAGAAAACAGTCATCATCTTAAGAGCGTGTATCACATGTCCATCAACCATGTGATACAGTCTGCTAGAAATAGTAAATTTACAAGAACACTATTGCACGTGGATGATTTATGATTAAGCATCAATGGAGATAAAGAGTTAATAGAGGTTCCTAATACTGAACAATGTTGGAACATTAAATGCTATTTGGACAAAAACTGCATTTAAAAGCTGTTTTTGACCATTGTAGAATAGCTTTATAAATAAGAATTTTTCACAAATCTTCATTCTGTCATAATAGAAACATATTGTAGTTGTTAACAAGAAACTTTGTTGCTTTGTCCCCCATCATGGTCATGGACAATTTCGAGTAATCCGTTCAAATACGAATGCACTGCACACATTTCTGGCATATCTGGGACTTTTCTTTTCCCTTTTACTCCCATACCTCGCGCAAGCTGGAAGCTGATACACACTGTTAAAAAGGGTGCCAGCCACTCTAACATAACTACTCAGTAAGTGGTGTTCGGACACCGAAGAACAAAAGTCCCGTTACAAAAGAACAACTAGTAGGAACATGATTAAGAACAATGCACTTATCGAACTAAGCATGAGTTTCTATGCCTAAATTGTATTTTCTAAATACTTCCCGAACTTGGAATGTACTAATTGGTTGCAAGTTGCTCTACATGTAATAACCATAAACTGGTATGAACAAACCATAACACCCTAATCCGGGGTTTATCAAATTATAGCAATACAACCCTACGTGATACAACAATAAACTAAATAGTTATAAGATATAAACCAGGAGATGGATTCTGATGCTAGCTACGCATTCTTTAGTTCGTGGCGTCCCTTTTGCGTCCAGTAAGCGATGCCATTCTCTCTCGCCTGATTAGTCTAATAGGAGAACAGGAGGCCGATCAGCTCCTTGATATCTGATCCAAGTGAAGACTAGGTGTGGAGTGTTTTTTCATATGTCGAAGCAACTTATATTAAGCGAATGCAATGAACTGGGGAAAAGGAGGGGTGAAGAAGGAAACGTAGCCCCGTCTCCTTTTTGGCCTCCAGGAGGTCCGAGACTTGATTAGAAGAGTCCATGGATTAGTGTTCATGCGTTTGGACTTCCCATTCTATTCTTTTCTAGCGTAGACAACGACGGTGTAGGATGCCCGCGATTAGCGAGATGGTTAACATAGAAAATATGGTGCGTTAGAGACAATATTAGAAGGTGTTGGAATAATGTATTTTAGTCGAGTTGTTTGGATCAGATTGGGGTGGGTTAGAAATATTTACCCTGGCACAGATCCAAGACGAGAACTTGGATGATCAGTTGAAATAGACTGAAAAATTTGAGAGTCATTCAAGGGTATTTTCCAGAATTTCTTAGGGAAACTTACGCTAATGTGTAATGGTAGGGTGATTGTGAGATGAAATGGAGGACCTACAATTTAACGTGGGATCCGAACCACGGTGGAGGCCTGGCATGCCACACATTCATAAGTTCTGATTAATACACGTATTGTTAGAGGTAAAGGAAGGGTTTGGCAATCAGGTAAATCTGTGCCAGAACCGAGGATTGAACCCCGGACCCCCACTACAGAAGTCCGACACTCTACCCCTAAACCACCAGGTCACCTAATATGGCAAACAGATCCACCAAGATATTTCCGGTATGAAAAAGTGGTACCAGGGCATGTATGGTCCAAGTATACTTTGTAACACTATTGAATTAATCGAGCCGCGTTTTGGGCGTCGATTGAAACACTAAGGATTAATTCCCAGATATAATAATGCTGTGACGATGTTTAAGTTGTCTATAGCTCCGTGGTCGAGCGCCTATAATCACTGTATGGAAAATATACCGTTTAACCAGCTGTATATAGCTCCGTGGTCGAGCACTAATTAAATCAGTATATCAATAAAATTAAAGAAAGAGAACTGTTGATGGCTGTTTATTCACACACGGTTTATTTAAATGACATCTGTTAATTACTTATACATACTCCAATTAAATGATTTATATCAATGCACACTTTTGATGTTAATGTAAGTTATTTTATACTGTGTTAAACGGTGACTGCCAGTATGTGGCTCTAACTGACTTGTGCGTGGGCGGGGAGGGTGTCTTAAACATACGCACAACGGCTTATATATTACATACCCCTTGCATCTTTCTCCCTTCATCAACAGAGTAAAAACTAACTAATAGAAAGAGTCCTGGCGACAGGTGTTGTGGAGGCTAGCTTCTTATTGGTACAGAGAAGTGGCGTCTTTGCCAAATACTGCGGAGTTGTTCATTTTAACAGGAAATAGCGCAGTTGTTCGTTTAACAGGAAATATGGAATAAAAAATATATTTTAGTGGTGAAATCCTTTTTCCATTATTTCTGAGAAGCGCGTGTTTCTTCATGGATGAATCATAAAAGAATACTCTACATAGTATGATACTTTAAAGAAAAACTACCTTCATCCATGACTTTTTATATATTTTAGATTGATCCAAACCAATACCATTTCAATTTGCTTATTATTTTTGGTCCTTCAAGAGGGAGGTTCCTGAGTCAAAATACAGCAAAATATCACGCACTTATAGCTTTTAGGTGAGATAACTCTTTACTATGTATGAACTGTAAATAGTACTGTAAACTTTAAAAGGATGTCACTAAAAATCCTTAGGTGATAGAGAAATTTTAGAAATATATTCGAATTCGGCACCAAAAAGCACAATTAGATTAATTTATATATGCTTTTAGGAGACAAATAAAGGACCGTTTTGTTTCTCAGTGATTTTTATAAAGGGCTTTTTATAAAGGGGTGCCAGATCTTAATGGGCACTAGTTTGTGTGAGTAAACTTCAGAACAATCAAGAACCTACTTACAATATTAGAATGTAGAGTACTAGTTATTGCTATTGGAACGATATTAGTGTCTGACAATGGGAACTGGTGCGCTTATCCTTGTCCACCCCTACTGCGCTCTTTGCTCTCTCTATCTCCCTCCTTGTTTAAAAAATTTGCAGCTGTAGTCTCACTTGACTGGGGGATTAGAGGAGAGGGATGGGAGGGAAATATAAACGTCTAGAAGAGTCTGGGATCATATTATTTTAACTCAGTATCCTAAAAATAGAGAATTCCAGACTGTTAACTTTGACTCCTATATATACACGGTCAGTGAAAGCCAGAGAGCGCCAGTCCAAGTCCAGGCTAGCCAAGTGGGTGGACCGGCGTGTCCGGACTCGGGTTCGGGTTCAGCGAGCGCCTTCACCATCTTGCTTAGAGGATCCGTGATAGGTTTGAATGTTTCATTCGCGACGTGCTTGGACTCGTGTCGGGCATCACGTAGTTGCTTATACTTTCGTTTAATAATATTACTCGCTTTTATGATATCCTCCGTGAACTTCGTTGACATGATGTAAGGTGCGAATGTCTCTTACGAAGAAGAAACGGTTCATTTTATCTAAACGTAAGTAAAACCTAATTCAACGTGTATAATCTGAGGTGACGTCAAGCGGTTTTCTATCATGAAAGATATAGAGTCATCTTTGGACACCTCTAAAGGAGTGCCGTCGATAATTTTAAGATTCAACAAGCAAATAATACCTTTCAAGTTCATGACCATCGTTGAAACGATTCCTGCCCTCTTGAACTTATAACCGCGTTCACCCGTTAGAGTCAATTCGAAATGTCTCGCATCCTTCCTCATAGGTTTTGAATCCAAGTAGATGTAGACGAAACCGCGACTAGCCGTAGAGTCTACATAAGCTTTAGGCACGGCGTCTGAAGGTAATGAGGGCGTACCTATGTTTCGTAAAACCTAGCCGCCCGCATCGTAAAGCCAATCGGTATCTGTCCCCTTTACGGATAGTATACCTCTCGCTATCATATCGTTCATTTCGGTGTAAACGGTTCGTTGTATTTTGTACGTTGTCATTTTATTTTCGTTGAGACGATCTTCATGATGACGAGACAGTTTCCACACCTCCTCCATCCCTTGGCGGTTATTCTTCTCAAAGTTGGCGTATTTTATTCGATCATTCTCCAATTTCTCGATCAACGATTTCATCTGTCCTTTGATGGCGTCCTTGGCAACGTTGAGTGCGAGTATCTGCTCGTTACTATGTCTCGCATCCATCCTATCAACGTAAGACTTGTAACAGACATCCTTAGATGCGATGGGCGTCTCGACGTTAACGATCCTCTTCGATCTAGCGTCGTAATACCCTTGAGAGTTTAGAGTCATATTTCCTTCCGTCTCAACGATAGATCTATATTTGTAGAGACTAAGGCCGAATTTATATATGGACGAAATGATGTCTTATCGCGTACTGAGAAAGCGTTCATGTCAATCATGCAAGATAAAGGTATCGAACCCGTAGCGATATCGCCCTTTATCAATCTCATGATCTTTGCTCAACACTAGAAAATCGTACTTGTTTTTTTCCAACACAGTGAGCACACCTCCTTAAATTTTTGGAATGTCATATCCGTGTCACGTGATCGTCGTAGACGTGTCTCAGGTTCGTATCGTCCATCCTGAATAGGACGAGGAGATTGACGTTATCTCTCAACATCTGTTTCGGGATGCGCGAGTACGTCTGGCAGAGATATAAACAGTCTATAGCCTTATGTCTGCCCATACTGAAATAAGCCTGTATATTAAACTGTTTATCGCAAGCGACGTCGTCAAAAATGAATACAGAGTCGGGTTTGGCCTCGGTCGGCGGGATAATTTCCGCGTTGTCGGAATAAGGGAAATAGCCCAAGCCTTCGATGAGAGAAGAACCCTCGATAAACGTTGATACTTGGGCTGGTATAGCGATTTAGAGTAAACGTACACGTTCTTGAAGCGTAGACCGTTAGGTTCCTCCAACAGACTGATCATAGCGTTGGTTTTACCACAATTCGAAGGTCCGCAGATGATGCAACGGATAGTATCAGGCAACAACGTGCCGTGTCTCTGAGGTAAAGCTCTAACCGCATCGTGATCGTTGTTGCGTACGGTTAAAGAGTCTGTCTGCTTCTCGAGCCGCATGTCGACTAGTTCATCTATATAATGCACGCACCTATATATATACGAATCAGTACGTGTTATGAAACGAAGAAGAGGGAGAGGATTGCTGGATAAGATAATCAATAATCTACCGTTCAAGGTGCATATACCCGGATACCAGTAATGCGGACCGGGAACAAAGTTGGAAAAACGATTGAAACGAGGTGATCCCGGAATAAACGAGTTAGATTGATACTGTAAAGAACACGATATCGCCTACTACAAGGTGAAAGATCTTGCAGGACGTCATGCCGCAGATCGCGAACTTATCGAGAAATCGTGGAAAAGATTACTCGCACCCGACTCAAAGTTGAGCGAGAAAGCCGCCGCGTGGGCTGTCGCCAACACGATGAAAGCTAAAGTCAATATGGGTTCCGGTCTATAGAAGAAAGCTCGGCGTCGTCAACGGAGTGCTACTACTACTCGCCGTAAGAAAAAGGGTGGAATTCTACCTATACTACCTCTGATCATGGCGCTTGGAGCCGTCGCCGGAGGAGCCGCGGGAATAACGAGGGCTGTACAAAGTGCGAAGGTGAATACGAAACAATTGAATGAGGCTCAGAGACATAATCGTACTTTCGAGGCTATCGCCATGGGGAAAGGGATGTATCTACAGCCTTACTCGAAAAAAAAATGACTACCTAAACGTGCCCTTGCTGAAACGGATCTGCACAAGTACGCTAGCAAGTTAAAAATCACCTTGTTTAGGGGAGTATTTGCGAGGGATGCTTTACCTAGCAGCCCCCTTGGAAGATAAAGAGCGCCATCATCAATCTTGATAATGATAGTGGTAAGGGTACGTATTGGGTGGCGTATAAGAAAAACTGTGAGCGGGCGGATTACTTCGATAGTTTCGGTGATCTAAGACTGCCACTCGAACTTGTTAGATATCTCGGAGGAATACCTATCACCTATAATCATACATGGTATCAAGAGTACGGAACCGTTTTATGCGGCCATCTTTGTTTAGTTTTCCTTAAATACTCGCGCTGACGTTCGATCTTAGTAAATATGTCTATGACACTTACACTGACGCGTCAGAGTTCGAATCTGACGGAGAACTACTTCCCACATATCCTGCTCGGAGAAGAGAATCGTGATAAGAATGGTTCATCGGACTGATCAATCTGGTGACGTTCAATTCCATACCGAACATCGACGAACGTAATAATAAATTCTATTGTGACGGTAAAGAGTATACCGTCCTCCGGGCACCTATGAACTTGAGGCGTTGGACCGATTCTTGCGAAGAGAAGTCTCGAGTAACGTAAAGCTCTCGATTATCAGTGACCCTAGCACTTTAAAGAGCTATATCACTTGCAATAAGCCTATTGACTTTACCCGACCTGGTACGTTCGCATCCTTGCTGGGGTTCGACTCAGTCATACTTCCTGCAGGGAAGACACACATGTCTACCAATACCGTGAATATTATTCACGTGAATGTGATCCGCGTAGAATGTAGTCTCGCTAGCGGGGCTTACCTCAACGGAGAGCCGAGTCATACCTTGCACGAGTTCAGCATGACCGTCCCGCCGGGCTATAAGATAGTGGAAGCGCCGCACAATATCATTTACCTTCCGGTAACGAAGCAAGTAATAGAGTTTATTGCAGTACGACTTACCGACGAACGAGGAGTTTATCGTCAACTTTAGAGACGAGACGATATCGCTACGTCTACATCTGAAACGAGTCGGTGGAGATGGGACTCGTACTAGATAAAACGAGACGACGTCGTCTTCCTCAAAACATTGAGAGAAGAACAGTTAAAAGTGTTAACACCTGCAAATAAACTCTATTTAAGACGTCTAGGCTACTCGTTACGAAAATAATGGATGATGCCGTGGACATTCTGAGCATTGGAGACTCTGCCGCTTTCGATACGGCCTTGACCAGTTTCCAGTATCATTCCTACGCCTCGTATATTCCCGACCGTTAGCTAACGGGAACGAGCTTAGGATATATATCCAACAAGAAGGGCTGTACACGTTACCTCACCGTTCTCTACTACATATCAAAGGATGACTACTTTTGAATACGGGGAACCTGGAAGTACTTCAAGGATTGTTAATAACGGAATACTGCATCTTTCTCAAGAATCGCCTTATGACATCAACGGGATAGAGATTGATCAATCGAGAGATGTAGGCATTTCGACTCAGCTTAAAAACTATCTATCTATAAGGAATGGTGAGCAGACTCATCTTTCAAACGCGGGTTGCAGGTTTGAAGGAGTTCATGTGCACGCAGAAACAGGCATCTTTGACGTATGCATCCCTTTACGTCTCATACTAGGATTCGTTGAGGCTATTCTCGAATACTGATCAATGCGAAACAAGAACTGGTGCTATTTCGTTCGACCAGCGACAACAACGCTTTACAAAGAGCGCCTCCTCCCGTCGTTGAGACACCCTCTAGGATCGAGTTAAGTAAAATATCTTGGCTTGTACCGCATATAAAGAGTGACGATATCAATCGTCTCAACCTGCTTAATTTCATCAAGAGTGGAAGGATCATCGAGCTACCTTTTCGTACTTGGGAATTGTATGAGTACCCTAACGTACCTACCTCTAATCAGCATGATTGGATTGTGAAAACGTCAACTTTGCTGGAAGAACCTCGTTACGTTGTTTTCGTTCTTCAGACTGGACGAAACAATACGACGGCTGCAGATAGAAGTATTTTCGATCATTTTAATTTACGTAATGCTAAACTCTATCTAAATTCTATCATGTACTCTTATGAGGATATGAACTTGGACTTTAGACAAGATTCCTTCTCGAAATTATACGAAGACTATGCTAATTTCCAGACTTCGTACTACGGAACGAGCACCTCTTTACCTTTATTTGACCCTTCTCATTTCAAGTCTCACGCACCCATCGTCGTGTTCGATGCCAGCCGGCAGGAAGATACTCTCAAGGACTGTATGGTGACGTGTCGTATAACGTTCGAGACGGAGGAAAATATCCCAGTAAATACCTAGGCGTTTTTCCTCATCACACACGATAGAGTGGTCCGCTATAACCCTTCAAGCAGTGACGTTAGCAAGATGACATCATAAATGGAGCATCATCGTTCTCGTCTTGATCAGTATGTTGATCGACGTGCAAGGATACTCGATTGATAAGAGAGTATTCATATTCAAGGAGGTGAGCGTTCTACATTTCGAACCTTTTGACCAAGCCAAATACAAGTTTCTTCCTCCGTTCAAGATCGACAACCTCTCCGCATCGAGCAGGAGGAATGTAGATTGGGTGACCGACTATTATCACGGACTATCTTAGTACGGCGGAGAAGTACAGTACTCGAATCTTCGTTCTATCATAATTTCTCATCTACAGCGGTACACATAACGACTATCAATCTATATTAAAGGAACTAAGAAGATGACTTGGCTACAGAGCGTCAACGGTGCCGATAGTGACAAGTACGACTTTTACGAGCTAGGCAATCTTGGTGGCCCTTCTCTGAGTAAGCTTAAAAATCTGTACAACGTAAACAAGTGTTCCACTCATTCCGGTACCGTCTACTCTTGCGCCACAGAAAGTGTCCGACTACTCCACGAATGGTTTAAGAATTTTAAGTCTGATCGGACAAAACTTTTGCGATCTGACCAAGAATGCGATGCGGAACGATACGAGTTCGGTTATTTCAGCATTGCTTCATATGATAGCCTTGATAAACGAGTATAAAGTGTACATCGATTTCGATAAGTTATCATGTTTCTGCGGTCAAGACGAGGTTGACACGGTCAGACGAAGAAGAAAACTACTGACGCTTCTAAACGTACGGTCGGAAAGAAGAATAAAACTTCTGAGGAAGCGATCAAGGAGCCTATGAAGAAGAAGAAGCTACGAGACGAGTTGAAGGATGCGTAAGGGAATTCACAGTGTAACTGTTGAAACTCTTGAAAAAAAAAGGACTTGTATTTGAACGAGCGCTTTAAGTCAGAGACAGTAGAACGAAAAGGTTTTTATTAACTTTTTTCATCGATCTTTCTTGGATAATCCAGATGTATTTAATCAATTAGACAATAAGTATAGGAATAATTTTTTTAATCTTTGAAAATAAATGTATAAGTCTAAGAATGTATCAAACTTTTTTCATTTATCCTTCTTGGATACTTGTAATGTATTAATCATGTTTTTTTAAAAATTATTACTTTGTTTTCTCTAGAATAAGGTGTATTTAATCAATTAGAGTATATAAAAACATTTTTTTTATTCTTTGGATATAAATGTATAAGTCTAATAAAAAAGAATTAACGATTATTACTTTTTTCTTTGTATTCTTTAGAAAGGGATGTATAAGTCTATGAAACTATAAAAAAACATTTTTTTATTCTTGGAAATAAATGTATTTAATCAATTAGAGTATAAATCTAGGAATCTATAAAAAAAATTATTCTTCGGAAATAAATGTATAGGTCTAAGATTGTAACAAACTTTTTTAAATAAAAAAGAATTGACGATTATTACTTTTTTTCTTTGTATTCTTTAGTATAAGTCTAATAATGTAACACACTTTTTTTAAATAAAAAGAATTAACGATTATTACTTTTCTTTGTATTCTTTAGAAAGGGATCTATAAGTCTATCAAGCTATAAAACATTTTTTTATTCTTGGAAATAAATGTATTTAATCAATTAGAGTATATGTCTAGGAATCTATAAAAAATGTATAAGTCTAAGAATGTAAAGAACTTTTTTTAAATAAAATAATTAAGGATTATTACTTTGTTTGTATTCTTTAGATGGAGATGTATAAGTCTATGAATCTATAAAACTTTTTTATTCTTGGAAAAAATGTATTTAATCAATTAAAATATAAGTCTTAGAGTGTATCAATGAAAGGTGGGAGGGTGATCGTGGGGAGGGGGAAAGAAATAATAATAATAAAACACACAATATCGTTATAATAACTCCATTTAATGAATATAATGATATATTTTTTATAAACAGATACATACTAAATTAGTATTTTCTTCTTCTTCAGTTAATAATGATAAAGTTACAGAACATGAATATGTGCTACAACATAAATATTTTCTCAAGTCTTTTAGAAGTACTAACATTTTCTTTAGACAATAGTGATAAAGTGGAATGCCAGGCCGCCACCGTGGTTCGGATTCCACGTTAAACTGTAGGTCCTTCATTTCATCTCACAATCACCCTACCATTAAACATTAGCGTAAGTGCGTATAACCCAAACGGGTAGTAAGACGTGGTGCTAATAATAATAATAATAATAATAATAGTGATAAAGGTATAGTTCTTGAAATTTTGTTTTCTCTTTATCATGAATATACATCGACATTAATTATTCACTCTTGTCTTTAGAAGCACTGTATTAATATTTTCCTAATCACTTACACTATAGACACTTTTTTTCATAGAGACGATGGGTTAGTATCGATCAGCGTCTCTTGAGAGGAAGTAGATGCCTTCTCACTTATAGAGTAATGGTACCATGATAGAATATTGACTGTACCAGGTACTATATCTTTTATCGAATAGTGATAAAGTTGTAGATCTTGAATATACATTGTTACTTTAATTATTCACTCATATCCTTTAGAAGCACTGTATTAATATTTTCTTAATCACTTACACTATAGACAAAATTCTTTTCATAGAGACGACGGCTCAGTATCGATCAGCGCCTCTTGGGAGGAAGTAGATGCCTGCTCACTTATAGAGTAATGGTACCATGGTAGAGTATTGACCGTATCGGGTACTATATATCTTTTATCATCGATAGAGCATAGGGCGATCCGATTGAATTTTTGAGTGTAAAGTTTGAATCCTACAGCTCTTAATGAATGAGCCTCTCTCATGGCTATCGTCTCATCGGTCAGAATATTGCGATAGTCCTCTAACGAAAGCGTTCTTAACTTGCTACTCTTGACCCCTTTAGCCTTGAGCTTCTCGCCATCTCCTTGTACCGCGAATGAATAGAGTTTAGGACGTAAACCTATGAAACCGACCTCGAGTCTCGTCTTTTAGTTTACCGAGCACCCATTTATTTACTACAGGCATCCCATACACATTGTCTTGTCCGTAGGCGGAGGTGTCCAGGTAGTCATTAGCTAACAGGATAAGTCGGCGGCACGCATCCTCAACAGTCATGTAGTATAGAAGTGAGTCCGTATCGGTGTATTGGAGTTTTAACGTGCTTGTCGGGAAGGCGGGAACCATAGCCTGGTAATGTAGACCGTACATGACTACCTTCGAGATTTCCAAAATGGCGAATCCAGCATAAACGGCATATCAAAGTAAATCTCTTGCGGTTCCATCTCGATGATGACCAGGTTTTCCGACACGATCGTATGGTTTTTAAAGTTTGGGCTGGCTATGAGGTTACCCGCTCCAAATTTCCTTCCCCACCTGGTAGCTATCTTTATCGTACAGTAGGCCCTCTTGTTAGATATAAGACGACCGAATGCGGCATTGTTCATCAGTTTGAAAAACATGTTTTCAAACTGATTGCTCGCTTTACTCCTCATTTCCACGTTCAGCTTGACATACGGAACTATCCATGGCGATTGCTTGAAACTGAGAACCCTGTGGACTCTTGTCGGTTTCAATCCATTCACCAAACATAGCTTTAGATGACGGTAGTGAATGACATACCTAGTCTTATCAGCTAATGTCGTTAACAATTTCTCATGCTTCCCTACGGGTGGAATCCCTTTCTCAGGACAGAACGGTAAGTCGGAATGAGCATCGTGTACATCTCGTGGATATTCTAGATCTACCTGCAAGATATACCCCGTCTCTGCATCGTCCTCTACTTTTCGCACATCCAAACGACCAATTTCATCATCTTCGAGCCACCTGAACCCTCCATACGGTAGTGAGGACAACATACTAAATGAATAGAGTCCATTCACGTCTAGATAAACAAGGTAAGACTCTGGCTTTTGAACGGTCGAATGAGTCCATATACCGATTATTCGCTACAGAGTGACTATTATCCACGAAACATACCCCTTCTCGGATAGCTCCGTCGATGAATTGATGTATGTCCACATCGTCGATTAATTAGAGCCGTACCTGGGTTATTCTCAATAGAGCTTGGTATGCAAGACTAGGAGCCATAATAGACCATCCGGGATCGAGACTATACGTCTTCATGCAGAGATCGCGAAAGTTCTCAAAGACGTCGGCTATGATATACAGACATTGAAGTAAAAAAGCTAATGTCTTAACTCGTGGGCAATTCAATTATTGTAAAGCCTTTAATGTTTTTTTGGTTAAAAAAAGAAGAAATTAATTTTACATTTAATTCATATTTGACTCTTATAGATTGACATGATTTTTTAAGCACTAATATCTTAGTACGCAATTCGAATATTGTAGTGGTTCGAACCGAAAAGCCTTAATTGTATTTTTATACAAGAGAAAAAATTAATTAATCATTTAATTCCATACAAGAGAAAAAATTAATTAAACATTTAATTCCATAACGTTACCATCACGCGAGCATTTCAAATATGCTAGAGAATTTTTTTTAAACCGTAAAGCTTAATAACTAAGGCTGGTAAATAATATAAGGACATTTAAAAAAATGTAGAGTAGATATTCTTAAAAACTATAACATTAAAAAAATGGTGCTAGAGAAGTTTAAACCGTAAAGCTTCATAACTAAACGACATGATTTTTTTAAGCACTAATATCTTAGTACGAAATTCGAATATTGTAGTGGTTCGAACCAAAAAGCCTTAATTGTATTTTTATACAAGAGAAAAAATTAATTTAACATTTAATTCCATAACGTTACCAGCACACTAGCATTTCAAATATGCTAGAGAATTTTTTTTTAAACCGTAAAGCTTAATAACTAAGGATGGTAAACGATATAAGGACATTAAAAAAAAGAAGAGTAGGTATTCTTAAAACTAAAAATAATTATTCGGTGCTAGAGAAGTTTAAACCGTAAGGCTTGATAACTAAGGATGGTAAACGACATATGGACATTTAAAAAAAAAATTAAGAGTAGGTATTCTTAAAACTATAAGATTTGGTGTTATATTAAGAAGGGTAAAATGATACATACACACACAAATTTGAATGTACACTTACCTTCAAAGTTTAAGATGGCCGTCTTGCTAAGCTTGGAGATACCCTTGTATACGAGCAGCAACTCAGCCTTGGAGATGCCTTCTAGCTGCGCGTCGGTAAGCAGCGAGAAACGGTTAGGCAACCACACATTATACTTCCCGTCTAATACTGTGAAGACTTGCCGGCCAAAGCGTGTGGTCAACGCTTTTATACTTGTTACGCGGTAGCCGCGACCGACCACTAAATCTGTCAACTTTCTCGGTACGATCTCACTCGACCCTACCGCGCCGCGTATTCGGTAGACATTGGTAATCTTTAAAATGTGGATGGTAGCTAATGATTTCACCTAGAGGAGTTAGCTCTATATATAAGGACGAGAGGATTCCAAGCCACGCCCTCTACTGTGCGTGTGACTCTGACCGAGTCAGATCATCACGTAATCTTCTCAGGGTGAAGTATAATGACTTGGAAAGTTCATAGTTCATCTCGCACAGATGTTCACTCACGGAAGAGGGAAAAAATTATTACTGTTTCCACAACCTAAGTTCTAAAGTTTAATACTGAAGCCCTTGTCTGGAGAGCTGTTCACCAACACGATTAAGATCAAGGAATACTATTTCACAAAGCCCTCCCTCAGAGAAAAAGAAAGTAAAAAAAGTATTACAACCCTGGGAACAGATATTCTTTTAAGATTATTACAGTTCCCACACGTTCTAAAATTTATCACTGCTAAGTTTGAAACCCACGTCGTGAACGGAAGTCGTCCACCAACACAGCACAGATGTTAACATCCAGGATAGAGATTCCCACGGCTAAGTCCTAAGGACCGGCACCACCTGCTTCCGGAGGGCCCGGGAGAGAAACACACATCTGCTAGCCTCCAGGATCGATAAAAATCTCCACAGCGCTCGCTCTCTCTTCCACCCTTCTTCTCATCATCATCCCCTCTCAGAACCATCCAACACACCTCGCGCGTCCGCACTTCCACGCCCTCGTAAGAGAGAGAAAGACAATACTTGGAAAGAGCTTGCCCCACTATTTAACCTTAATTCCTAATTTCCCTTGTAAGAGAGAGAGAGGCAATACATAGAGATAGAAGGGTTTCCTTTTAAGTTTATATTCTGAAAGGAAAAGATTTATAATAATCACTGTATGGAAGATATATGTATTGGTATCCTTGAAAAAACACGCCTCCCGCGTCCGCCTCCCCAACCCTCGGAGCTTTGCTACTCCCTCCACCGCGATCATACCCCTCTAACCACACCACACCCCGGAGATACCATGCCCTGAAAACACCATGCACTTTTAACGGGCTATAAGAAAAAAATTATAAGCCTCCAGCGATACACCCCGCTACTCTCCTGAGATGCCTTCGCCCTGAAGAGCCTCTTTCTACCCTACTAAGGAAGCACCCAAGGTACGGTTCAGACTATATATTAAAATGTCTTGTATTTATTCAACCCACCATTTGATAATGAACATGTAATTTGGCTTGCTTATAAAACAAATTAAGCGATTCAGCTTTAGTGCATGAATTGTTCGACTGGCATTTTTTATAAATAGATTTTTAAAAACCCATAATTGTTTATATAGTAGCATATGTCAAGTAAGCTATATATTTTACAAGTAGGTAGGGTCTAAAGGTAAATTATATTTCTGGAAAATAGATGACATTTCTAAAACATTATTTACTACTTTTTTTTTTAAATTCCTATTACACTCTTGATGTAATATTTTACATTCAAACGCACACAATTTTGATTAAAAATAATATTTAATATTTTAGAATCAAGTGTATACCCCTGTAACCTTTTCACTCCCGACACAACCAGTATACCACCAATTCCGGCACCACCAACACTGCACTGTTAGGGTCTATGTATTTATTTATATGATGAAACACAAAATTTGGCATAGGTGTTCTTTGTCAAAATCAAATACATATGTGCCCTAGGAAACTAGGAATTTTTCAAAATCCAAACCTTATGGGAGTGAAGACGGTGGTTTTTATGTATAGTCTAAGCCACTTGAGCTGGAAAGATGAAACTTGGCAAAAAGGTTATTTTAAGGTAAGGGGCCAAAGAATTTTTGGCATTTTTCAAAATTCAACCCCTAGGGGGGTGAAGCGGTAGGTTTTTTTTTATGTATCCTCCAAACCATTTGAGCTGAAAATATGAAACTTGGCAGGAAGGTTCTTTTTAGGTGGAGGGCGATAGTTAATTTTTTATTTTTCAAAATTCTACCCTTAATTGAGTGAAGCGGGAAGGAGGTGATTTTTCCGTATATTCCAATCCACTTGAGGTGGAAAGATGAAACGTATTGTAAAACAATCCCATGTGAAGAGCGGGTTATTTATTGTTCTCTCTGATACAACTTGATGGACATCTGTGGCTGAAATTTTCGGGTCTTTGTCTGCATAGCATTGTATAGGAGAGGAGGAAACTTTTAGGTATCTCTTTTTCTCCTACACACATACAAGGCAATATGACATTTTGACATCGTTTACTAGTTTGATTGAATATAAATTAGATACATAATTGAGTAAATACCGTAATTCCTACAAGCCTATAAGTTAAATGATCGTTTGAACTGTAGCATTGTACAGACTACATGAGTTCTAAGATTAATTCTAGAATAAAATAATATCTCAAAACATTTCTAAAACATATGTACACTTCTTAAATAAGAATTTGAATACGAAAAACTATTTAACATAGGTGTATGGTTTCTATGTACTATAAATGCATAGACTCACCCCATTCACCAATTTAACTCTTATACGCACTCTATCCAAACATGCTCATGGCTAAGTGCCAAGTTGGCACTGCCAACTGACTTTTCCATCCCTCATCGGCTAACTGACCAACCGGCCAGAGTGACATCAAATTCCGGAAAGGCTATGTTCAGAAATTATTCTAGTTCATTCCAGATGGATTAAGATACCTGGTAGATTGATCTCGTGACGTCTACCAGGTGCCAGAACCTTTTAGGCCCAGAGTTGCTAGAGTGATACCGAGACTCCATTCTTTTTACACTTATCACCCCATCCCCTATTTTCATTTTACCTCTTCTGGTATATTGGGCATTATATATAGAACGTGGAGTGACTTTGAGAGAAAGTTTAAGTTATTTTCCAATTTATGTAGTTCTATTAGAGATTAGTAGTACATAAAGTTGTTAATTTCTTGTTTTTGCAACTACCTTATATTTAATATAGGAAAATGACTTTATTTATAATCTGTCTTATTTAGTTAAGGAACCACTCCCTTGGGAAATTCATTCGATTATTGAAAGTTTATTTTTATTTGTTGTTGTTCTTCTTTTGTGTAACAAGATTATATCTGTCTATTTATCTATATTCTTATTTCTCAATAAATTATCATTTGTTTTAATCTTGACTTATAATCTTTTCTTAGCAATTTTGCACATTAACTCAATCATGCCCTCTCTCCTTTGTATTTATTTATTAAGTTCGCCCTTCCTTTTACAATTTAGTAAAATGGGGGCGTTTCAGAACGTAAGACTTCTACACAAAGTTTGTCTTTCAAACAAATGCAATCACGTTTTAAGATACCTTATTTCATTATATTTATCAAAATTTCAATATAATATGCAGTGGCGGCTCGTAGATATAATTAGTGGGGGTGCTGCTCCAGAAATTTTTTAGCCTTTGTTAAAAATTGTGTAAAAGGAAAAGTACATGTATAAAAATAAAATTTATTCAGGAACTTGATAAAATATTAACAAAAAAAAAACTTTTTCACTTACTTCAACTTAAATTGTTACAGTTCAAGCTTGATCTATTCATTTAAAAATGAAATACATTATTCTTGTTTTAATTTGCGCAAAAAGTTCAATAGTTTTCTCCTTGATCTCTGGATGATAATTGAGGAAATTTTTCTCCATTGAAAGTACTGCAAGCGCATTTAGTCATTACGAATTTATAGTGCTTCTTAAAAAAGTGTTTATTCTTTTCAATGTTGAAAAGCAGTGTTCTACCTCTGATGTAGTCATGGGAATTGTCAAGAGGAATTTTATACGTTGCGTAATTTCACTAAAAACATCATCTAGATTATTTTCCAAGATAAATTTCAGCAGCTCAACTAATTTCCAATATTCTTGAATATCAGTCCTACAATGGAATACTTATAGTTCAGTTTCAAGATTTTCTTTGTCAATCATAAAATAAGCTTCAGTGGTCAGTACTATCTCTTTTGTGGAATGTTAATTCTTAAATCTAGTGAAGCAATTTTTGTTGAACAATTTAGCAGTTACTAAGTGTTTAGTGGAAGAATATCTGTCTAATATATCAACACATATATTATAATCACACACTTCATTATTTACAGTTACAAAACTTATTTCTTGGGGATGCAAGGCCATGGTTAAAGTTTTCTGTTAAATAAGAGAACCTAAATAAAAAATTAAATCAAATAGAATAGCTGGAAGCAGGATAATAATCTAACTATACTCTTCTACACTCTATCACATTCAAGAATATGGTAAACAGTTTTTAAGCAAAACACAAGCCGAGTAAAGAAAAACTTCCTTCTACTATCACGCCAGAGCCGGCACTGCAAGAGCAACAGTGCTTTATCTACCTGGCAGTCCCGTCTTCCTCCCCTTCCCATGTGCGCATGCGCACAACAGTCAAACACCACGTCACTGGCACTGTGAAGAATTAAAGAAAACATGACTTATTATGTTAAATGTTATCGATAATATCAAGTGGAAATAGGGGGTGCTGCAGTTCCGCAGTGACTATACACGGTCCGCCACTGATAATGGGGTTTCTGAAACCAATATACAACTAATACCGATAGCCAGTTTGAATATATTGTTGTCTTGACAGAATGTAAATAATGTGGATTATAGCCACATATGGTGATTAAATATATTAAAGATTTTATTTGTATTTGTACACTATTACATGTAAAACTGAATTGTAGGTACCGTATATCCTTTATTGTAAATGTTTCTTCCACCAAGTGTGGTATAATACTTGCAAACAATATCTCTTTTATTTACCAGAGACATGTTTCCGCAAAACAACATTGAAAGAAATTGTTAAATCTGTCTCCTCACAATAAAGCAGACAATAAACTTGAGCGTCATACTTTGGTTCTTTGCAAGTGGTGTGTTTTTGTCCATCCAGTATAGTCTAAGAGATTACTGGGTAAAACCCAAGCGTAAAGTCTGCAACAGACCAGCTAGTCAACCAACATTTATAACGTTCAGTTAAGTTCAGCACCATTATACAAATTATTAAACAATTAGGACGTTGGAATTCCCCTGGAAAAACTTAACAACTTTAACAGATTCCGACGTAGGGTAGAAAAATACCATAATGCTTGACAAATAATATGAAATAATTAAAATCCATTATGTGAACGTGTATTTTTAAGCTACATAAAATATCATAGTCTGTCTTTACGAGTAGAATGAATAATCTATAAACTTAATCTCCTTGGAAATTAGTTTTGACTAATAAAGAAAAAACCGCGTTACTTTGGATTATTTCTACTACCTGATGAACAAGGCCAAAGATCATATGAAATAAAGAAAAGAGAAGTTTATCTTTGTAAGGTTTTTAGCATTAATAATTAAATTAACCAAAAACTAAATATATATTTTAATATAGATCCCTTTTACATAGTTGCTAGCCCTGCCTTAAATTATGTTAATCTCGCAACAACCCCGGTTCAAAGTCAAACACAAAGGTTAGACTTGAGCGTGACTTTTATTTATCGAAACAAAGCTAGGGTCATTGAATGTCAAGGTCATAAATCAAGTACATTTCGACTCCGGCTATGCAAAAAATTCAATCAAAAAATTACTGATATTATAGGTTGATCACGGTTAAGCATAGGCCTTCATGATGGCGAGTTATATTAGTGATATTCCAGGTCCACTTAAATTAATAAATTTCTTTGTGCACTGCATCATTATAAGTTCGTTCTTTAACGCTGGACTTTGTTTCTTGAACGTATACCCCAAAGTTCGCCAAATACCAGTTACTGGAGATCCTGGTGAACCACTGTTTCTTACACCTCTGATTGAAGCTGGAAACATAAATGAAGCTAAGAAAGCCTCAAGAGTCGGAGTCCTTGAAGGTGCAGAACATATTGAAAGCTACTCTGGATATATTACTGTGAACAAGTCTTTCAACTCTAACTTATTTTTCTGGTTCTTCCCAGCAGAAGTAAGTAAAAATAAGGCTCTGTCTGAATGGTCTGCACACTTTCACACTTGTACGTTTTACTTGCACACTTTAATCCAACAAACTTTTTGTGCACTAAAGTGTGTAGGGTGCATACTACTTTTCAGACATTACAGTAGGCCTACTCAAGTCTCGTTAATGGCCCGTCTACAACCAAACGCACCCGCTTGTCGGACTAGCAACTATGCAACAACATAATTTTGTCTGTCTACAATAGCTTAACACAATTGTGTCGGAACTGTCTGACCCACTGGTCGGGAGGAGATAAAAACTGTCCATAAAAAATCAATATGGATGGATTATTATTATTATTATTAAGCACCGCGTCTTACTATCTGTTCGCGTTATACGCTTAAGTACTAATTACGCTAATGGATTAGGAATTGGGAAGGTTGAATTAAATGAAGTGAACCCGCATTTGCGTGGAGGGAGAGTGGAAAACCATTTAGGAAAAACGACCCCCAGTTCACCTGACCGAGATTCGAACCTCGATCTCCCCGTCCTCTTCAGTCGGGCACAACACGACTAGCGCGTTAGCCAACTACGCCACAGAGGCGGGTGATGGATTATTAAAATCAAATAATAAGTTATTTGTTCTATTGCAACAGCTCTTGGAAATGTATAGAAATGAATACAAGATGTTCAATTAAAATCAAATATAGGGCCTATTTAACCATTTAAATATATAAAAAATATTTATTTCTTATTTGAAAACATTAATATGAATTTAACTTTTATAGTCATCATTGCTGTTTGTTTCTATTGGTTGAAATTACATCTTGCGACCTTTAATTGTAGACAGTCTATTTTGTATTTAAGTGAAACATAATTTAAAAGTTCATTTGGTATTGCGTAGTTGCGAGTCTGACAAGCAGGTATGTTGATTGTAGACGGGCCATTACAGAGTGTAAGCTATGCATCCATAAAGTCCTCAATGGTCCTTGGAATTATAAATTGCATCCACATAGTCTGTATCTTTAAACTTATGACTGTGCCAACCAATGAGAAAGTCTCAGACTATGTGCAACCAAACATTTCAAAATACAATCCGTGAAGCCTTGATAACTAAGAACCAAGTGACCCCACTCTTTATGACATGGTAGGGCCTAGTTTTCATAAAATTATTTCTGAAATGCCACATTTCCCGGAAGGGTTTTATATTTTCAGAAAAAAATAATCTGAAATAGCATTGTGTGTAAAACTATAATTTAATTTTGTATTAGTTTCCATAGCAACTGTTCCTGTTGCTACCATTGGTGCTTTTTTCTGTTATTATTAGTCCTTAGCATTCCATATTGACTAATCATAAAGTTAAAGTTGATCCAACTTTTATGAAGTGAACAACATTTTAGAAAAAAAATTAATTTGATCTATCGTAAGGAGCGAATACTAAAATAAGGTTAAGACTTGGATATTATTGCAGGGTTCCTACGCTCTGGAAAGTCAGGGAAAGTCAGGGAAAAAAATAATAGTCAGGGAAAGTCAGGGAAGCTTTAAAAAGGTCAGGGAAAGTCAGGGAAATGACAATTCATGTCTTCATGTCACACTTAGAAAAAACAAAGAAAATATTTTTTCTATTTACTGCGTCATAAGCCACTGCCCCAATGAAGAAAGCTGAGGGCACTTACCATGCTCAAACTTGCCCTAACACAAGTTTTGGTAGCATTTTATTTCAGAATGTGAACGCAGAGGTCTCCTAGCCTGCACATGACAATTCTTTTAACTTTAGTGATCACTTGTTTTTGTTCTTGTTCAAGGTTTGTCATCGTTATAGTTTGATACAGTGCACCAGGACTGATTAGACTACACCAGCAATGTCTAACAAAAAAACCGTTTTTAACCAGCTCTGGCTAAGCCCAGACCATTTTCCTGAATTCTCATACTGGATAAGTGGTGTTGAAAGTAATAAGCTGCAGGCATTTTGTAAAGTGTGCAAAAAAATTATAAACTTAAGTAATATGGGAAAGCAAGCATTAGCTTCCCATGCAAAAGGACCAACTCATATCAAAACTCTTGAAACTTTGACAAATCAACGCTCTCTGTTGACTTTTTTTTCAAAAAAGTCAAGTGATTCAGGTTCATCGAGCTCCCCAGTTTCAAGAGAATCTCTGGCACACAAAGACATTCTACCTAGTGATGATTCTGCTGGTTGCTCGAAGAGTTTTTCTGTTTCATCGAAAATCGTAACGTCGCAGAAGGAAGCTGTTGCTAAAAGTGAAATTAGTGTAGTGCCTCAAAGAAACCATAACACTTTTGTTATAAAAGATGATATAACTAAGGCGGAAGTCATTTGGGCTATGCAAGTTGTTGACAAAAAAATGTCTTTCAATTCGTGCAATAATTTAAGTACAATTTTTCAATTGATGTTTCCCGAGTGTTCCATTGCCAATGCCTTTACCCTTGGTGGAGACAAGGCTGCATACTTCATTGTGCATGGCTTGGCTCCATTCTTTCATAATAATTTACTGGACCGCCTAAAATCATGTAACAACTTTGTAATTTGTTTTGATGAGGCATTGAATAAAGTTATTCAAAGAGGACAGATGGACATTGTAATTAGATTCTGGGACAAGGAAAATCATAAAGTCATCAGTCGTTACTTAAACAGTGTGTTTTTCGATAGGAGCACTGCTGAAGAATTACTGAAGCATTTTCTGGATGGTATTTCTCCTCTTCCACTCTCTAAGTTGATACAAGTGTCAATGGATGGCCCAAATGTCAATTTAAAGTTTATAACACTTCTTCAGGAACACCTCAAATCTGTAACAGACAATGAAGTATGTAGTTTGCTAAATCTGGGAACATGTGGGCTTCATGTTGTTCATGGTTCCTTGAGAACAGGAGTAGAGTCTGTTGATTGGGATATAAGTAGCTTATTACGTCACATGTACTACCTGTTCACTGACTCTCCAGCTCGTCGAGCATTGTTCACCCAGTTGACAGGGTGTACAACTTTTCCATTGAAGTTCTGTGGTGTGCGTTGGTTAGAGAATGCGAAGTGCTTTCAAAGGGCATTACAAATTTGGGACCATGTTATTAAGTTTCTCAAAGAAGCAAAACTTCCTAAAACAAAACCTGTAGAGACACTGAAAAGAGCAGCCTGTGATCCATTCCTAAAGTGTAAACTAGCGTTCTGCAAGACAATTGCAGATGAATGTCAGCCTTTCCTGCAACGGTTCCAGACATCAAAACCAATGACTCCATATCTTTTTGAAGCTGTAGAGAAACTTCTAAGATACCTTATGAATCGTTGTGTGAAACCTGATCTTATGAAGTGCACGGGTCCAAAGTTACTGTCTATTGACACAAAAAAATCAGAAAATTTGATCCTTAGCAAAAATATTGATATAGGATTTGCAACAAAACGTTTGTTAGGAGAAACTGCGATCACAGTAACAGAAAGACAAAAATTAGAATTTATACATGAGTGCCGCAGTATGTTAACCACCATGATTGCAAAACTACAAGAAAAAAGTCCCTTAAAACAGAAAGCTGTGAGAGGTTTGTCTTCATTGGATCCTTGTGTTATTCAACATTCACCTCAACTGGCCCAGAAGAGATTTTCTTTTCTTTTGGAGGAACTCAACCATGCCAACATCATAAATGATGTTCTGGCTGAAAATGCCAAGAAAGAATACTTGCATTTTTGCAACCTCAAAAAATCTGAGCTTCAAGAAATATTTCGTCCTTGTGATCAGTTTAGTGATGAAGTAGGACTTGACACTATTTATGGTAGCTTTCTAATAGGAGAAGCAAACTACAAACATCTTTGGGAAGTAATAAAGATTTGCCTTGTCTTGTCGCATGGGAATGCAACTGTTGAAGGTGGTTTTTCAGTCAATAAATCTTTACTGGTTGAAAACATGCATGAAAAGACAGTCATTGCACAGCGTCACATTCATGATGAGATACAAGAAGCAGGAGGGATTAAAAATATACACATTAGCAAAAAGATGTTGGATTACGTGAGAGGTGCTCGGAAACGCTATCATGAATACTTAGAGATGAAGAAGCAAGAAAAAAGTGAAAAAGACAAGAAGAAGGCAGAAAAGAGGAAATTAGATATACAAGTTAAAGATTTAGAAGGAGAAAGAAAAAAATTAATGATGGCAACTGAAGAGAAACGAGAAGCAATAGACGTGGAGTTGCAAGAACTGAAGAAGAAGCAAGCTTCACTTTATTAAATATAACATAGTTTCTTATTGTATGACTATAGTGATAATTTTAATAAAAATAAAATTGACTTGAGACATGAATAATATGAAAGCAGACAGAGTTCCTGTTGTAAGCTATTCAGTTCAGGAAATGTACAGTTTAGGTAAAATAAAACTGTAATGATACCAAACTCTTTAGTATGTTCTTAGTGGCCTGTTATTTAATACGTATTTCTGCACATGATACCAAAGGGAATCAAGTTTGTTACAAATTTTTGATAGGGATTATTTTTCCATCATTTTCCCTCAACTGATTGGCAAGATGTCTGCTTTCTTATTCTTCCATGAGAGGTGAGGCAAGGTCGGCTGTAAGGGGGGGGAGGCCGAAATAAATTTATTTAAATTAATATTTTCACGTATATAGTACCGTAAAGTTATAATGGAAATTTTATGAGAAATTGGTCAGGGAACTTGGGAAAATAGTCAGGGAAATTCAGGGAAAAGTCAGGGAGAATATTTTTACAAATACTGTAGGAACCCTGTATTGTAATTTAATAAATGCAAATATGAATTAAATTGGTTAGTTAACCTTTAAAATATTGTATATAAATCATATTATAATTTTCCTTTATAAGAAGTTGGCATAAATTTGGTAATAGCTGTTTACATTGGTAGTAGTGTTGTGATATGAGTCAAATACGTACAAAATAACACCACAACATAACTATGGACTGACAAGCATTCACAGTGGAATTCAGAGTCAAAACATCTTAACAATACAGACAGTTTAAAAATAAGTTAAAATAAAGGACAATTTAAAATACCAAGTTAAAATATATTACACTATATATGAAGAGTTGGTTAGTTTAAAATGTTTTAGTGACCAAGTAATTTACATAAAAGTTGGTTTTGAGTTTTTAATATTATCTAAGTCTTATCTGTTGGTTTTTTTTTATCCCTGTATGCCTTCCGGTTTTCCGGTGTGAGCTGGAGTTTACCGGAACTTCATTAACCTGACATGTTTCGGTAATGTGAATGGTGTAAAATTTACCATAATCATGGAAGTCGTTATGTGCAGAAACACGGGGTGTGTTGTAACGACCTATAGATGTTGACCTATAGATTTTTTTTGTAAAGTGTGAACTGTTTTATTCTCTTCATAGTAACAGCCATATTGTGTTCTTCTCTTTTAAATGTTTTCTATCCACCTTTCCTTTACCTTCTTCTAAATATCACTGAAAACAAGAATATAGTTCACACTTTACACTGCTGCCACTGGAGAAAGAGTTATTGGTTACCTCTTGTAGAAAACAAACTGTTACTGCCTAATCCCCTGGCCTAGGTTTCATTCTATTGGAACTCATTAGGGGATTGTGAAATGTGCAACTCAACTTCCTAAAAGAAGAAACCAAAAGACACAAAAGGAAGAGAAAAGGAAATTGTTAAATGATTATAGGACACTTAGATAGGAAAAAAGGAATAACATTATGGACAGGCAGAAGTCGGAGGGAGTCTCTCGCTCATGTTGGTGTCTGGATATTGTTTATTTTGGTGTGGAGGTATATGACAGTGGAGAAAGTTGTTTTGGATACTTGTAAGTCCTTGGACCAGGATTTATGCTCGCTTGGGATTGGTATTTAATTACTTTGAGGAGTGGTTATGTTTGTTGAACCAGGAAGGTTCAAATAATGAGCATCATACAATACTGAGATGGTGGTGTACAAAGTTTGGCGATAGAAGATAATTTAGAAACAATTGGATCAGGGGAAATGCAAGGGAATTTTCTTTCTGAGATTTGGTTTCCAGCCTGAGACTAGAAAGGCCTTTTAGCTAACAGGAAAGCTGCAAATAAAGCCATGTACAGGTTGTACAATATTATTCATGTTGA
This sequence comes from Timema cristinae, assembly GCA_039000515.1. Taxonomy (NCBI): domain Eukaryota; kingdom Metazoa; phylum Arthropoda; class Insecta; order Phasmatodea; family Timematidae; genus Timema; species Timema cristinae. The sequence goes on along the minus strand of JBCFYV010011164.1, from coordinate 13,710,338 downwards.
CATTTATTAGACTTATGATCGGATCAGTCTAAAAAATATTTTTAAACATATTCATTGCTAAAACCCAACTACAATGTGAAAATATTTGTTACACAGCTATTTTATGATCATAAAAATAAATCCCTTTGAACTCTTTTCTTTCCCACTTAAAATGTGTTGAGATGGAAAGATCCACATAATAAGGTGCCAATAATCACTTCACTATATTATTATTATTATTACTATCACTACTACTACTAGCGCTGCATCTTACTACCCGTTCGGGTTATACGCACTTACGCTAATGTGTAATGGTTGGGTGATTGTGAGATGAAATGGAGGACCTACAGTTTAACGTGGGATACAAACCTCGGTGGAGGCCTGGCATTCCCCACATTCACAAGATGTCTTGTCAGAGGTGAATGAAGGGTTTGGTAATCAGATAAATATGTGCTGGGACTGAGGGTTGAACCCCGGACCCCAGCACAGAAGTCTGACACCTTATCCCTAGGCCACCAGGTCACCGACTTCACAATACTATAAAGCCACATGGCTGACTCACTCATTCACTCACATTAATGTTTACCCACTTTCATATGAGATAGACACTTGAAACTTGGCAAACTTATAGCTTCTAGCCTGTAACTGATGGAAAAATTACAAAAAGTAAAAAAAAATAATTTTTGACCCAAAAAAATAATCAAAATGGTGGAGCAGTTCTAAAGTTGGTGCGGACCTTTCTTTGGAGGCCTCTAGTGGCTAAACGATAACCCTATCAAAAAACGGATTGCAACAGAGCTAGATTTTTTTATTTTAGGTAAACTTTGCACATTTTGCCACTCATTTTTAAAATTTTCTGACACACTTATGGGACAGTTACAATCATAAAATTGTAAAAATAAATCAACGTTCGAAACAATGCTGGAATTACATTAGTTTACGCTCACTGGAAGTTTGGGGGCGGAGCTCACAACGAGCCAAGCGAGTATTATACATACACACACACACACGCACACACACATATATACATACACACCCAGTTAAGATAATTGTTTGGAAAATTGAAATACAAGTAAACACAACCTGATATTTTAGTTTTGATTTCCAGAGTAACTATAACACTGCTCCAGTCATAGTATGGCTCCAAGGTGGACCTGGAGCGTCATCCTTGTTTGGACTTTTCGAAGAGAATGGGCCATTTTATGTTTCCAAAAAATATGTTTTGAAACGTAGAAAGTATTCTTGGACATCATCCAACTCTGTCATTTACATAGACAACCCTGTCGGAACAGGTGAGTCTTTTCAATTTTCAATAATTAATGCAAAGATTTCTTACAATGGATTAACTGATAAACTAAATAAACAATTTTTATTGAACCAGATATTGTTTGAAATATAGTTTTCTCCATTCTTCACTAAAAATAACAGAGTTGAGATCAGCTTAAAAAGTTGTTTTATTTTAAAATGTATATTTTTCAATTTTATTATGTTTTTACATTATAATAAAACCCTTATACTAGTCTCATTTCCACTGTTTTCTAAAGTAGCATACAGAAAGCTACATCACAATGTGATATATGGTTCAAGCTGTATTACTTAATAAATAAATAGCATTCTAGTTTGTATATTTTATAATAATACAACAACAAAATAAGGCTTTTTTGGAAATTCCTAAAATAGGTTAAAAAGTTTGGTGAAGTACAAATTAATAAAAACATTCAAGCAATGTTTATTACTATTTGATTATAAAATAGTCCTCTTTTATCAATATAATATTTAAGTCTTACCATTCTGACAACTGAAACCCAAACTTTTGAAAACTAACAAATATTTAGTGCTAAAAATATGATTAAACAGTATCTAATAATGTCTGACACATCTATCTCAAAATTGACAAGAATATGAAAACTTGGCAAAACTTTGTAATTGAAATTAATAAAATAATGGGGCCTAATTTTTTTTTGGGGGGGGGGGGGAATCACATTTATAACAATTAAAAATTATTAACTAATGATAACTATACAAATCTAATCCTTGGTTTCTTTATTCTAGGCTTCAGTTTTACAGAAAGTGATAGCGGCTATGCTAGAAATGAAACTGCAGTAGGAAACGACCTGTACACTGCACTTCAACAATTCTTTCTACTCTTTCCAGAGCTTCAAAAAAATGACTTTTATATAACTGGAGAATCTTATGCTGGTAAGTGGTTGTATTTTAACTACAAACAAAACATTATGTGCCTTTATGTGTGCATGTGTGTGGGTGAATACATGCACATCACACAAATACTCTTTCCCGGCAAAATTGGTAGGTCTTTTCGCTCTTGCTCGTATAAGTTATTGTGTGCTGAAACAATCAGTCAGTTCAGAAAGTGCATATTAAATATCTCAAATAAATGAAAAATGACAGTTCATTGTTTACATATTTGCTGCGGCTCTAAAGAGTGGATTGTGATAAAAGTAAAGGCCATTGTTCTTTGTGTGAAACTAACTTTGTTATAAGTGACATGGAAGTATCTTCAATCCAATCTCATGACAAGGTAAAGAAGCATGTTGATGGAGTGAAAGCTGGAATTGAGAGCCAAAAATATTTTAGTTAGTCCCTGCAGCCAAAAATGCATGTACATTATTCTAGTGTTAATGACAAGTAATTTTGAAACCTGAAAATAAACTTAGTGGTTCTATTTAAAGGGTCCTTGTCAAAGATGAAGTTTCTCGTGCTAAAATATTGTGGGCAGTTATCAAATAATGACACATTCTTCTGTTAGTAGTTTTTCTGCTTGTGATATTATCAAAGTTATGTTTTTTGATAGGTATATTGCCCACAAATTCCAAATGCATAAAGATAAACTTGGATGTATCATTATGTATGGACTAAGTCCTTGTTTTTTTTTTTTCCCTCCAAAAGTGAGCTTGCAAATATGGCTAAGCAATTTTCATTTAACTGCATTTCGTTTGATGAGGGCATAAATACTGTGGCTCAGAAGACCCAGATGGGTTTTGTTGGTCGCTTCTGGAACTAAAATAAATTCATATGATATATCTAACATCTTGCTTTTTAAGTCATTCATCATCTCAAAATATATTAATTACCTTATATCTGCATTAAACAAAGAGGGTTTGGATCTTTAAAAAATGCTTCAAATTTGTATGGATAGGTCAAATGTAAACTTCAAATTATTAAATGATCTCAAAAATTACTTGAAGGAAGATTCTCCACAAGACTCATAGCTTCTGGAGTTCGGAACTTGTTCTTTCCACATTGTCCATGGTGATTACAAAATTGCATGTTAACTCTAGTTGGCCACTAACCAATTTTTGTGTGCACTATATGTCATTAATTTAAAGATTTTCCAACGCTCTCAGACTCCCAAGAATAACAGAATCGGCTATTTTCCCAATTAAGTTTTGTTTTATTAGTTGGGTAGAAAAGTCATAGGTGTTAGAGAAAGCAATGTCAATGCTGCCTTATCTAAAAAAGTATGGTTATTCTTGCCACAAGAATCCTCCAAACTCTGTTAGACTCAAACATTAAGCAACTTGGTGAAGGGTGAACTTTTGACAGCAAATTGGGATTCATCCTGTCATTTTCACTTGAGTTGGAGATATTTATCACTGACTATTGAAACAATTAACCTCTATTGCTATTTATGTTTACAAATCTAATTAAACTACTTGAGCACTTGATGACAGAATTATAAAATGTGATGTAATTAATTCAGCAAATACTTCCAAATAATCATTATTATTATTTAAAGAAACAGTTGCCGTGTAATCACTTCCCACTGTAGATACTGGTTTTGCAGCATCAGAAGCTTTGAAAAGCATTAAAGACATCAAGGTGTACTTCAGTTCAGAGTTGATTGTCAAAATTCATAGTTGACCTCTGCAACAAACTTTTCTAAGTATCTTCTCTCCTACAAAATTGCCAAAGGTTCTATTATCTCTCTTTTGCAGTCATGATTAATCTGTCTCTTAGTACCCATAGGATAACTTCTGCATTAGAAGTCCTAGACAGGAAACAACCATATAGCATGCCAGCCGATGCTGTAAAAGGAGACTTCTTGTATTTTGTATCAATGCAAGAAGTTATGACTACCTTAAAGGTTTCACTTCAAGTGGTGACTGGCTTGACAAAATATTTATGAATATTTTTTTCAAAGAAACTGTATCTCACTAACTGCAGTATTTATCTAAAAAAATTCTTGTTCTATTCCATGGCAATGTAGCTGTTGATCGATGTTTTTCTGTAAATAAAGAATGTCTGGTTGAAAACTTATATAAGTACAGCCTTATTGCTCAACATATAACTTATGATGCATTCACTGCAGATGATGGCTTGTGAAAGTTTGGGACGTTCAAAGATGACTCATTCTACGAACAATTTATAAAGAATAAGGACAGAAGTGTTGAATTTTAAGTCATAGGTGTTAGAGAAAGCAATGTCAATGCTGCTGTAACAACTTACATTGTAACAACACTCACCAACTCGGACAGACAACTGGGACAGCGATGTAACGACTTACATGGTAACAACACTCGCCAACTGGGACAGCCAACCGAGTCAACACGCGGCACTAGCTTGACCGGCGACCTACGCTCTCGCCAAATACATCGGACTGACTGAAGGCGTGTCCGCGCCTGCCGGCAACGAGGCTCGACCACGTGTTCGGCCAGCAGAGAAGATGGATAGAAGAGTTCCGTTTCCGCCTTCGCCGAGCTTCGAGAAGGTGCTAGGTGTTCGATATGAGTCTCGAACCTCTCCTCCCCCCTTGTTTGTAATGTTCTCCAACCTTCCTTTCCTTCGATCCGCCCCCCTTCTCTGAGAATTATATTTCGTACAAATACTAGCGGTACCGGGATCTCAGGTCACTTACTACCCCACCGGCTCGAGGATAAGAGGTGAGGGCAGCGACTGGGTTTCGGGGGATATTACTTTCCTACCAAAATTACTATTTCGGCGTCATGGGGGAACTCTTTCTAAATTACTATTTGGACTTTGTTATTAACTTATGTTTATTTGAATATTGACTATGCTACGCGCTTATCGCTGCTGGGAGTTAGACCGTCGCTTTCGCACCACTTATATCCAGGGTCTAGGCCCTATTCAAATGTACTTCATACATTTGCCAATATTAGCTTTTAGCCTGAGATTGTCAGGTCCTGGGTTCGAAACCCGGCTTATGTTGTTTTCGAGTATAGCTGTTTCTGGACTCATCTTTGTTCGCCAAGTTAAACGCCTAGGGTTGTTAAGTTATTATTACCTTGTGGCCTTGTTTAATTGCTATGACATCACGTTTGCTACGGGCGTCTGTAAGAAAGATATATATTTATACTAGGGTGGATAACTTAAACGCTAGAGTAACCAGTTTAGGAACTAATCAATTTAACGAAGTAACCAAAGACCATGTCACTGAGATCCCGGACCGTTACCTTTGATGGATTTAATGTAACGTGATTTGTTTTGAGGAGGTAACGTTTATGTTTACCTTTGATGTAAGTGATTTCCGCGATGGACGGAAAAGCGCGCTTCACGCGGTGTTGATTGTTTGCTCAGCTTGTTATTGTTCTTTTTTGACTAAATAAAATTGTTATGTTCATTCAGGTAACTCTTTACCTAATTTACTGCCTCTCTCACCTTATAGATATTAAGGGGGGGGTTGCAAAATGGTAGCAGAGCGTGGTTAATGTGGTTAACGTGGTTACATGGTTACGTGGTTACGTGGTTTCGTGGTTACATGGTTTCATGGTTACATGGTTGACATGGTTAACATGGTTATTGTGGTTAACGTGGTTAACAGTGGTTACATGATTGATGGTTACTGGTTAGTAATTATTGGCTTTATAATTTCGACGTTTATGTCTATATTGTGCTCTTGGTCCTTAGTTCATGCCTCGAACGACTATGGCTCTATAAAGTATGGGCTTGGAAAGATGCCGAGAAATTAAACAAAAAAGGGAAATATGCCAGAGGGTTATATTTTATGTAATACATTGTACTAATACCTATTTGTATCTTTTTTCATACTGTCATTGGCCATGGCTCCTCCGCTGAAACCAGGCGACAAGCCATCAACCAAACTGACGAGACCTGATGTCTACAGACTGAACCGTGAACAACTCATCGCCGAGCTCCAAAATTGGTCCACCCCTACTCCACCCAACGCAACGGTGGGTGAGTTAAGGTCTATTTTATGCGAACTAGTGAGTGAGGTTGGGGAATCTCCGGCAGATTTTGGCATGGACACAGTTGCGAGTGGTGAACAACCAATGACGCCCTCCCCTCCCCCCGTCCTCCAAACGCCAGCGGTATCTGTTAAATGTCACAGTAAGGTACTATTGGAAATATTAGGTCGCATTCCTGTGTGTAGTGGTCAGAACTACACGGAGTTATTTAACTTCTTGGTTGAAATTAGCCGGGCATCCCGCCTTAAACTCGTTAGTGAGCCCGAGTTTTTGACATTGTGTTTGTCCAAGACGTCGGGATTCTTAACCGAATTATTTTCCGGGGGTATTCAGGCAGGTTTATCAGTTAAGGCAGTAACTGACCAGATTCTTCATACGTTGTTACCTAGTAGAGTTAGACAGAAGTTATGCAGGGAGGTTGTGCATAGATTTCAGTTTCCTTGTGAAACTTTTAGGAACTTTGTTCTATCTATCACGGAGGCAGCTCGCGTACTCAATGCCGATCTTAAGGAGCCTGAACTTGTAAATATTATTTTGGAGAATGTGTCGCCGCTTACCAGGCGCCATTTTGTGTTCTCAAGTAAACCAACTTGTATACTTGATCTCTATGCCTTGGCTTCGCACGTTGAAGAGACTCTTCTCTCAGAAGAGGAATATCTCAATGCGCATGCGCCTGAGGTTGTAAGCCGCGCGCAGTCGGGTTCAAATCCCGGAGCAAGTTCTCCTGTGCCACTTATCGGCGCTCGTCCGCTCGGGAACCGTTCTAGGTACTTGGGGGGTAGTAACCCTGTGGGTGCTAACCAAGGGGGCCGCGGTCCTCGTGACATTTCTAGAGTTAGATGTTTCCGCTGCAATAGATTGGGGCACGTTCAGAGGGAGTGCAGGCAGGTAAACTATTAAGGCGCGTTCGCGACCGTGGTACGGCCGCGTCTGTAAGTTTTATACCGCGGATTTTGAATCCCATGGTTAATATTTGTATTGGTCCTGTGGGATGTTTAGGGTTATTTGATACTGGGGCGAGCAACTCCTTCATTAGTGAGAAACTTCTTGGTATTATTGGGGACAAAGTTAATATTATGTGTGAAGATATTGGCCCGAAATCGTACACTGTTGCGAATGGGCAATGTTTAATGGTAGACCATAAGGTACGTCTCTCCATTAAAATTGACAGGTTTTCTTGGAAACGTTCCTTTTACGTAGTGCCGACCCTCCCGTTTGACATGATTTTGGGGAACGATTTTTTGTTTGAAACCAACGCTAGGTTGGATATGGGAAAACGTATAGTCTCCTTTAGTTTTGCGCCAGGGGAATTTGTCTCGTTTGCGACCGAGAAAACGCCGCCATGCTTGTTTCCTTTGGATAGGGATAAAGAGGCCATTCAAAGGGTAGTTAACCGGTTTTCTGATGTAATCACAGATAGGTGGGGAAATGCGACATTCTCCCTTACGACATTGTTGCTCTTGACAACATCCCCGTACGGTCAGGGCCATACTCATGCGCTCCTCCCAAAATGGAGATTTTTAGAGATCTGATTTTCGACTTAGAAAAAAAAGGAGTCATTCGCCCGTCTAAATCACCGTATGCCAGCCCCGCTTTCATTATTCCCCGCAAGGGCAAGGGCATCGCCTCATTGTTGACTACAGGAAACTTAATAAGAAACTTGTTTTCGATCCTTATCCGATGCCTAGCCTAGAGTCGGCATTCCAACACCTTGGTAAAGCCAGGTATTACAGTCTCATTGATCTTAACGCTAGCTTCCTCCAATGCGCGCTCTCAGAGCCATCCAAGAAATTTACCGCCTTTGTAACTCCGTGGCAGGTTTATGAATTTAACCGCGTCCCGTTAGGCATTAGTTGCGGGGACAAGCGCTTAGTAGAGTGTTAGATCATATTCTTGCCGACTTAAAATTTAAATTTGTTTTCAATTATCTCGATGATATTTGCATTTATAGTAATTCACTTCAGGACCATTTGCGTCACGTAGAAACTGTGTTAGAACGTCTGCGCTCTGCTGGACTCACTGTTAATCCTGAAAAGGTTACATGGGCTAAGGAGTCTGTCCCGTATCTGGGATATGTTATTTCCCGGGGAAATTTGCTCGTTGACCCTGAGCGAGTCAAGCCTATTCTCGACTTCCCTACCCCGAAGAATTTAAAGGGAACTTCTAGGTTTTTGGGGATGTGCGCATATTACGCCAGGTTTATCCCCTCCTTCTCTGAGTTAGCTTACCCGCTAAACAGCCTTAAGAAAAAGGGAGCTGTATTTGCGTGGGGTCGGGAACAAAATGATGCCTTTCTCGCCCTCAAACGGCACCTTGTCTCTCCGGCGGTATTGCGCATGCCCGACTTCTCCCTCCCTTTTATTTTACATGTTGATGCGTCGTCAATTGCCCTCGGCGCGGTGCTTTCGCAGCGAACCCCTGATGGATGTAGGCCGGTAGCGTTCGCCAGCAAGACCTTAAATGCTGCTGAGAAAAAGTACAGTACGTACGAAAGGGAATGCCTAGGTTGTGTTTTCGCAGTAGAAAAGTTCTCAGACTACCTAGAGCTTAGAAAGTTTGACCTGTATACAGACAACATGGCGCTGACCTGGCTATGGAACCACCCCAAACAGTTGGGTAAAATAGGCCGCTGGATCTGGAGGCTTTCTAGGTTTGACTTCACTACCCATCATGTCGCGGGTAAAGAGAATGTTGTAGCTGATGCGTTGTCGCGGATGGCAGAGGATCTTGACCCTGTAGGAGATGAAGCGGAGGCGGGAACGCTAGGCGTGATTCACACCATCCCAGAATCTTTTATTTCAATTGGTGCTCATCAGGCCGAGGATGAATTTTGTAAACAGCTCGTAGATAGGATTAGAACTGGGGAAGTAGTTGGGAACTATCGCCTGCGCAAGGGTCTCTTAGTGACTAATATTAGGGGGAGACCCAAATACTATATTCCCGAGAAGCTCAGGCCTATGCTACTTAAGTACTTCCACGATTCTGTTTTGGGTGGGCATTGTGGGGTGCTCAAAACTGAGAAGAAAGTTTCCAAAGAGTTTTATTGGCCCAACTTGCCCAAGGACGTGAGGGAGTGGGTGCGCAAGTGTGAGGCCTGCCAAAGGGCCAAACCCTCACAAAACTCGAAATTTGGTTTTCATTCTGCTGACGTTGCCACACGCCCCTGGGAGAAAGTTTTTGTTGACTATGTTGGGCCCCTTACGCGTTCCTCCCAGGGCAACACGTCTATTTTGGTAGTGCTGGATGCATTTTCTAAATTTGTGGTGTTAATTCCCCTTAGGAACATGAAGGCATCTACGACTGTGAATGCCTTATCTAGGCGGGTGTGGGGCGTTCTAGGAACCCCTAAGGTTGTGGTTAGTGACAATGGCCCCTGTTTCCGTTCGAAGGCTTTCAAAGACATGTGCTTCTCTTGGGGGGTCAAACACGTGACCACCAGCCCATACTACCCCTCCCCCAACCACGTTGAGCGTTTTAATAGGAATTTAAATGTGGCGCTAACTATTTTCCACCACCAGGACCACTCTCATTGGGACAAGGACCTCGACTTTCTGAACGTCGCGTTCAACTCCGCGTACCACGAGTCTGTCGGAGCCACTCCTGCCTCGGTCTTCTTGAATAGGGATTTAAACCACCCCCTCTTAACTACGTGGGATGTTGACCCGCTCTTATCTGACGCCCATGACCGCCCCTTTGAAGAGAAGTGTGAACTCGCCTATAAAAATTTGTTAAAGTCTAGAAGGAAAGTAGCTGCTACTTACAATCGGGGACGTGTCCCCGTCCCGTTTAATGTGGGTGACAAAGTAGTTTGTAAATGCTTCCCCTTGAGCTCGGCGATGGACAAGACGTCGGCTAAGCTGGCATTCAAATGGAGTGGGCCATGGCACATCGACAAGTTCCTAACGCCCGTCTCAGTCCTACTAGTGGACATTGTGGACCCTTCTGTAACCCGCCGCGCCCACGTTAGCCACCTCAAGGCGGTGACGTAGTGAGTCCACGTCCTGTGCAAGAAGGCAGGACGTGTTATTGGTTAAGAATTATTTATGTGTATATGGAGTAAAATTTAGGAATTATCATAGGTTATTTAGGTATATAGTGTAAAGTTTAGGATTTATCGTAGGTTATGCTTATTTGTTATATTGGACATTGATTCAAATCTTAGGGGTAGGCCTACCCGAACTTCTATATATATATCTAATGGTTAGTGACTTATGTTTGAGTGTGACTCTGGGAACTTGGAAGAATCCATACGCGTGTGTGCGCGCGTACTATAAGAAAAAGGAAGATGATGCAGTGCTTGCCCTTGTAGAACACTCTTGTTCCTGTTGTGTCTACTTGGAGGCATAGCCTCATGTGGATGCGCACTAAGTGCCGTGATGAACTGGATTAGATGGACTGCGCCTGCCAGCAGCCGTGTCAGAGCATTGTAGACTGTACACTTATATTATTTTTGTAACTGTAGTTTATTTGTTCTCAGAGAGGTCTTCACCCTTCCCTCCCCTTCCCTTTCGGTTCGGGGCGAGATATCGAACGCGTCGTCTACAGAAGACGGAGGCTGGCTGGGCCGACTGATATGTGGGACGAGTCTCAGCTTCAATGGGTCGTCAGAAAGAAGGAGAGCGAGAGCGTCAGTGCCGTGCGTGTAGTACTCCGGCGTGAGCTACTCCAGGATCTGTCAGAGCGCCACTACCGGGTGGGCTTACTACTTGACCATGAGGCCGGCTATCCAAGGACTGTCATGAGGGTTCGTGTGGATCATCTCCCCATTGTCTGCCACTAACGGCAGGGAAGGTACCGCCCTGCCGTTACGCCTACTGCTGAGGACTCCTTCTGACATCCCGTCAGGGGGGGAGGATGTAACAACTTACATTGTAACAACACTCACCAACTCGGACAGACAACTGGGACAGCGATGTAACGACTTACATGGTAACAACACTCGCCAACTGGGACAGCCAACCGAGTCAACACGCGGCACTAGCTTGACCGGCGACCTACGCTCTCGCCAAATACATCGGACTGACTGAAGGCGTGTCCGCGCCTGCCGGCAACGAGGCTCGACCACGTGTTCGGCCAGCAGAGAAGATGGATAGAAGAGTTCCGTTTCCGCCTTCGCCGAGCTTCGAGAAGGTGCTAGGTGTTCGATATGAGTCTCGAACCTCTCCTCCCCCCTTGTTTGTAATGTTCTCCAACCTTCCTTTCCTTCGATCCGCCCCCCTTCTCTGAGAATTATATTTCGTATAAATACTAGCGGTACCGGGATCTCAGGTCACTTACTACCCCACCGGCTCGAGGATAAGAGGTGAGGGCAGCGACTGGGTTTCGGGGGATATTACTTTCCTACCAAAATTACTATTTCGGCGTCATGGGGGGAACTCTTTCTAAATTACTATTTGGACTTTGTTATTAACTTATGTTTATTTGAATATTGACTATGCTACGCGCTTATCGCTGCTGGGAGTTAGACCGTCGCTTTCGCCACCACTTATATCCAGGGTCTAGGCCCTATTCAAATGTACTTCATACATTTGCCAATATTAGCTTTTAGCCTGAGATTGTCAGGTCCTGGGTTCGAAACCCGGCTTATGTTGTTTTCGAGTATAGCTGTTTCTGGACTCATCTTTGTTCGCCAAGTTAAACGCCTAGGGTTGTTAAGTTATTATTACCTTGTGGCCTTGTTTAATTGCTATGACATCACGTTTGCTACGGGCGTCTGTAAGAAAGATATATATTTATACTAGGGTGGATAACTTAAACGCTAGAGTAACCAGTTTAGGAACTAATCAATTTAACGAAGTAACCAAAGACCATGTCACTGAGATCCCGGACCGTTACCTTTGATGGATTTAATGTAACGTGATTTGTTTTGAGGAGGTAACGTTTATGTTTACCTTTGATGTAAGTGATTTCCGCGATGGACGGAAAAGCGCGCTTCACGCGGTGTTGATTGTTTGCTCAGCTTGTTATTGTTCTTTTTTGACTAAATAAAATTGTTATGTTCATTCAGGTAACTCTTTACCTAATTTACTGCCTCTCTCACCTTATAGATATTAAGGGGGGGGTTGCACTGCCTTATCTAAAAAGTATGGTTATTCTTGCCACAAGAATCCTCCAAACTCTGTTAGACTCAAACATTAAGCAACTTGGTGAAGGGTGAACTTTTGACAGCAAAATTGGGATTCATCCTGTCATTTTCACTTGAGTTGGAGATATTTATCACTGACTATTGAAACAATTAACCTCTATTGCTATTTATGTTTACAAATCTAATTAAACTACTTGAGCACTTGATGAACAGAATTATAAAATGTTATGTAATTAATTCAGCAAATAATTCCAAATAATCATTATTAATTTATTTAAAGAAACAGTTTGCCGTGTAATCACTTCCCACTGTAGATACTGGTTTTGCAGCATCAGAAGCTTTGAAAAGCATTAAAGACATCAAGGTGTACTTCAGTTCAGAGTTGATTGTCAAAAATTCATAGTTGACCTTTGCAACAAACTTTTACATAAGTATCTTCTCTTCTACAAAATTGCCAAAGGTTCCATTTGTCTCTCTCTTGCAGTCATGATCAATACGTTCTCTTAGGACCCATAGGATAACTTCTGCATTAGAAGTCCTAGACAGGAAACAACCATATAGCATGCCAGCCGATGTTATAAAAGGAGACTTCTTGTATTTTGTATCAATGCAAGAAGTTATTGACAACCTTATAGGTTTCACTTCAAGTAGTGACTGGCTTGATAAAATATTTATGAATATTTTTTTCAAAGAAACTGTATCTCACTAACTGCAGTATTTTATCTAAAAAAATTCTTGTTCTATTCCATGGCAATGTAGCTGTTGATCGATGTTTTTCTGTAAATAAAGAATGTCTGGTTGAAAACTTATATAAGTACAGCCTTATTGCTCAACATATAACTTATGATGCATTCACTGCAGATGGATGGCTTGTGAATGTGGCACGTTCAAAGATGACTCATTCTACGAACAATTTATAAAGAATAAGGACAGAAGTGTTGAATTTTTTATTTTTAACAATCAGATAATGAAAATTCCCATTTGAAAAGAAGAAAAAAGATTGAAGTAGACTTGAATCTAAAAAAGAAAGACGACATAGGATAAAAATAAGGAATTTAGAAGTAAAGTAAAGAACAGTTCTGCAAAAAGCAAAGAATAATTATTATTATTATTAGCACTACATCTAACTACTCGTTCAGGTTATATGCAGAAAAAAAGCAAAGGAAGGTGCAGAAGAACATAAAGTACAAAAATTGAAAAGTTTTATGATTGAATGTTAATTTTTAACTCCATTCTAAAAAAGCTTTTGTTTGTAGGTTATACTATCTTAATTTTTAATCATTGTAGTTAACTGCAATTTCTTTATTTCCAATTAATGTTTTTATAATATATTTTGTTGTTTGTTTTCCATTGAAGATTCTTTATTTTTATCACTATGGATTAATTAAACAAATTCATTATTAAAAAAGATGATTTGATATTGTAAGGATTGGCTGTGAGAGGGTGGTGGCGATTGAAACAAATGTTTGTGTGTTTGTGCACACGCATGCACACTTTTTCTTAGGGGTTGGTGGAATCCATTTATTCTAAAATTTGAATCTTCATTTTACCTTTTAGCCCCAAATTTGAATCAGAATCTTAGAAGAAATTACAAGTACAAGTGTTTTAACTTTCCCACACGAGTAGAAATTTTTCCTTCCGATTTCGTTCACATCAAGTTGTGAATTAATGCTCTGAGGTTTGGTTGTTGGGGTTGTTTTTCTTAGCAACACATCTTACTACCTGTTAGGACTATACGCTTATGTACCAATTACGCTAATGGTTTTAGGGGAAGGAAGGTTATATTTAGAGGAAGTGTACCCACATTTGCATTGAGGTAGAACGGAAATGCATTTTGGGAAAACCACTGTCGGCACACCTGACCGAGATTCAAACCTTTATCTTCCTGTCATCAGCAATCTAGTCTACTGCGATAGTAGCACCTTGGACCATGCAGCCACCGAAGTGGGTTATGTTGATATTAACCACTAGTACCTGTTATAATAGCTCTAAAAAATATATTCAAATGTAGTATTAAAAAATATATGAGTCTTAAATTTTTGAATTTTATGGTCTCATTCTTAATCAATTTATATGCACTGTGTATGCATTTTTAACACTAGAAAGCCCAAAGTGATCATTTTGCGATCAACGGATTATTCTATTATCTCAGGAAAGACTAGATGCATCCTGTAAGTAAATTCCGGCCAGAAAATATTATTTTGAAGCTCACACAACCATACCTTAAAGGGTGAAATATCACTGTAATCCTTTTGTTTGCGTTATTGAAGCGGGCAACAGAGACTGAAAACAGAGTAAATGACCATAGTAGGGACAGTGAGCGGCGCCAAGAGAGAAGACATCTAAAACTATGTTGTACGATACCACTGTTTTAAAAGTTTAGGAGGGCATTACATTGACTGTGTACCAGGGAAATAAATAGAAATTCTGTTCAATATTCAATGTTCTATAACTGTGTGATGGGTCTGAGTTCCATTCCCAGCATGGTTGAAGATTTATTATTGGTAAAATTGTTAGATGGGGGACTGAATGTTGTGTTTTTCTTAATATAAGCCTAATTTGTAAGTTGTTTGTTGATATAATTAAGGTTTTCAAAAAATAAATATAAAGCACACCGAGTTAAAAAATAATTATTTGGAGTTGGTTTTATCAATTTATTTGTTCACATTTCCCAGCAAATACTGATAAACTTATTCTTAGAAACCATTCTAATTCTAACACATATTTTTTATTTAATTTAGTACTAACAGCCATTACACAGGCACAATATGTAGCATTGTTATTATAAATATATCCCTGCTGAGTTTAGCACCAATTAATCCCCCTACTGATAAGTCGGAAATATGAACCAAGTTAATGTCCTCTTGAAAAGGTCAACACAGCTGTTTGAAACATATCTAAGAAGTCTATCATTCGTGAGCTATTAGTGTTGTGTTTCGATCATTATTTCGATGCAAGCCTGCATCATGTTTGGTGATTAGTCATAATTGTTATCTAACGTAAAACTGGGGTTATAAACAACTTAATGGATTACAATCAGTCTAATAAGGTATGGATGAGTCAGATAATTAATTGTGCACACATTCACATCTATAGAGGAGGTAATTTATTTTATTTTAACTGACTTGTGAAAATATCTTTAGTTTAACATACTTCCCAACTAAACCTACACATTGAAGAGTGTAACGTCCTATGGCTGTTACACAATCATACATATACCTACTCTTACCAAAAAATGACCCACTTTAGGGGCAGCATGATCTAAGGCAGGGTGGTCTAACGTTTTCACCCCAAGGCCATATCTGATTATCGGTTTGCTCCATGAGCCAAAGATATATTTAGTAATCCCACTAACCTAATATAGGCCTAAAACAACACTTGTTGAACAGTTTCTTTCAAAACTTTTATACATAAATTAGATTTTGGGTTCGTAGAATCTTTTAAATTTTATTGCCAGAAAAAGTTTATTACCTTCTTAAAAATGCTTAAATATGTACACAAACACACAAACCAACTTAGTATTATAAATATAAAATTATAGACTACATATAATTCTTAATAAAGTAAATGCACAGTAAAATGCAATCATGAACTTTTTTTTTTTTAAGAAATATTTATATTTGAATCATTAGCTATTTCACATTTCCCACCAAATGGTTCCCTTTAATTTTTCTCCGGAATATGGTGAGGGCCACATTTTCAGTGAATGTGCGCCGCCAGTTGGACCACACTGGTCAAGGAATTTCTCTTGCAATAGACTAAACTTCCAATGACGGGAGATTAAGGTTCGAATCCCAGTCGGGTGTACTAAAGATGGTTTTTCTTAAATAGTTTTCCACTCAAATGTGGGTGCACTTCCTCTAAATTCAACCTTACTTGTTCCTAATACATTATTGTAATTAGTACATAGTTGTGTAATCTGAACGAGCAGTAAGACGCAGTGCTAAAATAATTCTTCATATTTATTTTTAACAGGGTTGAATCAAATAAGTCAATGTCAAAGGCAAAATGCAATGTAGAACATTTTACAACGCCATGTTTACATGATTATTTTACAGCTTTAATTTAAATCATCTTACAAAACAAAAGTTATGAACTATTGAACTATTTTGCTGATAATTCAACAACTGTAATTATTTTCAGGAAAATATGTACCAGCCCTGGGTTATGCAATTCACACCAAGAACCCAACAGCTTCGTTAAGATAAACATGCAAGGTATGTTATGTGTTTTGTTTTTGTTTTCTTTTAGCTTAGTATATTTGTGTAGTTACTTATATATGATTTTACAAAATTCCAAATAAACATGAGTTTCTTTATTGTTAACTCCAGGCATGGCTATTGGTAATGGGCTCAGCGACCCAGAGCACATGTTACACTACGGTGATTACTTGTACCAGCTGGGACTGATTGATTTGAATGCCCGTGAAATTTTCCACAAACAAGAAAACTTGACAAGGAGCTATATTGAGGAAAAGAAGTGGAACAAAGCCTTTGAGGTGGGTGCACTAATAACAACGTTTACTTTCCCAGTCACATATTGTTATAACACTTACTAAAGCAGGGGTGCGGCCTGGATATAACTTTGGTGAGATGGAGGGTAGAGGAGGGGCATGTATCAAGACAACCTTGGGATTATTTATATTTTTAACACTTGGTGCTTTTAGAATCAAGGCAAAACATGAACATTGAGCATGTTACAAATCTCATCATAACATATCTCCTTTTTGAGGCTGTTAGGGAACAAAGGTAGTGTTGTGGATTACCACTTATCTCCATTACATTTTTGTCATACTATAATAAAAACATATTTTACTCTAAAATATTATTATTTGACAAAATGTACCAATGTTATGAAAATTAGAGTTATTGGCAAGAGAATTGGCGGGCTAGAACAAACTAATTTCAAATAGTTATTTTGTAAAATATTCAAACTTAACTATTATAATGAAAATTCCAAATAACATTCACCATGTCACAAACTTCGAATAAATATTCAACACATGTGTGCAGTGTTGCCATATTTTCAGTGCTGCCATCAAACATTTGTTGATAACTCTCTCCAGTACCTATAAAATGGGCATGATAATTTTACTAACCGCCCGGCTAAAATCAAAGCCAATATTAAGTTGTTTCATTGTCTTTTGCATAAATTATCATTAAATCAATATATATGAAATCATGCGATTAATTTATTTTTCCGGATTACTTAGGTAATAAATATCAGAAAACTTTATAACATTACGAATTATTTCACTGCCCCTAACTTGTACCCTACTTTGTAATGTTACCTGTTGCGAACATTTTCTGGGGAGAACACTGAACTACTAGACTCAAAGCTAGCACAAGTCTAGCGACTTCACATCTAACATTGACCATTATGGAGAAAGTGTAATATTTTGTACGATAAAGAATAACATATTCTTGGCTATGATTGCTTTGCCAAGGGGAGAATTTAGCGATTATATTAAAATTCATTTGGGAAATGGTGAAGGGCAAATGTCCTAGTGCCCCTACCCCTTTGGTTGATACCCTTTACCTTTGTTTCCATTCAACTAAACGGTAAACTCCAAATTGTAATCAATAGCAATTTGTTATGTAGCTCACCTTATCCTGCCAATATTTTTGTCAACAATAATAAAATTACATACTTCGGTGACCACATGGTCTAAGGCTTTACTTTGGACTGCCGAGGACGAGGAGATCAAGGTTCGAATCCCGGTTATGTGTACTGAGGATGTTTTTTCAACTCTACACAAATGTGGGTACACTTTTTCTAAATTGAACCTACATAATCTATAGCACACTGATGTAATGAGTATATAGATGTATAACCCGAACTAGTTGTAAGAGGCGGTGCTTACTTACTTACGCTATGGCATTAGGGACTCGAAAATTCATTGCCGCACTCACGAGAGTACGCCACCTCTCTCTAGTGTGAGCTGGTCAAGTTCTCCCCAGTCCACCTCATTACATCCTATCCCTATCTTGAGCTAGCTCTATCCAGTCCACCTCATTACATCCTATCCCTATCTTGAGCTAGCTCTATCCAGTCCACCTCATTACATCCTATTCCTATCTTAAGCTAGCTCTATCCAGTCTACCTCATTACATCCTATCCCTATCTTGAGCTAGCTCTATCCAGTCCACCCACTATACCTAATATCTTGCTAGCACTTTAAATCACTGTCTCCACTACTATTAATCTTAGAGAGCTGAGGTTGATCTCATTATTTTATTTGGAAAAAATACATAGTTAAAAGTCCCTTAATACTCTTTCTTTTTGTGGATTTATGCTAATGTTTGAAGATAAACAATAAAAATGTACCCTTTTTCAGTATTTTATTGTTTTATCCTCTAAATTGGTTTCTGCAAAATAAAATCCTTAAAATTTACATCAAAATATGCCCATTGTTGCAATAAAAAACCTTCACTATTTTTTTATTTTTAAACTTATTCCGATTCATATATTCATATATTTCCTTCAATAATAATTATTATTATTAACACCACACCCGCGTTTTTGCCGGGACTGAGGATTGAACCCTGGACCCCAGCACAGAAGTCCGACACCTTACCCCTAGGCCGCTAGCTCACCTCTGCAATAGTTAATCTATATCAAAGCTGCTTTAGTTAAAAATACATTGACTCTTGAAGGGGTTAAGGGAGTAAATTGTATCAGCAGTAAATAATATAACAATGTTGGCAAGACTTGATATTTTTTAATCAACATATTCTTGAATAATATTTAAAAAATCATTTTTAGTTTGTTTTTTAAATAAATAAAAAATTATAACTTTAAGGCTATGTGTACATGTTAATAACGCCAATGGTATAAGGATTAGAAAGGTAGAGGTTTGGAGGAAATGTACCCTTATTTTTGTGTAGATAAAGTGGAAAGTAATTCAGGGAAAATCACCCTCAATACATCAGGTCGGGATTTGAATCTCGACCTCCTCGTTACCAATAATCCAATCTAACACAAGAGTGATGCATTAAACCATGATACTATTGATTCAGGTTTAAATAAAATTGTGTTTAAAAATTTGTAAAAAATAAATGAATAAAGTAAATGTGATTTTTAAAACTAGTTCTTAGTTTTTATCCTCAGCATTCTTTTACTGTAGAAAGTATGCCCCGAAGAGGTGGGAGCACTGAGTTTTTCCCACGCTTCCTCCAAATCTTCACTGACCAACCTTTTTTATTTTCACTCCACTCATTGCATGATCCGCAAACACAACCAAAATAATGTTTTTAGTATTGGCATCCATCATACCAAAATATTGGCAAAATAAACTAAACAAAATGAAAATGTTCCCATGGGGAAAATTTGTGATTACAAATTTTGATAGAAATTGGTCATATTGTCTGAAAGTACAGGGGACATAAGCAGGCAGATATTCTAACCACACCAATTTTTTTTATCAGAACATTAAAGCTATTTTGGTGATAAATTGGATTACCTGAATATTTCCACCAGACAAGCTAGTTCACTAATACATTTAAATGAGAGATGTTACTGTATTTTGTCAAATCTAGTTTGTAAACTATTCAAATAAACATCAATATTTAATTGTGTTTGTAGGCATTTGATCTGCTGCTGAATGGTGATATATACTCTTATGGTACTTTATTCTACAACTTAACCGGTATGAAGAACTATTTCAATTACATCTCTGGGAATAAAACTCAAAAAGGTGGCAATAGTGACATTTATGTTCAACTAGAAAAAGTTCGAAGAGCAATTCATGTCGGTAACAGCACATACAACAACGGAAATGTGGTGGAACTGCATCTGAAAGACGATGTGTTGCAATCCGTGAAGCCATGGATAGAGGAGTTATTGGAAAGTCACAGGATCGTAGTTTACAACGGTCAACTGGATATTATCGTTGCCTATCCCTTGACTGTCAGCTACCTCCAGGCTCTGAATTGGAGCGCTGCCGCCTCGTATAAGACAGCTCTGAGGTACAAGTGGCATGTTGGAAATGAACTGGCGGGGTTTGTGAAACATGCAGGCCATCTCACAGAGGTCTTGGTAAGGAACGCTGGTCACATGGTTCCTGGGGATCAGCCCAAGTGGGCCTTGGATCTCATCACCAGATTCACTTCGGAGAAGGCCTTTCATAGCTAGTATGCAATTAATGCATCTCTTTCTTTGTCAAGAAACTGACTTCTTTAGTTGCAACTTTTAAGGATTGGAATTTACAGTCATAAACATTAAATAGAAAAAAAAAAATCAACAACCACTATATATTGTGTTTTTAATTTCTTAGAAGAGATTATTTGATTGTGATTGAATGTGCTTACTACTGTTATATTATAAAGTGCATCATTTTTACTAGTCACATACTTTTTCAGCAGATTTAATAGAACAGTGCCATTTTACACAAGTAAACAACTCTTTGATAGAAAACAAAAACAAAATAGATTTTAAATTATACCCTTTAGCAACCAATCATTTTTATTAATTAAAATCAACTAGTACTGGTTTAATATATATACTTGATTAAAAGAGTTTACGCCATTAAGGATGTTCAAGTAAGTTTTGAAGCTTTTGAGGAGCATACTAGCTGTAACAAGGAACATGATCATGCATAAAGTTTATTTAGACGAGTTGGTGTGTATGAGATATTAGAAGAAGCAAGGATGAAATGGTATGAGAGTGAAGTATTCCAAGGAGAATGATGAAGATGAAGAGTACAGGTAAAAAGACCATCAAGAGAGAGCAAGAGAAAAATAGCAAATAATAGCAAGTATGAGAATAAAAATGGTAAAAGAAAAGAGAAAGGCATTTTAATCTATGTACTCAGCTGTAATGTATTTCCATGTAGGTTGGCTACCATGTGTGGTGACGTAATAAATTATCTGCTTCCCATCATGCCCCATCCTAAATGTCTATCGAGAATATTATCGATAGTGTTCCCGACCAAACCTCTCACTCAAGCAGTAACAT
Organism: Timema cristinae; assembly: GCA_039000515.1. Taxonomy (NCBI): domain Eukaryota; kingdom Metazoa; phylum Arthropoda; class Insecta; order Phasmatodea; family Timematidae; genus Timema; species Timema cristinae. Next base: position 13,689,134 of record JBCFYV010011164.1, on the reverse strand, counting down.
TAATTCAAGTAAGTCGTGTTTTGATTCAAGCCGTCCTTACCATGGTACGAATGTACCATATTGGCGACGAGGATAAAAAAAATACTGTGGTGTCACATATTCCTGGCTATTTGGAAGTCCAGCTTTAAAAGTGTATTGAATTAATTTAATTATAGAAATAATAAAAAGTTCTTAAATTGAAAACGTATGCACAACAATCTTGAGGCAACTTCGAGAACATTTAGCGATTTTAATAACTTAGGGCGTGGTCTATAATGGCAGTCATAGGAAACATGAGTAGTTTCGACAGTAATGAAGAAAACTGGTCGTCATATGTGGAGCGATTCGAACTATTTGTCGAATGTAATAGTATAACTAATGATAAGAAAGTAAGTACGCTACTGACAGTAGTAGGCGTGAAAACTTTTAATCTTTTACGAGATTTATGTACACCAAACAAGCCGTCAACAAAAAGCTATGTGGATCTAATTAAAATTATCCAAGAACACTTATATCCTAAACCATCGTTTATTGCCGAAAGGTATAAATTTAGTTTAAGATCACAGCATGAGCATGAAAGTGTATCAGATTATATCGCTAGCTTAAAACAAATGTCAAAGCATTGCGAGTTTAAAGAATCATTATCTGATTATTTACGGGATCGTCTTGTAAGTGGATTAAGAAGCAGTTCTATTAAGCAACGACTTCTAGCGGAGAGGCAGCTAGACTACGAGAAGGCAGTGCTGATTTCAACATCTTTGGAGGCAGCCGAGAAGGATGCAGCGTCACTAGCCTTTGGACATAACACCGGTGGAACAGCTGATCGTCAATCCCAAATTCTTCGAATGTCGAAAAAGGAAGAAAGAAAAGGCGGTACCAGAGAAGTTAGGTGTTATTGCTGTGGAAGAAACGGTCATTTAAAAAATGAATGCCATTATAAACAGTATGAATGCCGTGTATGTAAGAAGAAAGGTCATTTGCAAAAGGTGTGTCGATTGAAACAGTTGGGTAAGTCAAACAATTCTAATAGGGCTACTCATACGATTGCTAGCAAATCTCACAGAGACAGACAAAAGTATGACAGTAATAAACAACATTTTGTGGGGTTGGATGTGTTAAATGACTATAGTGATGAAAACATTGATGACAGTTCAAATTTATTTGGGTTATATAAAAATCAGCGTGGCGAGAAGCGTGAAAGAGTGGAACCTTTTAGAATAAATGTTCAGGTGGAAGGGAAAGAAATTCCGTTTGAAGTAGACACAGGTGCAGGGGTATCTGTAATCTCTGAAAAGTATTATCTGGATAAATTGAGTCACTTGAAATTGCATCCAACTGATTTAATCTTAAATTCATATATAAATGAACCAATCATTCCTGTGGGTGTTATAAATGTAAATGTTCAATACCAGGATTTGTCACACAAAATGGAATTATTTGTAATTAAACATGGAGCTAATCCATTACTAGGACGGGACTGGATTAAGGAACTAAAAGTACAATTATTGATTCCGGAAAACTTGCATAATGCAAATAGTGTAACGGCAGATAGGGCACAAACAGAAATGGTAACTAACCTGTTAAGGAAATTTCCAGAAGTTTTTAATAAAAAATTAGGTGATTATAAGGGTGAACCAGTTAGGTTAAATTTAAAAAAAGATGCTAAGCCAAAGTATTGCAAACCGAGATCAATTCCATTTGCACTTAAAGAAAAGGTAGAGCAGGAGTTAGAACGCTTAGTGCAAGAGGAGGTATTAACTCCGGTTTCTAATAGTGAATGGGGTACACCAATAGTCCCTGTACTTAAGAGAAATGGAAATATTAGAATATGTGGAGATTTTAAAGTGACCTTGAACTCTAATCTAGAACTAGAGAGACATCCTATTCCCAAAATAGAAGAGTTATTTGTCACTTTACAAAAGGGAGAAACCTTTAGTAAACTGGATCTAAGTCATGCTTATCAGCAGGTTAGGTTAGATGAAGAATCTAAGAAACTTTGTGTGATAAGCACGCACAAGGGTTTATTTAAGTACAACAGAATTCCTTATGGGATTTCTCCAGCACCAAATTTGTTCCAAAAATTAATGGAAAAAACATTACAGGGGTTGAAAGGAGTAATTGTATTTTTGGATGACATTTTGGTTACTGGTAGGGACATGCAGGAACATTGCGACAGGCTCAAAGAGGTATGTAAACGTTTACGTGACAAGGGTCTCACAGTAAGTAAAAATAAGTGTAAGTTTTTTTCTAAGAGTTTAGAGTATTTAGGGTTTGTAATAGACAAAGATGGGTTAAAAACAGCCAAAGACAAAATTGCGGCTATATTAGATACACCAAAGCCAGAGAATGTTAAACAACTGAAGGGATTTCTAGGGCTAGTCAATTACTATGGAAAGTTTGTTCCAAACTTATCCACGATACTTTGTCCTATGTATCGGTTGTTGAGAAAAAACAGAGATTTTAATTTTGACAAAGCATGCATGAAATCTTTTTCAATAATTAAAGAAAGATTAGTGTCAGCAGAGGTGTTAGCTCACTATAATCCCAAATTACCTTTAAAATTAGCATGTGATGCGTCAGGCTATGGTCTTGGTAGTGTACTGTCACAAGTGCAGAGTGATGGAAGTGAACGTCCAATAGCCTATGCTTCACGCACACTATCTAAAGCTGAGCAGGGATATTCACAGATTGACAAGGAAGCTTTAAGCCTTGTTTTTGGTGTAAAGAAATTTAATCAATACCTGTGGGGGAGGAAATTTATACTATGTACAGATCATAAACCTTTGTTAAGCATATTTGGGGAGAAAAAAGGGTTGCCAGCTTTTGCAGCCAGTAGATTACAAAGATATGCTCTTTTCTTATCAGGATATGATTTTGATATTTGCTATGTCAAATCAGAAAATCATGGTAATGCTGATGGATTATCCAGGTGGCCATTAGTTAACTCTGACAATGATGAATTAGAGAATGATAGTTGTATTGGTACTTATTTACAATGTTTTGAAATTTTGTTTAAAAAATTTTGATAGAAATTGGTCATATTGTCTGAAAGACAGGGACAAAAGCAGGCGATTTTTCTAACAACCAATTTTTTTTTTAAAAAAATTTAAAAGCTATTTTGGTGAAAAAATTGGTTTACCTGAATATTTCCCCAGACAAGCTGTTCCAATCTTTTAAATGGAGATTTACTGTTTTTTTAAAAATTTTTGAAAACTATTCAAAAAAATAAATTTTTAAATTGGGTTTTTGGTAGGCTTTTGATCGGGCCTGAATGGGAATTACCTTAGGTTTTATTCTACAACTACCGGTATGAGACTATTCAATTACATTCGGGGGAAAAAAAACTAAAAAGGGTGGCAATAGTAATTTATGTTCAATAGAAAAGTTCAAAAGGAAATTTTCGGAAAGGCACATACAAAAACGGAAAGTGGGAAGTCTGAAAGAATGTTTGAATCCTGAAGCAGGGATAGAGGATTTTGGAAAGTCAAGGATCGTAGTTTTCAACGGTCAAGGATTTATCGTTGCCTACCCCTTGACTGTCGCCCCCTCAGGTCTAAATTGGACCGGCCGCCTGTAAAAAACAGTCTGAGGTCAAGGGGTTTTGGGAATGAACTGGCGGGGTTTGTAAAACATGAGGCCATCTAAAAGGTCTTGGAAAGGGAAAACGCGGCACAGGGTTTTGGGGGATCAGCCAATGGCCTTTGGGATCTCTCACCAGATTACTTCGGAAGAGCCTTTCTAGTAGTATCAATTAATGCATTTTTTTCTTTGTCAAGAAAGACTTCTTTATTGCAATTTTAAGGAGGGAATTTTACGTCATAAACATTAAAAAGAAAAAAAAAAAAAAACAACCACTTTATTGTGTTTTTAATTTTTTAGAAGATTATTTGATTGGTTTGAATGGCTTCTATGTTATTTATAAAGTGCATCATTTTTACTAGTCACATATTTTTCAGCATTTTTAAATAGACAGTGCCATTTTAACAGTAAACAACTCTTTGATAGAAAACAAAACAAAAAAAATTTTAAATTATACCCTTTAGCAACCCAAACATTTTTTTTTAATTAAAAACATAGTAGGTTTAATTATATACTTGATTAAAAGAGTTTTCGCCATTAAAGGGTGTTTAAGTAAATTTTTAAGCTTTTTAGGAGCTACTAGCTGTAACAAGGGGAAAATGATCATGCATAAAATTTATTTAAAGTTGGGGTGTATGAATATTGAAGAAGCAAAGGAGAAAAGGTTGAGGTGAATATTCCAAGGGGAAAGATGAAATGAAGTAAGGGAAAAAAACCTCAAAGGAGCAAGAGAAAAAAAAGCAAATAATGCAAATATGAGAATAAAAATGGTAAAAGAAAAGAGAAAGGATTTTAATTTGTACTCAGGTAAGTATTTCCATGGGGTGGCTACCATGTGTGGTGAGTAATAATTTTCTGTTCCCCTCTGCCCCCCTCCAAATGTCTATCGAGAATATTTTGATGTGTTTTCCCACCAAACCTTCATCAAACGTAACATTAATTCAAGTAAGTTTTTTTGATTTTAAGCCGTCCCTTTCCCTGGTCGAAGTACCATATTTGGGGACGAGGATAAAAAAAAAACTGTGGGGTCACTATTCCGGCTTTGGGAAATCCCGCTTTAAAAGGTATTTAATAATTTAATTAAGAAATAATAAAAAGTTCTTAAATTTTAAACGTATGCACAACAATCTTGAGGCAACTTCGAGAACATTTAGCGATTTTAATAACTTAGGGCGTGGTCTATAATGGCAGTCATAGGAAACATGAGTAGTTTCGACAGTAATGAAGAAAACTGGTCGTCATATGTGGAGCGATTCGAACTATTTGTCGAATGTAATAGTAAACTAATGATAAGAAAGTAAGTACGCTACTGACAGTAGTAGGCGTGAAAACTTTTAATCTTTTACGAGATTTATGTACACCAAACAAGCCGTCAACAAAAAGCTATGTGGATCTAATTAAAATTATCCAAGAACACTTATATCCTAAACCATCGTTTATTGCCGAAAGGTATAATTTAGTTTAAGATCACAGCATGAGCATGAAAGTGTATCAGATTATATCGCTAGCTTAAAACAAATGTCAAAGCATTGCGAGTTTAAAGAATCATTATCTGATTATTTACGGGATCGTCTTGTAAGTGGATTAAGAAGCAGTTCTATTAAGCAACGACTTCTAGCGGAGAGGCAGCTAGACTACGAGAAGGCAGTGCTGATTTCAACATCTTTGGAGGCAGCCGAAGAAGGATGCAGCGTCACTAGCCTTTGGACATAACACCGGTGGAACAGCTGATCGTCAATCCCAAATTCTTCGAATGTCGAAAAAGGAAGAAAGAAAAGGCGGTACCAGAGAAGTTAGGTGTTATTGCTGTGGAAGAAACGGTCATTTAAAAAATGAATGCCATTATAAACAGTATGAATGCCGTGTATGTAAGAAGAAAGGTCATTTGCAAAAGGTGTGTCGATTGAAACAGTTGGGTAAGTCAAACAATTCTAATAGGGCTACTCATACGATTGCTAGCAAATCTCACAGAGACAGACAAAAGTATGACAGTAATAAACAACATTTTGTGGGGTTGGATGTGTTAAATGACTATAGTGATGAAAACATTGATGACAGTTCAAATTTATTTGGGTTATATAAAAATCAGCGTGGCGAGAAGCGTGAAAGAGTGGAACCTTTTAGAATAAATGTTCAGGTGGAAGGGAAAGAAATTCCGTTTGAAGTAGACACAGGTGCAGGGGTATCTGTAATCTCTGAAAAGTATTATCTGGATAAATTGAGTCACTTGAAATTGCATCCAACTGATTTAATCTTAAATTCATATATAAATGAACCAATCATTCCTGTGGGTGTTATAAATGTAAATGTTCAATACCAGGATTTGTCACACAAAATGGAATTATTTGTAATTAAACATGGAGCTAATCCATTACTAGGACGGGACTGGATTAAGGAACTAAAAGTACAATTATTGATTCCGGAAAACTTGCATAATGCAAATAGTGTAACGGCAGATAGGGCACAAACAGAAATGGTAACTAACCTGTTAAGGAAATTTCCAGAAGTTTTTAATAAAAAATTAGGTGATTATAAGGGTGAACCAGTTAGGTTAAATTTAAAAAAAGATGCTAAGCCAAAGTATTGCAAACCGAGATCAATTCCATTTGCACTTAAAGAAAAGGTAGAGCAGGAGTTAGAACGCTTAGTGCAAGAGGAGGTATTAACTCCGGTTTCTAATAGTGAATGGGGTACACCAATAGTCCCTGTACTTAAGAGAAATGGAAATATTAGAATATGTGGAGATTTTAAAGTGACCTTGAACTCTAATCTAGAACTAGAGAGACATCCTATTCCCAAAATAGAAGAGTTATTTGTCACTTTACAAAAGGGAGAAACCTTTAGTAAACTGGATCTAAGTCATGCTTATCAGCAGGTTAGGTTAGATGAAGAATCTAAGAAACTTTGTGTGATAAGCACGCACAAGGGTTTATTTAAGTACAACAGAATTCCTTATGGGATTTCTCCAGCACCAAATTTGTTCCAAAAATTAATGGAAAAAACATTACAGGGGTTGAAAGGAGTAATTGTATTTTTGGATGACATTTTGGTTACTGGTAGGGACATGCAGGAACATTGCGACAGGCTCAAAGAGGTATGTAAACGTTTACGTGACAAGGGTCTCACAGTAAGTAAAAATAAGTGTAAGTTTTTTTCTAAGAGTTTAGAGTATTTAGGGTTTGTAATAGACAAAGATGGTTAAAAACAGCCAAAGACAAAATTGCGGCTATATTAGATACACCAAAGCCAGAGAATGTTAAACAACTGAAGGGATTTCTAGGGCTAGTCAATTACTATGGAAAGTTTGTTCCAAACTTATCCACGATACTTTGTCCTATGTATCGGTTGTTGAGAAAAAACAGAGATTTTAATTTTGACAAAGCATGCATGAAATCTTTTTCAATAATTAAAGAAAGATTAGTGTCAGCAGAGGTGTTAGCTCACTATAATCCCAAATTACCTTTAAAATTAGCATGTGATGCGTCAGGCTATGGTCTTGGTAGTGTACTGTCACAAGTGCAGAGTGATGGAAGTGAACGTCCAATAGCCTATGCTTCACGCACACTATCTAAAGCTGAGCAGGGATATTCACAGATTGACAAGGAAGCTTTAAGCCTTGTTTTTGGTGTAAAGAAATTTAATCAATACCTGTGGGGGAGGAAATTTATACTATGTACAGATCATAAACCTTTGTTAAGCATATTTGGGGAGAAAAAAGGGTTGCCAGCTTTTGCAGCCAGTAGATTACAAAGATATGCTCTTTTCTTATCAGGATATGATTTTGATATTTGCTATGTCAAATCAGAAAATCATGGTAATGCTGATGGATTATCCAGGTGGCCATTAGTTAACTCTGACAATGATGAATTAGAGAATGATAGTTGTATTGGTACTTATTTACAATGTTTTGAAATTAGTGGAATACCTATAAAATGTGAGGATATAAAGAGAGAAGTACAAAAAGACCCTGAATTTGTTAAACTTACAGGTTATGTGAAGTTTGGTTGGCCTTATGATTATGATAAGGAATTGACAACGTATTTTCATAGGAAAAATGAATTAACATTAGAGCAAGGAATACTGATGTGGGGGTATAGAGTAATTGTACCAGAGAAATTTCGTAGACATTTGTTAGAGGAATTACATTCAAGTCATCTTGGAATAGTTAAAATGAAAACTTTAGCTAGATCTTATATTTGGTGGCCTAATATTGATCAGGACATTGAACAGATGGTCAAAAATTGTGCACCCTGTCTATGGGAAAGACAAAATCCATCAAAGAGTATGTTACATGTTTGGAATTATCCAAATAAACCATGGTCTAGATTACATATAGATTTTATGGGTCCATTCAAATCTAAGATGTATCTTGTTATCATAGATGCATATACTAAATGGTTGGAAGTTTTAGAGGTATCGTCAACAGCAGCAAGTCAAACTATTGCTCAATTAAGGCAGATCTTTGCAAGGTTTGGTTTACCAGAACACATTGTAAGTGACAATGGACCACCATTTACATCACATGAATTCAAGTTTTTTTTGAATGCAAATGGTATTAAACATACTTTAACACCTCCATACCATCCTCAAAGTAACGGCCTAGCCGAAAATGCAGTAAAATTTGTAAAAAATAAATTGATGATTGCTATTCATGAAAAAAGAAATCTGGAAGTAGCTTTAAGTAGATTTCTGTGTGATTATCGGAACTCGGTACATAGTACAACAAATGAAACACCATCAAAATTGATGTTTAATAGACAGCTTAGAACTAGGCTAGATTTGCTACGTTCTAATGTGAATGAAAATGTAGAGCAAAATCAAAGAAAACAGGTTAAATATGCAAAGGGATGTAAAACTCGGGAACTAGTTCCAAACCAACGGGTACTAGTCAGAGATTATCGAGGAAAGAATAAATGGATTGAAGGGGTTGTTGTATCACAATTGAGTCCAGTAGCCTATTTAGTCAGATTAGGGGCAGTAACATGGAAACGCCATATTGATCAATTAATTAGTTTACAGTCTTCGCCTGAAACTAGAGTAGAGGAGATTGAACCTAGTGTTAGAGAGCCATATCCCTCAGAACTAGATCCCAAACCTAATAGGGAAGGTTTGACATCTCCTAAGGCATCCAGGGGTGAGAATCATTCTCCATTCGTCCCCAGGGTTGAAGCACATGAAAAGGGCAGTAGTCCAGAATCACACCCACCTCAGAGGATTGAAATCTCACCAGAAGTAAAGGAGCCCAGGTATCCAACTAGGTGTAGGAAACCTGTAGTTAAATTAAATTTGTAAATAATTAAAAAATATATATATATATTTCACTAAGACTATTAAAAACTATGAGCAAATATTATATTCTGTATTTTTGTATAAAAAGTGTTTAAAATGTAAATTATTTCCTCATGAGTATTGGAATCATAGTCATGCATTGTATTCTTATCTTATGTATATTTAGGTATCTTGAAATATCTGTATTCAAGCAATTGTAAGGGAGGAATGTAATGTATTTCCATGTAGGTTGGCTACCATGTGTGGTGACGTAATAAATTATCTGCTTCCCATCATGCCCCATCCTAAATGTCTATCGAGAATATTATCGATAGTGTTCCCGACCAAACCTCTCACTCAAGCAGTAACATTAATTCAAGTAAGTCGTGTTTTGATTCAAGCCGTCCTTACCATGGTACGAATGTACCACTCAGCCAGGCTGGAAACAAACACTTGATGATGAGGGATTGTGTTTTGAGTTATTTTCAATATCTTATTTTCTGTTGGCAAATCATTTGTAATCTTATTTATTCATTAGTAAAGAATAGGTATACCACAATAAATAATGTTAAAGTTGTTATTAAAAACAATACCATTTTAACAAAAGTCTCCAACAATGTGTATCCTAGAACAAAAGTTAGGTAATCTAGATTACAAATGGTTTCCCAACATCACCAAAAGATAGTGTTAAAACATTTTTAAACGTTCTTGAACATTGTTAACTTTATATGTTATCAAAGTTGAGGTAACAGCCATTATCCTTTCTGCCATCATGACCTTTTATCAAAAATAATTTCACTATAAAATGAATTTCTAGAATTCAAACAAATTAAACACTTTTTAAACATGGTGTATAGTTGATGGAAAAAGTTTACATCCTAAATAGTTTTTAACTTGCAGAAATATTTCACTTTAATATTGAATTAATGCTTCTCAAGTATATTACAATTTGTAACATTTATATATTTACATATTCAAATTTTACAATAAGAGATTTGGAATCCACTATAAATTATTTTTAAGTCCCAGATATCAACTTGGGGGTAGTTTGGAATAAAGTATGTGTAGGCAAAGTGATGATTTTTATCAAATATTACAATTAATTTAGAATTTAGCTTATTTGTTTTAGTTATAGCTTTCGAACTATTGGTTATTACTTCTTAAGATTAATTTGTGTTTCCAAGCTATGTTAGAATATGTTCTCTAGAAATGAATCTTTATATTATTTACACAGTTCCAAACTCTCTTGATGATTTCTTGCCAACTTTATCTTTATTTACAGCTATGAATCTAGTCTATGATATTCTAATATCTACTATTTATCGTAAGTTTTAAAAAAGATGGTACATAATTATAAAATTAAAAACTACTTTGTTGTGTGAAAACTTAAAATACAGTTAAAATATGTTGTCAACATTAATTGAACACAAAGTATGATAGTACGGCTATTGTCGATGCATGATGGCAAGCTCTGGACTTGAGTCTTGAACTGGTAGATTAAATTTGAAATTTGAACTGGTTTATGTTTTCTTCTAATAGCATTTGGAATGATTAACAAATTTAAACAAATTACATCTTAAAGAGTTTATTTTCTCCACTTATTTAACTTATTTTAAATGCTTTAAATAGCAATGTATGTTTAACAAATGTTTGTTTATTTGTTGATGATTAATATTTTTTTACATTATAAAATGGTTTCAAAATGTGCCCGCCCCAGTAAGTCATTCTGTCCTTCATTAAACTGTCAGATTTAAATCTCTTATTTAACAATAATTGTAACAATTCAGTATCATGGTGCTATGTTACTGTGTTTTTTTGTAATAGTACTTCTTTGAAATAGTATATTAAATAATGTTATTTTGTTCAATGTACTTTAAATATAAACATAATGTCCAGATTTTTAAAATATGTTTATGCTATCAGTTTTTTTATTTGTTTACTGTAATCCAATATAGCTATATTTTTACATGAATTAAAATGATTTGAATAAACTAAATATTGTTTCAGGTCATGTAATTTTAAAAAATATTGTAATGTTTTATTTTTTGTCAAGAATAATAATTATGTTTTTCCTGGTCTTATAACTGCTTTTAACTACCATACCAACCCAATCTAGGATTCAATGTGGAAATAATACAAACTATGAATGAAAGAAGAAAGGGGGTTAAAAAGTGACTTGCCGATTACAAGATAGAAGGTTAAAAATGAATAATTGAACTTAAAATCTGCAGGGTGTCCCACTCGAAGATAGCCCTGGAAAGTGTCAGTTTACATTGAACAAACAAGCCGAAATGAAACGAAATATTGATATTTCCTATCTGTGTGTATGAGAAATGGGGGCCAATCACAACTTGTGCTGGAAGTGACCTTGGTAGTACAAACACTGGAACACGGCGCTCCATATTCCTGAAGGTGGCAGCCAGAACCTGAGGAGACACCGCCTGGATCTTGTGCCAGATGTTCTCATGTAAATCCTTCATCCGACAATTCTTTATGGACCCACTATTCCAATACGTCTTTAAAATAAACACATGCTGTTCCACTGAATATCGATACATGTTTACTCGGTGGCGTAGTTGGCTAACGCGCTTGTTGTGTTGAGCTCGACTGCTGATGATGGGGAGATCAAGGTTCGAATCTCGGTCGGGTGAACTGAGGGTGGTTTTTCCTAAATGGTTTTCCATTCTCCCTCTACGCAAATGCAGGTTCATTTCCTCTAATTCAACCTTCCCAATTCTTAAATCCATTAACGTAATTAGTATTTAAAGCGTATATTTCAAACGGGTAGTAAGACACGGTGCTAAATATTATTATTATCGATACATGTTTAATGTTCGCTCACCTCGATCTGACTACCCACCTCAGACGACTGTCTCAACGTGTGAACAGCCATTGTTGTCTCCTCCCAAAGTTTAATCCTTTAACTTTTGTTGTATTTCTTTCTCTTTGACTACAGAACATAGCTTCAAAGTGCCAATGGAATCCTCCAAATTTTACCAAAAGTAGACGGAGAACATTGGGCTACCTTCGAGTGGGACACACTGTAGATCACTGTAAAAAGAACTTAAGTTATTTACTAGGTGCATTTTTGGTTAATCTTTTAAAAATGCATAAAAAATGTAACTATAATAGTTAAAAAAATCTTTAAAGAATTTAAAATGCTTAAAATTGTCAGTATGTCTACTAGCGCACATCAGTGGTCATTGGTTTAAGGCATCATTCTCATAATAGACAAGATTGCCACCAACAGAGAATGGGGTGGTTCAAACTTGGATATGGTGTACTGAGGTTTTTTTTGTTTTCAAATAGTTTTCTAATCTGTTCCCTAAATTCTAACTTCTTCATTTCTACCATTATAGGTAGCTAGCTACATGCAAAAGAGTATAGGCCTATTGTTACTATTATTAGGAGTATTTAATGTACATAAACTGAATATATCATATCATCAACTGTCTAGCCTGTGGAGTCAATTTAGTAAAATGCTTCCATCTTCCTCTCTCATTCCACTATTCTTCCTATATGTGCTTTTATTCTCCTCTCACTTTCACATTTTCTGTTATTTGTTCCTCCCATCTCTTTCTTGGTCTCCCTTGCTATCTTTTTCCCATGTACTTCATTTCCATCATTTTCTTAGGCATTCTCTCTTTTTCGATCATTAGGTGTTCACCATACCATCTAATCCTTGCTTCCTCTACTATCTCATGTACTCTCTGTACCCTCACTCTTGTCTGGATCATTAAAATACTTATAAATAAACTCAAATCTATATTAGACACAACACCTAGCAAACCCCCGCTCCCCCCGGCCATTAATTGATCATTGTGGAAGGATAAGCTCCAATTTCATCAATAATAAATTTTTTCGCAATGCTGGTTTGAACTCATTAAGCTGGTTTGAATAGTTTGCTGGGAATAGCAATAACATCCAAAATATAGTTTGGTTTGGAAAATATAAATGAATGCAACCAAATTTTGTATTCAATTTGTTGGCAGGTCAACTTGAAATAAGTTTTGAAGGAAAAACAAAACTAATGTAGGTGAAGATTTTGATCAATAATGTATTTAAATATATATTTCTCTTATGTCTCATCCCTCCCAAAACTTCCTTATTTAACTTTGTGTGTAATTGTAATCGTCACTACTTCTACTTGTTAGGGAAAGCTAGGATTCACATCCAATGAATATTGCTCAATTTTTTTTACAAAGATAATTCTGAAGGGTCTTTTTTTTTTTCTAACAAAATTCTACTATTTAGGCCTTTCAGTTGGTTCTTTGTAAGAAAATAAACCTTTTGCCATTGGTGAATCCATATTTGAGATTAAAGATGAGAAAGTGAGTGACAGGACAGCTGTTTAAACACCACCAAATGTTGCACAACATATTTACTTTTTGTTTTCCCCTCACCGTATAGAGCCGAATCAAGGACACTTTTTACTTACATGAGGGATGGAGTGAGGAGGGAATCTGGTTAATGGAAACATAAAATATTATATCAAGTTAATTGCCCTGATAAGCTGTTGTTTAAATTGAAAAACAATACCTGGACACAAGAATTGATTCCAGGACCTTTGGCTTAGTATGCCAATCAGAGACAGATATAAAATTATTGCGCCCCCTAGGCACAACTATAATATGCCCTCCCCCCTTCCAATTTTTTTTTCTGTCAAGGGCTTTAGGAAGTTTCAGAGGAAAGAGGTGCGGGGGAAAAGTATTCGAGGAAATTTCTACGAAAGATAATCAGGTGTGTTTTTTTAAAACTATTGTCAAGGGCTTTAGGAAGTTTCGGAGGAAAGAGGTGTTATGGGTTGGGTAGGGGGTAGTTAGTATTCAAGAAAAGATTTCCACGAAAGATAATGATGTATAATATACATGCCCTACACTAGCTTGAGTTAACATTATGAAGAAGGTGAAACAGATGTCAGTTACAAAGCGATTGCAAAGTTATTTAAAAAATATATTGTTATTCTGGCTTTAGCTTGAACTATTTCGATAATATTAATCATTAACTTTTAAATGTAATAATAAAAACAATGTTATCCAAAATGTGCAGCCTGTGCCTAGTGGACCAATTGTGTAAATCCGCTTCTGATGCTACTGCTCTTACAACCGAGCTATTTAAGAATCGTCCCATGCCCAGGCTCATTCTTCACTCTTCTTTTAAGCCAGAGCCTGTGATGGACGTGAAGAAATCGTCAACCACAGATGAGCAACCAATTATGATCATGAGCTATAGATAATGCAGCCACCTTCAATTCGAGAGGGCTTTATCCTGCCAATAGTACCAGGACAATTGTACGAATGTGCATAGTTTGATGGAGTTTATATTTAGATGTGGCTATAATCATATTTAACAAATATAAGAGATGGCCTATAAATCCATCTGTTAATATGTGTTTAAAGACATTTAAATACTAGTAAAGAGATTTTATTTTTGTAATGTATGAATGTGGTTTATTCTAGGCATGGAACTTACTATTTGACAGCAAGAATGGTTTCTTCAACTTAACTGGTTTTGACAACTATTACAACTACCTGCATGACAGAGGCTCTTCACTTAATGGAAGCTATGATATATTTGTCCAGAAGACAAGCACCAGAGAAGCCATTCATGTAGGTAACTCCACATTTCATACCATCGACAAAGTGCAGAATTTTCTTCGTGAGGACTTTGCCCAGTCTGTGAAACCCTGGGTGGAAGAGTTGTTGGAGAGCTACAGAATGGTTGTTTACAACGGACAGTTAGATATTGTTGTAGCTTATCCCCTGACCTTGACTTACTTACAAGCTTTACAATGGAGCGGTGCTGCCCTCTACAAGACTGCCCCGAGATACAAGTGGCAAGTGGGTCACGACCTTGCTGGCTTCACTAAGACTGTTGGGAAATTAACAGAAGTGTTGGTGAGAGATGCTGGGCATATGGTACCTGGAGATCAACCCAAGTGGGCATTGGATCTAATTTATCGACTCACGACCAATAAACCATTTCATTGACTATTTTTTAATATAAAGCCTCTTCTATTTGCAACCCGCCTCTGTGGCGTAGTTGGCTAATGCGCTTGTCGTGTTGAGCCCGACTGCTGAGGATGGGGAGATTGAGGTTCGAATCTCGGTCGGGTGAACTGGGGGTGGTTTTTCCTAAATGGTTTTCCACTCTCCCTCCACGCAAATGCAGGTTCACTTCCTTAAATTCAACCTTCCCAATTCCTAATCCATTAGTGTAATTAGTACTTAAGCGTATAACCCGAACGGCTAAATAATAATTTTAAAAAAAATTCTATTTGCAATATTTCAAAATAATAATTGTTTTATACCAGCTCCAGTGGCCAAATAGTCCAAGCTGTCAATCTTATGTTAGACTGGCCTGATGACTGGGAGATTGGAATTCGAATCTTGTCGGTTCTACTGAAGATAGTTTTTCATAAATGGTTTTCTATTCTCCTTACACGCAAATTTGGGTATATTGCTTCTAAAAATGCTTCATTCCTCATTCCTACACAATTAAAGTAATAATAAAATATGTGTATAGCCTGAACAGGTAATATGTATGTACAAATTTATACACCAACAGTTGTTAAAGAATAAAATTAGAAAATACCATGGCTGTTGTAGTAAACATTTTTTAAATTTATTTCCTTCTAAACATTAATTGTTGACAAAATGTGATGAACTATTAACTAGACTACAGCCTCCTAAAGATAATTCCATTACTTATAATCTGACATGATTATAAATATCTCACCAATGAGTTAGATTATCAATCATCATCAGGAACCGTTTCCAGCCTGTGGCCGGTTCAGTATAATAAAATGCCTCCAACTACCTCTGTCCTTACATAATTCTTCCTCCATTACTCTCGTCCATTATCCTCCTCTCACTCACACACTTGTTATTTGCTCCTCCATCACTATTCTTGGGATCCTTTCTTATACCATCCTCATTACGTGCCCATATCATCTCACCTTTGCTTCCTCTACTACCCTGTGTCTTAGGCTATAACCACCAGAGACATAGCAGACTATTAATAGGGATACATTCTTAACATGAGTTTCACTTTATACATATTTTAATTAGTCCACTATTTTTATTCAAAATATTGCTTTTTACCATATTTTTTTCATTAAAATACCACTTACTGCCCTTGATTTCTTGGACAAGTCAGTTTCCATCAACCATTTATGTACCTATGAAATCGCATGGTTCCAACTTAAGCTAAATGGATGTTGCCACAAATACAGGAATATTTAACAATGCAGGACTGACACAGAAATATGTTTCAACTTTGAATTAAATACAAACTGTAGTTATGTCAATCTAGTCAGTCTGTAGCCTATTTTAAAAGTTTGGTGGACACAAGCTCCTTGAAATATCTTGGTACAAAATCAATTGAATGGCCTAAGAGATCAATTTCTCAATAAACTGGACTGCGGATGATGTGGAGAGAGGGGCTTTAATCCTGGTCAGGTGTTATGAGGGCGATTTTTACTAAATAGTTTTACACTCATCCCACAAATTCGAGTACAATTCCTATAAATTCAATCTTCCTCATACCAAACATATGAGTGTAATTAGTATATATGCATACAACCCAAATGAGTAATAAGATATGGTGCTAAAATATATTTAATGGTACTACAATATTTTGCACATAACTTGGCTAAACCAAACTTATTTGTAATATGCCTTATTGTATTTAAAAATTGGTTTTCTTCTGAAAGCTCTAATTTTCATGTGTGTTGAATTGGACTTTGGGAAAAATTCTATCTCTGAAATAAGCTTTGTATAGTTTATATTACATTCAGGAACTATATTTATTTGTTTTTATTTATTTAGTTATTTATTAAGGAACATAATTAAATTTTACATTTTAATTACATTGTCACTAATCTTTATTTCACAATAAAACGTATATTAAATAAAAAAGAAGTGAAGAGTCTTCAAATATTTTCATAAAACACAGTGAACCAATTCTTCAACCGTAAATGACTGTACATTTATCACATCGAGAGAGTTCATTAAATGTT
Organism: Timema cristinae; assembly: GCA_039000515.1. NCBI lineage: Eukaryota > Metazoa > Arthropoda > Insecta > Phasmatodea > Timematidae > Timema > Timema cristinae. The sequence continues at coordinate 13,672,288 of JBCFYV010011164.1, read as the reverse complement.
TTCTCTATCAGAACAAACACATATATTATTCTCTAACAAACAGGTTTTGCAACAAACATATATTAGTATAATGTGGTTTGAACTAATTGTGTCTTAAGGGGCACTAAAGCATTACTAATACGACTAGCACACAATAACTTGGTGAAACACAAATATTTGTTTTCATCCCTCTAGACAGATTCTTTAAAAAAAAAGGGGGGGGGGTGGACGTTCAAGTATTGCGTAAGCACATTTTTTGCCATTTTTAACCCCTTCTCCCCGCTTGCTTATATAAGATGTCAACTTTTTAAAATTTGTTTACAGGAATAACCATTTTTTTTTCGTACAATTTTACCTATAGTCTGAACAGGTATAATAAAAAAAATCATGCAATTTATAAATTGCTGGTAATTATTAACATAGAAGAGTAAATTAATATTGCGAAATAATTGACAATTAACACTGGTCTACAATGAATTTAAATTTATTGGACAGGTAAAATTAAAACTAGTTATAAAATTTAAAAAATTTAATTTACCTTTAATTGAAGTTATAAAAAAGTAGGCCTATTATTAGTGAATACATAATTATATTTATTAAAAAAACACCCTAAATTCTATTTAATCCGATGACCAAGGTCTTTGAATCCATGTCTCAACACTTTCAATTATTATGTTTTTATTTGGAGGGGGATGGGGGAAGCTAGGTCACTCAGGCTTTGGCTTAATTCTTTTGGCTTCTCCATTTCTTCCTCATTTAGCTACTCAGCATCTTCATTGCTGTCCAAAGTCCAAGCAGCTTTGCCCCAGCTTTCTCTGTCTTACATAAGCATTTTTATGACCATCCTAACCCCCTCGTCAGCAAAAATAATCAAAGCTCAAACCCCATCCTCCTTTCACCCTACCCCCAAGGTGCTTACATAATACTTGACCGCTCCCAAAACAAAATAGATATTGTGCCAAGATAAGAAATTACCTGCATTGTCTAAGGCATACATCTCTTAATAGACTGGCATTCTGATGACAGGGATTGGAGTTTGAATCCTGGTTGGGTGTACTGAGGGTGGTTTTTACTAAATGTTTTACATTCTTTCTGCATCAAATGAGAGTACACTTACCATAAATTATACCCTCCTCATCCCTAAAACATTAGTATAATTACTATGTACGTTTATAGCCTGAACAGGAAGTAAAATCCTGTGCTAAAAGAACTAAACACATTCTTTAATCTCGGTCACCCCACCATGGCCATTTGACAAAAACAAAACACAATGTAATGTGACAATTGCAAAAGTTGAAACAATAGTATAGTTATAAAATAATCAACATTTAATATAAGCATGAATATTATGAAATTTATTAAATTCTTGTGAAAATAATATGAAATAATATAAATTGGATTTTTTTTTTATGAATTAAGCTTTTTCAATATTCCTTTTCAGCTCTCAAAATCTTGTATTTTACTATTGCCCACCATTCTATATTAGACTATTTGTTTTCTTGCCTTTTCTAGCACAACAAAAAAGTTATAAGAAAGTGCAAACACTTTTTACACACAAAGCACATTGGAGAACTAAATAAATAAGTTTGATGTAGTTTTCTCTGGTAAGCTGGGATAAGATCAAATAATGTTCCAAATAACAGTTATAGAGCAATAAAAGTGTAAAAACCACTGTCACATTTGTGTCGGGGATTGCAGGTTTGTGCTGCAAAGTTTCAAATTGGCATTTTCCTAGTTGGTTAAGCAATTGTCTTGATGCTCAAACATATATATATAAAACTGATATTACTGAGTATGAGTCTGTATGTTGAATATTTTTTTATGGGTTATTTTTAAAGATTATTCTCGAATAAAGGAAGTTTTTAAATTAAGAGGTGGAGGTGGACTTAATAATAATATTAGGGTAATTGTTACATGAGGGTGGGCTTCATTGAATGCTGTTATAGAATGAATCAGAGAAGCTGGATAATAAATGGCATTGATGAATAAATAACACTAATCAGCGATAAAGAGTCTGTTCAATCTCTGATAGAGTGAATCAATGTTTTTAAGATTTTGTGTTTGTTCTGTGAGGATATCCCTGAACACAAACTGATAGTTAGAGAGCTGGAAACTTTGGAGCTTTTGTGTGAAACACAATGAATAAGGGTAAGTTGTGTGTTCTAGTTGCTGTGAATGCATGATGATATCATAATTATCTTCTATTTAGTGGAGTTTAATTTATGGGTTGAACAAAAATGAATGTAGTACGGCCAAAAGAAAGTAAGTTACAAAATTGTCCGGGTATCTGGAAAACAAGGAGGATTATCAATATTATTTGGGTGATTTAGTCAAATAATTAATAGCTGTAACCGAATTATCTATTAAAGGTGGAAGACAAAATCTTAAGGTCACTGTGGGAATGAAGCTGTAATTTGTTTATCAACTGAAAAACAAGGAAGAGTGATTTTTCACGTGGTCTTGCACTTCATTTATCGTGGGAGGTGGTATGCGGGTTTCCTCAAAAGCCAAATTGGAAAAGAATTTTTTTAAAGAAGTGATACTTATTATCAGAGCGTGCTTAGGCTTGCACTGGTACAAATGAGATACACAATAGCACTGAGAAGACTTGGGAAGGCTGTTATATGATCCATAAAAATCTATATAACTATCTTGGACAAGTGCCGAGTCTGAAAAGTGGTAAGGAATGTTCCTCTATTAGTTTAAGTGAAGTTGTGGCTCAAAAAGAGAGCTTCGAGTTTTTTTGTAGAGTGTCACCTCATACTCTATGTCCCCTCACACCTTTAGCCTCTGAGCCTACCGTGTGCAACACTAGAGGACAGGTCAACTGGTCTTGTCCTCCAGCTTCCACGCAGATGGGACCAGAGTTCTAAACCACACACTTCCAACTCTCTTCTCGACAACGAAGGTTCATGGGACTAACAGATTACGGAACAATCCTCAACATTCGATATATACAGTGGACTCCAGTTTGTTTTCAATACAGCAGCTCATCACTGTGTTGTTCAACAAATGAGTCAAACTTAATTCAAGTGTTGTTTTTTTAACTAACATTAAAATAACATAACCATCCCCGATCCCGAACCAGACCAACAAACAGAACTCATCAAACGTGGTAGGATAAGGTTCAATCAACAAAAAGGTAGAAAGGATTTCAAGGTTAAAGGGGTCAGTTTTATTGCAAAGGAAATCTGTATCTGGTCCAGTTTAAGTGAATACAATGCAATTATTAAATATAAATGTTCTGTTACTGTTTTTGCGTCAACTAGAATGTGAGGTTGCACAAAAGATGAACCTATGCATTTCAGTGGCAGCTCATTTTAACCCTTCAACAACAACAAAAAAACTAAATTCACACATTTATGGTAACTGTAGAGTAAATATAACATATTTTGTACTAAACTATAACATATAGCACAGATATAACTTTGGATGTGCTAATTTGGTCAATGATGCATAGTGAATGAGCACGTGCATGACGGAACTAAGCCCACACCTGAAAATAAAGGACACATATTACTATTAGCAATAATAATATTCAGATTTAAGCTGGCATTAACAGCAAGCATTTTGTGCTAAACTTATAAATGTACCATAATAATGTGTAGAGAAATATGAAACTAGATAATGTACTGACTCTCGATAGAGAAATATGAAACTAGATAATGTACTGACTCTCGATAGAGAAATATGAAACTAGATAATGTACTGACTCCTGGTAGAGAAATATGAAACTAGATAATGTACTGACTCTCGATAGAGAAATATGAAACTAGATAATGTACTGACTCTGGTAGAGAAATATGAAACTAGATAATGTACTGACTCTCGATAGAGAAATATGAAACTAGATAATGTACTGACTCTCGATAGAGAAATATGAAACTAGATAATGTACTGACTCTCGATAGAGAAATATGAAACTAGATAATGTACTGACTCTCGATAGAGAAATATGAAACTAGATAATGTACTGACTCTCGATAGAGAAATATGAAATAGATAATGTACTGACTCCTGGTAGAGAAATATGAAACTAAATCAATCCTCTGATGTCTTCACAAAAAATGAGCTACCCTTTTCATTACCCTCACAAATTAATAGTGGACAACTAATTGCAATGATAGCTAGAAATTAGGCCCCGTGAATAAACTACAATTTTACTTGGGGCAACTTAAAGGCAAGAAAGACGATTTTCCGCAGAAACAATAAGGAAAATACTTGTAAACTTCTATATAGTTATTGTTTTTGCCACTATAAAGCAGCCAAACTATATCCACCTATGAAGCAATATTTATTAATAACTAAGCTTCACCCTAGTTTTTCAAACAATAAATTAATTAAGTATATAATTGTAAAGGACAACAAAACTTACCTGTAAACATAATCTGCAATGCAAAAAAATCTCCCAACTTTTATGAGAAGGAGTGTTTAGTATAAACTCACTAAATATTCATTATGAATATGTGGTTGAAGGGTACAAATGTACTCTACATGAGTCTTAGGCAAGCATAAATGTACTAAAATTATATACATCTTAACTAAAAATGCCAAAATTATCCCCAAATAAAAAAAGACATAATATTAAAATCATAAAATAAAACGGATGATGATGAACCTTTATAAAAATATACTTAAATGCTGGTTGGTAAAAAAAAAATATTGAATCCAATTATCTATTGTATCTAAAAATCATCTAGTATGACAAAAACAAATACTTCAGATAGGAACTTCTAGTCACCGGCTGTGGCCGTATTTTGGAAGCCCTACTAACAAGTATTTTCTTATGCGTACGTTTTAAATCCTCGCTCGGTAAGGCAAACAAACTAAGTATGTATGTATTTCTTACCCTGAGCGTGTAGTCCCAACTTCCAGTGGAAAGAGCTGTCCCATCTGGTGACACTTGCAGACAAGATACACGGTTTTCGTGTCCGTACAGCAGTGTGACACGGACACACTTCAACGAGTCCCATACATTGATTGTGTAGTCATTGTAGCCAGCAAACAGGAGTCTCCCTACATTATACAGGTTGCACTCAGAGACAAAATAAACAACCATCAACTTCAACACAATTTAATGTACTTGCATGATCTAATGTGTCACACTCGTGTTCGACAACTGTGGATACATTTCCTCTCAAATTCCACATTCATTTTTATTCCATAAGTGTAATTAAAGTATAGCCTGAATAAGTATAAAGACGCGGTAAACAAAAAAACACAACTAAAGGTGTGAGAAATCAGAGTGGTTACAAGAATTCTATTACAAAATTTCCTGACTTTTCCAAAGTTTTTCAGATAATTTTTTAATCATCCTGAATATCTTTTTAGTTTTTCTTAGTGACTGATGAATTTTCATTTTATTAGATTGCTCCCATAAAAAAAAAGGAGCAGCCACTCAAATTTTGGGAGGGGGTGGGGAGATTTGAACCCCTAAAAAATCCCCTTACTATGGCCTTGGCTGAATATAGAGTGTACTGGGTACTATGCACTACAGGGTATATATCTAGCCTCGTTTTTAATTGCCTCAACTTTAGGAACATATGGACATGTAAGACATTTTTTTACTGTCCGGTTATCAAAGATGTATGTTCATCTATAAGTTATCTATCAAAAACTTACCAAATATGCCTTACAATAAAACTGGGGTGTCCAGTCAAATTATATCTTTAAATTATTTGACTTTTCTAGTGTTTCCAGAGCTAATTTACAACTCTTCCAGTCATTATTTAATAAACATTATTTTATTAAGCTCGCAACTTGAATTAATATTTTTAAACACATACACATTCTGAAATTGAGTCAGTGAAGGGGTTCAGCCTAAAGCAATAGACTATTAGTTATTGCCATCTCAAGCTAGATTTCAGTGAGTTCATATCAATAAGGTAAAAAATTGCCTTACACAGATACAGTTTAAAATAATTGTTGTGGGACACACTATTTATTTGTTTCTTCTTCCTATAAAGTAATCAAATTCTCACACAAGCACATAAATATCTATGACTCTACTTTGAAAATCACATGTTGACCTTGAGAATTAAGATTAGTAGGCTCAACTGTGTTAGAGATTTTTGGTGAGTATTATCTGGAAGTAAATGTTATTTTGACTAATGTAAATAAAAGTTGTGCATTTTTTTTGTGAATAAGTGAAAATTCCAGAAATTTAATGAAATTCCCTGACTTTTCCCTGTTTTCCAGGTTTTTTGGGTCGCATCATTGAAGCCATTAACTAAATGTCAGGCTCATTTAGGCTAGTTTGCTAGTTCAAGGGTGTCAGGGTTTGTGTATTGGCCAGATGTATTGTGGATGGTTTTATCTAAATGGTTTTTCAATCAACCGCCACAAAAATGAAGGTAAATTTTCTCAACATTATCTTATTCATCCCTATACTGTTAGTGTAATTAAATGCTGATAGCCCAGAAGGGTAGTAAGACGAAGTGTAATAAAAAAAGCTCAGGTGGCATTTCTTTACTAGCATCTAAATTATTTCTTATAACCCCAGAACAAAAGTTACGTTATTATCATCTGGAAATAATTCTTACCTTATCTGATTTCACCACAAATAAAGGCTAAAAAGATGTGAGCCCTCCAAGATTCGAACCAAACTATATTATATATAGTTTGACACTGCTTAGAAACACACACTTTTACCATTTTACTCTTTACTCTAAAGATCAATTAATTTTAAATTTATAAGCATATTATTAAAATACTAAGAAATATATCAAAAACTTACCACTGACAGAAAAATCCACTGAATTTACACCAAATATAATGCTTTCTTTTGTGTAAATTGCCACTTCCTTGTCGGCTCGAAGATCAAACAAGCGACACTGCAACAAAAAGTTTGGGTCATTTCATTAAATAGGAAATACACAAACCTACATTTTGTGAAATAAGTGCTAAAATATATTTTATTTTTCAAATTTTTTTTATAATCATTATTTTTGATAAGCTTATAAACAGACAGATGACTCAAATAACACTAGTCAACATCCATTTTATATCTGACATATTATACAGCTATTCCTACTAAAATTGATATTATAAATTCAAATATGCTATTAAGAATGTACTATCACCCTAGATTTTCAACATAGCCTACAATTCACTCTGTATTTTAAATTATTTTTCAGATCTACATTGTTTTCCATTTCTCACCACAATCAAAGTCAAGTGCAGGCAGTCCACCTTCAGAAACCTTACATTTTGTATTCCTTTGTCTTTGAAATGTGTTTGGCGAATAGTTTTAGTTTGAATAAGTATGTTATTGATTCTTGCTCACTAAGTGGAAGAATTTATGTTTTATGTTTTTGAGATGGTTGATATTCACATGGTTAGAATAAATAATATATTTTTCTTGGAAGTAAAATTGTTTATGAATTCCTCTATGTTTTTTATCTTGCAGTTCCCACATACAGAACTGCCTGTTTATGTTACTTGCATTTGGAATCTAACTATCAGAAGCTTGAGTTCAGTGTAATATTTCAGCATTGTTAACATTTAATATTTTGTGTTTCAAATTGTATGTCTGGAAGCATTGGGATATTTAAATCCGATTAGAAGATGATGAACTGATTTTAAGTGACTGGACAAGGCAGCCATAAAATGTGATATAAATATTTTATTGTACTGCATCTTAGTACTTGTTTGGGTTATTCACATACATTAATTGCATTAATGAAATAAAAATGAGATGGCATAAATTTAGAGAAAATGTATGAGCATTTGCATGAAGGGAGAGTGAGAAATCATTTAAGAAAAATCACCCTAAGTACACCAACCGAGATTTTAACCCCGTCTCTGGGAACACAGTCCAACCCAAGAGTGACACGTTATAGACCATGTGACCAACAATGCGGGTAAATGTGGTATGTAAACATAACATTTAAATATTAATTTGTTAAAGTATAATTTGTTTTTAATACCGTGGCATCATCAGAACCTGTGGCGACAGCATCACCGCTGGGATGGAACTTGACACTATTTATGTCGGACTGATGACCTTCAAACGACTGGACACACTGACCTGTCCTCATGTCCCATATCAACACCATCTTGTCACAGCTCTGTAAAATAAGTACTTTTCATGTGTACAAATGTTTTATTATTATTATTATTATTATTATTATTATTATTATACCGCGTCTTACTACCCATTCGGGTTATACACACTTACGCTAATGTATAGTGGTAGGGTGATTGTGAGATGAAATGGAGGACCTACAGTTTAACGTGGGATCTGAACAATGGTGGAGGCCTGGCATTCCACACATTCACAAGTTGTGATTAATACACGTCTTGTCAGAGGTGAAGGAAAGGTTTGGCAATCAGATAAATCTGTGCTGGAACCGGGGATTTGAATCCCAAACCTCCAGCACAGAGGTCTGACACCTTACCCCTAGACCACCAGGTCACCCTGTACAAATGTAGGATTCACAAACACTTATCAATAGTTTCTTCTTAACAATATTAGATGTGAGATAACTTATCTTGTAAACAATTAAACTTGTAGTTATTATGAATGTTATTATTAATACTACACATGCTAAACACTTGTATGAGTCTGGACTAGTGGTAAACTCAAAATTGATCAAGTTTTTAAAATTACATCACATGAATATTAAAAACTTTGCTACCATCAATACTCAAACTACAATCCCTCATAAAATGTTAGGTAAACTACATTAGACAGTCAAAGTCTTCAAAAGCTATGCCAAATGTCAAGGCCCATATAAACTTATGAACAAATCAATTGAAAATTAAGGAAGTTACACAACTAACAAAGTAACTTGACTTGGGTTTGGTCCCCGAGCAAGGTGATTCGATGCCTTTGGTGTAAAGGACGAGAAAGACTCCCAAAATATAGGACATTAAAGAAAAATGTAGGACAAACGCTAAAGAAAAATGTAAGACAAACACTAAAGAATTATCATGCTCGCTGTGATTGGTTGCTGATGCATACATGCAGCCAATAAAAATCCCACATTTTTCCAGATGAACACCGCATGGAGAGTTTGCCAAAAAAAATACACCAAGACTGATAGTAATAACTCAAATGCCATCTTATGGCCAATTTTCTAAATGTGAGATAACTTTGAGAGCAAAGAGTAGCAAAACATGATAAATTTATTTATTTTGTCAAATCATATTTTTTCCACTATTGGCTTGCTAGGCCTGTGCCTTATAATCTAAATTAAGACTAGGACAGGCACAACATCCAGTCCACAGTCATTGATTAATTTATCGCTGTGAAAGGGTAAATCCACAGTTCACCAATAATACATTTTTCGGCCGTGCCAGGAATCAAACCGGGACCCTTAGCTTAGTAGACATACATGCTACTGACTGAGCTAAGGTATTGGATTATTTTGTCAAAATGGAGGACATTTTGTAAATTTTGAAATTTCCTCTCGAACACCGGACAGAGGGTTGAAATGAACGACATGTCCGGGAAAATAAATATGTTTGGTCACCCTGTTCTCACATAACTATGAAATTGGGATTGTTCTCTTTTTATGAGTGATAAAATAATACTCTGATTGTTGTGTTTGTAAGTTAGGATAAGCCATTAGCATTCTAAACAGTGTAATAAAACAATAAATATATATTGTTGTAACCTTTTATATATATTGTATAACTTATTTATATTGATTGTGTCTAATATTATTGTCCTCTGCATCTTGTTAACATAACAACAATAGTTAACATCAAGATGTATAAGGACGGTGTTATTGTTGGGCGCCACCCCTAGTATCTAGGAGAAAAAAAAAATTACAAGAAAAAAAAAAGAAATTTTGCCTTGGTTAATTCAATCATTGGCACTACGATTCTCAATACTCGAGACCACTGGGTAAACTTAAAACTAAAACATGAACAATTCAGATAAAATGATTTGTTGGAACAAAATGTAATTTAGACAATAAAAAAAATAAATGCATAAAAATAACAATTGTTGGCACTTTGTGGATTTATTGTTTTCCACTTTACCACATCCCAAGCCTACCTAAGGAATTCCTGGTAAATATAAATCTAAGTTAACAAAATATAGAACAGTATTGTTGAGACAATACAAAACAAAAAAATATATAATAATAAAAAATTTAATAATTGGACATAAAATGAAATGATAATTAATTCTCTACATTAGTCTGTCTTTCTGAAAGTAAACGAATTCTTATTTTATAGGAGAAAAAAAATATATATATAATAATTTATAGTTGAAGAGTTGGCTTGGCCTCACCACTGAATTAGTCCATATTGACACCAACTTCAGAGATTTGTTACACTCTAGTAATTTGTTTGAATTCTTACGCAAATGAAACGAAAATAAACAATCTAGTTATTGTACACACACTTCCTTTTTCATTTCACCACGTGTACTTTCGTTCAACACTTTAATTCATTTTAAAAATAATTTTAATTCGGAGCTACACAGATTTGGCTCCATGTTAAAACCACTCAGAAGAGAAGACCTCCTCACTTATAAAAAATCTTCCGAAACCAAATTTAAAAACATTCTATTCTTTACTTCCTAGTCCAAAGAGAAAACAAATATATATTTAAAACCAAAAGATAAATGTTGGCTATGGACTAGGGAAAATCAAATAAAATGCAGGTTTAACATAAATATTGAACTGTATGTTAATGAAAAAGAACAGTGTTTTTTTTTCTTAAAGAATTAAATGTTTATTTCCATCCGTCAGAATTGAAAAACGCGCTGGTTTTGAGTTATTTACATCGAGCTTTGTTTCTTCTTTTACTCACTGGTTTGATAGTACTGCACATGCGTTGAAATCAAACATGGCTGACGTTCATTATAAATAAGTCAACAGACTTCTTAACGGATAATGAAATGTTTAATAAAAGGTAAGTGTTCTTCTTCTAATAATCAAAATTCCTTATTTAGATTATTAAAACAATGTAATACGTTGTTCCGTCCTTTTATTTAATTTAATATATGTAAACAGTATTATTAGTCAGGCCGGCAACCAGCGTGTGGCCTAACTTCGAAATGCTTAAATCCAAGCGAAAATAAATTGGAAATTGTTCACAAAAAGTAGAAAACAGGGAAATACAAGGTAGGGTGGCAAATAACGTCACAACAGGTTTTAATAGCATAAATGAACTTGAATTTTAAACAAACCGTAAGATGAGTGTCCCATAGTTACCTACACAATATCTACTAAAGAAAATAGAAGATAGGAAGTGTTACCAGTGTGTAGTGATTCTACACACATTTATTAGACTATTACAGGGTGGGTTTTGTTAACCTACTCACATCTACTAGTCTCTATCAGAGGTAAGCCCTTGGAATCTCTTGGGAAAGTTCAAAGACTAAAAAAATCAGATTCAAAATTTGTAAAAAAAAATTTTTTTCTAATTTTGTATACATGGATAACGATCTTAGAGCATTTTTAATACATTCTGGTGGTTACATTAAAAATCATTTAAGCACAGACCTAATACTTCATATAATAATTTAACACTTAATGTGAATCAAAATCAAAATTGAAAAAGAAAATTAAAAACAAATTATACCAATATGATAAAGTAAAGCTATTATGATTGTCACATTTTCTAAAATTGTTTGGATTGAGCAGATACTATCACACATTGATATACAGTGTGATTTAGACCAAGAGGAACTTCTTTGACAGTTATTAAAGTTACTAAAACAAAACAATGTTCATATATTGTCATGTGAAATGTAATTGTATCTTTTCATAGATAATATCAAAAGCCATGAAATAACACTAGGTACTTATTCTCTGGCTCTAGGAACACGTAAGTTCGTGGTCGCACTTACAAAAGTAAGCCACCTATCCCTATCTTGAGATAGTTCTATCCATCCAACCTCATTACACCACATCTCCTTCAGGTTCATCTAATACCAGTCAATATTCTGAACAAAGTTCTAGATTCTTCCTTCCATTCATGCTGTATGTCCTACCCACTGTGATCTATGATACTTGATTATCCTAACAATGTCTTGTGATGAGTACATGGTATGTAGCTCATCATTATGTACCCCCTTGCACTCCTCATCTCTTTTTGGACCAAATATATTACTAAGCAGCTGTATTCGAATATCCTAAATTTGTTTTCATCATGTAAGATAAGAAACCACGTCTCACAAATAATTCATCCATGACCTTAAAGTTTACTTGGATGACAGCTCAAATAGTTACTAGAAATAATCCTTAATAAAGCCCTACCCCAACAGCTGACATCTGTCACTTTGAATAATTCTATTAAAAACATATGGTAATGTATGAATGTGATAGTTAACCACAGTAATTTAGACCAATATTGTTTATATAATATATTTGAGGTCACACACGAAGCTTATTTATAGTTTTATCCCATTTAAAAAATAATTATTCACAGCACTTTCAAAAAAGGTCTAACGAATATAACTTTAAAATAGCGACCGGCGAATTTAAACCATGTGATTGAACATGACGAAACCAATTATTTACAACGATGCACCCACTCAGTGGATAAAAGTATTTTATTTAGTTAAATGTTTCAAAATACGATATATTATTATAAAATAATTCATTATATATAAAAAAGACAAGTATTTTCTCTCTTTCAAGTAAATACGATGCTTGTACTAAAAGGTATTAATATATGCGCTATATTATACATCATAAACAATATTCCAAATCGAAGAATAAATACTTTTAATTATGTGTAAAATCGTGTTTAGGTGCCTCATAGCGTACAAACAAAATGTTATCTCTTTAGGATATCGGCAAGTGAGATAAAAGCCCTGTAAGGACAGGAAGACGCCGCTTGGATTTTATATATTATGTAGATTACTGTACCGGATCGGCTAGACATTGTTTTATGTTGCATAAACTACCGTAGAACACATAAGTTGGGTTTTCTCTGTATTAACCTCTAATGGTTTCCAGTTCTTACACCCAAGGTTGGGTGGTAGTTCTTTGACAATGATTAATTATTTCCAGTCTCAAAAGGAGTGGGGAAAATGTGAATTCTCTTAGCACGCAGATGAGCCCACCAATAAGATAATAGTAGTGAAGGGGTGTAGTAATTCACCAGTGGTCCCTATTCAATATCTAGTATAAATATCAATTAATTCGTACTCCAGCTTAAATAGACAAGAAATTCCTTGGTGAGTAAACATGACCATCTTTTGTAAAATGCAATATGGTCAACTGTGGTTGGATTCAAATCAATAGATTTTTTTTTTGATGTAGTTAGATGCACTTACTCAACTTGATTATATCCGCACACAGCTATGAACTAACTTAAATCTAGATCATAGATAACACTCTGAACCTGGACGCTAATTCACCACTGTGAAAGAGAAAATCTCATTTAAGTAATGATAACTTTTTGACTGAAGTCAAGAATTGAACCCGGGATCCTTATTTCATTAGACAGACACACTACTGAGTGAGCTAAGGTGTAGGACCAAATCAATAGTTAAAACCTAACCAATGATGAGCTCAGCTTAGACTGTAACAAGTTTGTATTAATTTCTTGTTCAATATTGTAAATTTGATACATACCCCTGACACAAAGGTGTTGCCTGTTTCTGACGGAGCAAGATCCAGAGCCATGACATCACTTCCGTGACCGTGGAAGTTCTGGAGCAACTGCCCTGACTCAACATCCCACAAAGCACAAGTAGAATCCCACTACCAGTTAAAATCTAAAACATAAACATTATGTTCCCATAAGCCTAACTTATATAAATTATTAAATGAATAGAAGGTGCTAAATGCATATGATTTCATGATACTTAACTTTCAATTTTTTTCCAGTGCATTTTAGAATACACCTGGGCTATATTTACACATTGATTATACTAATAAAATAAGGATAAGAAAGGAATAATTTGAGAGGAAGTGTACCCGCATAATTCAATTTAGCTAAAGCAAGGGTCTTAAGCCCGGGGTAAAATTTTTTTCAGCCTGCTGGTTCATGAAAATCATAAAATTATTTCAAGAGAAAAATGACAAACACATTATATATATATATATATATATATATATATTATATATATAATTTATATAATAATATAAATATGTCTTTTATTTATATATTTTACATTATTTCATAAACAATTTTTGCTTTTTACACGAAAAGTATTACAATTTTATATAAATGTACTTTGAAGTTGCAAAAGACAACTCTAGTAGACAAGACAAATCACGCTACCTCCTGCTTTGAAAGAATAGAGAACATACTTCACGAGAAAACTGATACTTCTCCTTTCGGAGACAGGCCTGATCCCTAGTGTGAGTATAAGTATATAAGAATGAGCTGATATGAACATTTTAACATGCATTCATGCCAAAAATTGTTGGCGGGTAACCAGAGACAGAAACTTTGGCTCTTGGACTTAAGAAGGTTGAAGACCTCTGAGCTAAGTAGTGACACGTTAGACCATGTGACAACCAGCGCTAGTCCAATTTTTATTGAAACACAATAATTGACAAGGTGATAAGATAATAACCTTAAATATATATTTATCCAAACGAAATCAAAATGTGTTGGAAATAGGGTGGTGGCATTGCAAAGCATCATGGATAAACATTTCAGATTGTGCTCTTATTTTTGGTTATCTTGTGATTTATTATTATTATTACTGTGTCTTACTACCCGTTCGGGTTATCCGCACTTATGCTAATGTGTAATGGTAGGGTGATTGTGAGATGAAATGGAGGACCTACAATTTAACGTGGAATCCGAACCACGGTGGAGGCCTGGCATTCCCCACATTCAGAAGTTGTGATTAATACACACCTTGTCAGAGGTGAAGGAAGGGTTTGGCAATCAGATGAATCTGTGCCGGGCAAGAGGATTGAACCCCGAACCCTAGCACAGAAGTCTGATACGTTACCCCTAGACCACCAGGTCACCTTCATGTGATTCAAGTTTTAGACAAGTAAGTGCCTTGAATTAGACTTGTGCTGATCTCTGGATCACTTGCACATCCCCTGCTTTATAAATCTCATCAGGATTTGAACCAACACAGTGACTCCCTTTGTCCTCAATTTTACTGAGTTCTTGGATAAAAAACAAACTGATTTTTGGTCAGTTTTGGATTAGCTTGAATATGTTTTTTAAAACTATATTTTTAGAGCAATTATATATTAATTTTTAGAACCATGTCTTACTACCTGTTTAGGTTGTTCATACCGCCTATGCTAATGGATAAAGAACACATAAGGTTGAGCTTTGAGGAAGAGTACTCACATTTGTGGGGAAGGAGAATGGAAAACCATTTAGTAAAAGCCACCCTGCCTATTGCGAGGGTGACGCCTTAAACCATGCAACCACCATAGTGGGTCCTTAAACAAATACTAGAAGATAATTATAGGAAATGCTTATGGAGCACTTGGTAGAAGAAAGAGGTCTTTTTTTTTACTTGAAATAAATGACAAATGAAATGTGTTCTGTAACCAATTATATTTTAAAGTGACTGTGTTTTAGAGTGAATTATATGCTACTAACTATTAATAAGCATATTGTGCTATACATGGGCTTTGTGTTGTAATCTTTTACACCAAACAAAGACAAAATTTCAACCCCTACATGATTCAAAATAATCTCCCAGTAGTGTTGGTCACTGTCTGAAGCAAAATACCTCAATGATCTTGCTTATAATCGAGGCTCATATTGTTCGCTGACAGTAACTTTGCCCCTTCCCATCAGTTAAATAATATATCTGTCTCATTTCATCTCACAATCACCCTACCATTTCACATTAGCGTAAGTGCGTATAACCCGAACGGGTAGTAAGACGCGGTGCTAATAATAATAATAATAAATAATAATAATAATAATAATAATAATAATAATAATAATAATAATAATATATCTGTCTACCATAGATGCAATGTAAATTTAACAAAAGATGTAAAGTGATAGCACTTGGCAAAGTGACTGCACATTTTTTTCAAGGTTGATGAACACTAAAAGGTGTTTTAAGTAGAGATGTTGAACTTGATGCCCTTGACTTTTATTGATAATAAAGAAATAATGATTGATCCCAATATAACTATTTTTGATGCCTTGATTCTCAACTCTAAAAATACCAGTAGATAATGCTCTGCAAATAAAAAAAAAACAGCAAAATTGTAAATTGCATCATTTTTAACAGTGTTAAGTATTAGTTTTTCCTGTTTCAAGCTCATGCCAACAACTTGTAAATGTAATTAACATAACCTTTGCGTATAACCCGAATGGGTAGTAAGACGCGGTGCTAATAATAATAATAACATAACCTTTGTGCTCTAGTGATCTTACACAAAACAAACATGGCTGTTTTGTATTTGAAAAAGAAGTCTATACTTTTTAGTTTTAATGCAACTACATTACAGTGTAGTAAATAAATAAATAACAAATTGGTTTTAATGTGAGGATGTATGCATAGAAAAAGAATGTTATTTAAAATGTATAGGAAATGAAATGGGGAATGGTCAACATTTACTGATCAGCGTCAAGAAAAAACAGGAATGATGACATTTATAGGTCTAAGCAACATCTGAGTCAAGAAAAAAACAGAATGATGACATTTATGGGTTGAATTAAATTTTTAAACTATAATAAAAAGCCAAAATATTTTGACCATTAATTCCAACGACTACGAACTTGTGTTTAGCAAACTCGATAAAGGATCACTTACCTGCTGGTCCGAGTTGGGGAAGGTGCAGCATGAAGTGTAACTTGTGTGAGTCCCCACTGTCTTCTTCTTGACAGTCACATCTTCTTCTAGACTCAGAGGGTACACTGTTACTTTGTTGTCCAGCCCACTGCACAAACACAACTTAGTTGAAACTAAAGCAGCTTTGTACATTTTGATTCTTTAGAGCATGTTGAGAAATACAATGAAAACAAGTTAGTAAAATCGACAAATAGTTAAAGCAAGATTTCTACATCAACCCAGTGAAAATTGCTTAGGAAATTCATCAAATAATTAGAGCACTTTTTATAGTAGTTTAAATAAATTAATATTAAATAGTGTTTTGTAATCTACAAGATCTTAATCATGCTGCATTGCATAAATAATGTATAAAAAAAATAGCGGGAAAAATATTATCATAAGGCAACAATCAAATGTGATTTGCTTTGATTTAAAATAAAAATGTGTTAGCTCAATAGTTGCTAAAAAATATATCTTTCACATTTTTATACATTGTTAGAGATAGCAGCTGCCTTGGTGGCGTGGTTAGCTAACGTGCTAGTTTTGTGGTGAGCTAGACTGCTGAGTACAGGGAGATTGAGGTTCAAATCTCAGTCAGGTGAACTGGGTGGGAGGGGGTTCCTAAATGGTTTCCCACACTCCCTCCACACAAATACGAGTTCACTTCCTCTGTATTTAACCTTCCCAATTCCTAACCCATTAGCGTAATTAGTACTTAGGTGTATAACCGAAACGAGTAGTAATATGTGCTGCTAAATGATGATGATGATGATGATGATGATATAATAGTTAGAGATAGCCTATTTCAACTTAAATGGTTTTGTATTTTAAACAAATTAAATATCTAGCTATAAAAAGACACCAAACCTTAACCTCGGACTCAGGGCTTAGTGCACCAATGGTCCACCACTGAGCTAGCCAGTTTCCCCCTGTGCTAATTCTTCATTCATAGTTTAAGGCAGCCTGATGAAAAGGGCTCGAATTTTATTGAAATGTCATATTTTCCTTGGTATATCACATTTTGTATTTTTAGGACATATTTTCTTGGTTTTTGTCATTTTAAGGTATACTATTGATATTTTACAAATGGATACATAAATACTCAAAATTAATTTTTTAACACAATTGTTAGAATGAAAATTTAATTCAAGTAATAAACTTTAAATTATCTTTGCTTGTATCATTGTAAAATACACATTCCTAGTAAGACAATGTAATTAAGCTGGAAAGGGTCGCATTGTGAAGGATAGCTATTACTTCTGAAACAGGTATTTCTAAATCAATGTTATATTTGATCAGATTGAGTCTTTGTTCATTTTTTTGGGTCATTTTTTGTAAATTCAAAGTTTTATTAACACGGCCATCGGGTTTTGTGGTTGTCATTTACGCTGCCAAATGTGTACATTTTAATTGCTATGATGAAAAGCCTATCTTAATAGTTTGCTTTTTTTTTTCACCCTCCAAAGAAAAAAAAAGTACAGTTGTTTAATGTCCAGCCAAAATGGTAGTATAAAGCTTTATTTTGTTGATAAAACTTGTCTATTTCTCCCTATTTTAGCTCATATTAGCAAGTGTGATTCTGCAAATCCTCCTTAGAGTTGGTTGAAATTGCCAAGGTTATTAACCTGAAGTGAATCACACAAGCTGAAACAAGAATACAATAAGTTATTGGCAGTTTTAGTTTTCATCGTGTGGTCCCCAACTGTTTTACACAAGTAATCAAACAATTAAATAATTAGAATGGAAAAACATATTGACCCAAGAGGTCAAACCTATTTTAATTTGTAAGATAGAGAAAGTATTGCAATTGTAAAAATTTTCAACCCAAAGGTTATTATGAATCTTGAAGTTTTATTTCTGAACCTAAAAAAGAGTTTTTTACAAAATAATGTTTGTCCCTGGGACCACAGCCAGAATCATTTATGTATTTTGTTCAAAATTTGTACTAAATTGTATTAGGCCAAACCTTATTTTCTATTTTGATTTTAGCCCTCAAATCAAGAACAGTTTACTGATGACTGATTTTTGAAAATTTAACTTAATTCAAAAATGACTTTAACAATTTTGTTTAAAATTTATATTTGCCGAGCATTTGACATAACAAATACAGTAACAGTGAATACTTTTTGGGGGATTGGAGGTGTAATTATTGTAACTAAAAAAAGTTTTTTTTAATAAAATAAATGTATGTACAGTTTTTATATATATATATTTTATTATTTGCCTTTTACAGTCATATTTTCATGGCTCTAAAAAAATCTTATAGCCTACCATATTTTTTATTGTATGCATCTGAAGCAAATATTGTGATTTTTTTCCCTCAGTACAGCAAGAAATAGAAACAAGCTTACAAGCACAACATTAACAACAAAAATTGGTACTACCCTGTACATTACCACTACACAATTAACAAAAGAATAGAGAAGTCAAGCCATGACCATAGTGAATGTGTGAAACAAGATGTAACCTTACCCGCATGCAACCAAGTTGCCGGACGGAGCGTAAGCACAAGCCATAACCCATGTGGTAGGCATGGTGACTGCATGCTCTTTGTTAGTAGTGAATGCATCCCAGATAATCATTTTACCATCCTATAATACATTACAGCGAAATAAGTTATGTCTACTGGCATTTACTTAAATGAAAATACATGATAACACCACTAACACCAATACCCTCCGGAACTACGAATACAAAAAATTGTTGATAAAAATCAACACAATGTTCTTCTATACATACCCTTTTAACTGTACAAGTATAACTTTACCAAAAGAGCATACTTAGTGTTTTGAGTTTGTGCCCTCAGTTCTAGAGTTATAGAAAGTAAAAACTGTAGCTATGTGCTATAATATGGATCCACAATAAATCACGTGCAAGAAAGTGTGTTTGCATGTGTGTTTGCAAGTGAGTATAAGCAGGAGAGTGTGAAATATTGAGAGAAATGATGATAGAGTATAAGAGTGAGTGTGAATGAGATTGAGAGAGGCTGTATGAAAGCATGAAAATTGGAGATAGTGTGTGTGATAAAAAGAGGAAGAGGGAATGTATAATTGTGTGTGAGAGAGTGAGAGAATGTGGAAAAGTGAATCTAGAGGAAGCGAGAGTGAAGCAAGGATTGTATATGTGTATGTGTGAGAAAATGTGTTTGGTTGAGAGAGTGTGTGTGTGTGTGTGTGTGTGTGTGTGTGTGTGTGTGTGCTCTTTTTGAAATTGTGAGTGAAAGATTTAAGAAGATAAAAAATTAATAAACAGGAAAGAAAGGGGGCCGACAATCTCTAAACATTTAGAAGAAATACTGTGGATCCACATTGAAACCATTGACAACACAGTTACCTGTATATCATTTTGAGTCTTAAGATGAGCTGGATTCTGAAAGTATATGGTAAAGTTTTTTTTTGAAAATGAGGTACTATTATTATTATTATTATTATTATTATTATTATTATTAGCACCGCGTCTTACTACCTGTTCGGGTTATACGCACTTACGCTAATGTGTAATGGTAGGGTGATTGTGAGATGAAATGAAGGACCTACAGTTTAACGTGGAATCCGAAC
Organism: Timema cristinae; assembly: GCA_039000515.1. Lineage (NCBI taxonomy): Eukaryota > Metazoa > Arthropoda > Insecta > Phasmatodea > Timematidae > Timema > Timema cristinae. The sequence continues at coordinate 13,652,065 of JBCFYV010011164.1, read as the reverse complement.
CACGGTGGAGGCCTGGCATTCCTCACATTCACAAGAAGTCTTGTCAGAGGTGAAGGAAGGGTTTGGTAATCAGATAAATCTTTGCCAGGACCGAGGATCGAACCCCGGCCGCCAGCACAGAAGTCTGACACCTTACCCCTAGACCACCAGGTCACCGAATGAGGTACTAAGTAATCATCGAAATACTATGAAAATGAAATATTTTAGAAATAAGTTAGACCTAATTTATAGAACATTTCTAGTGTATTTTATTCTTAAAATTAATGATAATAGTGTAGTTAATCCTTCATTGTATCAGTGCTTATTTATTGGTTTTTTTTGTTGATGGTTTTCTTAGTCTAGTACATAATTCCATGGTGCAATTATATTTTAAATAAAACTCTGTAACTTCGTGTTATCAGCGCCTGTGGCCATTGTGTTATTCAACACTATAGGATTTTTATTGTGGTTTTCCCACCCTCCTGCTATTGCAGATGATTTCATTTGACCTATCTTTCTCATTCATCTTAGAATATTGTTAATAACCCTTGTCTCACACAAACACAGAAACAAGCCACAGTTAAGTGAGGACATTTTACAACTCGTTACAGAGTAAAAACCGTCCAGTCCAAGCCCCAAAACCTTGAGTAAAAGGACAACCGCAACCTACCTGAGAGGATGAGACAATATGTCGCTTGTCAGGCGACCAGTCTGAGCACAGCACTTTGGCCTGATGACCTTTTAAAACTCTTCGTGGCTTGATATTTAAATAATTTATAACTTCTAATCGTTCAGCAACAGTTGATACTAAAATACACAGACACAAAGAAAGAAAAGTAACTTTCAACAGCATTTGTAATTAGTCTGGCATTAATATTTGTAATTAGTCTGGTATTAATATGTTATATTCAACTTAAACTCCAAGGAATCATCCCACAATTGAGCCTTACCAACTGAGTGGCCACCATCTGTTGGTGAAGATAGTGCTAACTTCTGTGTATACAGGGTGTCATGTGGTAGGCACAACAAACCCTTTAGCCGATAATCTCACTTTTCTAGACAGATAACACTATTCTTTTATTCAATAAGTGCCTCATTTGTCCTCATGAGGCTGAGTTGATTCCGTTTAAGACCCACTGCCTCAAAACAAATCTGGACACACCGGGAATCAAACCTGACCCCTTTGTATCTGTAACTCTGGCCAAAGAGGTGCTAATACCCAACTTTATTTTAGAAAATATTACATACATAGTGACAATACATTATAGATTTAATGTTAAAAAAATATATGCCTAAGCTTACCATATACACATTTCTATGTGTGTGCGTAAATCGGTAAATAAAACTGTAAATTTAAGAAGATTGTGGTGCATCAGAAAATTAAGTCACCGCTAGTCCCATGTCTTTACTTTTTTAAAGAATATGTTTGATTTTTCATTCCGAAATGCCGATCAACCTTACCTAATTTGGGTGTGGCTCTGATTGAATAAAAATTAGGTTATCATGTTTTCAAAAAAAGAGCTAATTCCTTTTGTTATTTCTTTAGAAAAACTTACAAGCGACATCATTTAGTTTTTGACGCTCTTCTTCAAGTTTGGCTTTCAATGTTTCTGCTTCTTTAGAAAAACTTCAACAGTTTCAGCCTTCGACTCTCCGTCTGCCATTTTATCTAAATGAACAGAAAATAAATGCCACTATACAAATTAACACTATATATGTGCATAAATGGCTTTATTTCAAACTTGTTAGAATTAGGAAAAAAATATATATAGTTGCAGAAGCCTAGATCATTCTATTAATATCTTTTTACATATTTACTAACCCTCCTCGGTGGAATAGTTAGCTAACGCGCTAGTTTTGTGTTGAGCTATACTGCCGAGGATATGGAGATCGAGGTTCGTGTCTTGGTCGGGTGGACTGGAGTAGTTTTTCATAAATGGTTTTCCACTCTCCCTTCATGCAAACGTGGGCTTACTTCCTCTAATTTCAACATTCCCAATTCCTAACCCATTAGCGTAATTAGTATTTAAGCGTACAACCCGAATGGGTAGTAAGACACAGTGCTAAGAAAAAACATATTTATTTAAAGAGAAAGTATTGTAATTATGAGCTTTTTAAACCCTAAGATGAAGAATCTTCACGTCTTAGATGTCTCGGATTGAAAAAAAAAAAAACTGGATCCATTCTGTCTGTCCTATGTTTGTCCTTGTGGCTACAGCTGATGGATCTTGTCCAAACTTGATATTTATACTTTGGGACTTTTTTATTTTTATTCAATACCCTCAAATTAAGAGAAGTTTACAAAAAGGTAATTTTTGAAAATTCAAATTTTTCAAAAAATGTTTGAAATAAATATCAAGGAAGTAAAGTCAAACTTTTCAAAATTTTAACTTTTTCCAAAATGGTTCTGAAATTTTTGTTAAAGATGTGTATCTGAGGAGTGTTTACATGATAGTTAATTTGTCCAGGTCTATGTTAGTTTACTGAAAATTGACTTTTGAAAATTTGGTCACAAATAACAGACTAGGTCTATAGAGAACATATATTATAATTGTGGTGTGTTATTTATTTATGTAGGACATTTTTACAATCCAATTTTTATATGAGGAGCCTTTTAGAAAATTCAAACTTTTTTTTTTTTTTGCAGACAACTCTGATAGTAACATTTCACTATATTATTTGTGTTATTTTTTAGGTAATGATAATATCTCAAAAGTGACAGCTACAGATTATATGGCTTTACATATGAATTTATTCATGAAAGAATATCTAGTACTAACTTTTCTAATTGTCCAATATAACTCTTTCCATGAAAATCAGACTTTTGTTTTGGTTTGTTTTACAATGTAGAGAATTTCCTTCAAGTGGGGTATAAAGGTGATTATGTAAGACTGCATCTAATTACTTGCCATTTGCCTCCTCAACATTTTTTCCCCTTGCTAAACAATATACGTACGGCTTGCCAAATAATGAAGTGACAAATATAAACTAATAAAGTGAGAGGGAAACCACCCAAATTGAATTAATTAAATACAACTAATGGTATTTTGATGTTACAGTCAGTCCTTCACAAATAACAAAATTTAGCATAAAATTGATAACTTACAGTACTTTGGCACTTATGTAGTATTTGAAGATTATGGTATGGTAAATTATAAAATGATATCCAAGTTTAGCTTCCTTTTACAACTGCTCCATATTTTATAAATACTTTCTTACACAAATCACTAAACTCACTTATGCTGATTGCAGCGGGGGTGATGGTGATGTGAGTTTATATGAGAGACCTGGGTGATGCCCCAGTCGATTACTGGTGACTTGACTGGTGACAGTGACGGGTGGATGATATGAGCTATGACTGTGGGTGATGCCCCAGTTGACTGGTGACAGCTGTAATATGAGCTATGGCCGTGGGTGATGCCCCAGTCGACTGGTGACAGACTGTGGTGATATATGGAGCTGTATGGGCCGTGGGTGATGCCCCAGTCGACTGGTGACAGCTGTGATATGAGCTATGACCGTGGGTGATGCCCCAGTCGACTGATGACAGCTGTGATATGAGCTATGGCCGTGGGTGATGCCCCAGTCGAATGGTGACAGCTGTGATATGAGCTATGACTGTGGGTGATGCCCCAGTCGACTGGTGACACTAAGTCAACATGTTGGACTATAGCAGCAGACCATTGTTCAATTAGAGCATCTTAAGTAGACTTAACAGCAAAATGCTAATTTAGGCCTTGATCCTTTTTTTTTTACTCAGCAACGCATCTTACAACCCGTTCAAGTTATATGCTTAAGTACTAATTAGGTAAATGGGTTATGAATTTGGAAGGTTGAATTTAAAGGAAGTGAATCAACATGTGTGTGGAGGGAGAGTGGAAAACCATTTTTTTCAAAACCTCCCCAGTTCATCCAAGGTTTGAACCTCAATACAACATATTTATATAGGCAGGAGACATACATTGTCCCTCAATTTGAGAATGACCCATAAATGACAGCTCAAACAGCTTGAGCTCACTTAGAGGATTATGGATTTATAAGGATGAAATTAAACATTTATTTAAAAGATTTAAAAATACAAGCATTATGAAATAAAACATTTAGCCCTATGAGTCATTCACAAGCTAAGTTAACCTGGATGACAGCTCGAAATGTTACTAGAAGTAATCCCTAATATATCCCTACGCCAACAGCTGACATCTATCACTTTGGATCACTGTAATGAAAACAGATGGTAATATTTAGCTTCAAAATGGCGACTGACGAAGTTAAACCATGTGGTTGAACATGACGGTAAACAAGTTTTTTACAATGATGCAGGCACACAGTTGATGAAAATATATTATTCAGTTAAATATTTCAAAATACAATAAAATAATCATAAAATCATTTATTGTATGTAAAAAAAAGACAACAATTTTCTCTTTTCCAAGTAAATATGATGCCTGTGCACTATATTACACAAAATCAGTAACGTTCCAAAACGAAAAATAAGTACTTTTAATTATGTTTAAAATATTGTTTCGAGTTGGATGAAAAAAAATATTTAAAAAAATTAAATAGTATAAGAAAACCTAAGTTTATGTTATTTTAAATGTAATATATAAGAGGTAATGAAAGATCTTTACATTTATAACAAAATTGTGATCTTTTACAAGTGTTGGCAACACAAATCATAAACATAGGATTTTCGAACTGTCATCCAGGTAAAAACCTATCATGAACGGAATATAGGTATGTTCAGGGAAATAATAGAATCTAAAAGGTTTACAGAGAAACGTAAATTATACTTATAATTGGGATTAGGGTTGTGAAGACAAGAAGATAGGAAGAAAATTAAGTAGTAAAATAGTTTACAGTACTGTAAGCCCATTTTAATCCCAAACGGAGGAGATAGGGACAAGAACTTTACATAATTTTATTATGTTGGGTTTAAAGTTGTTTATTGTGCATATAACCCGAACGGTAGTAAGACGCGGTGCTAATAATAATAAAGTTGTTTATTGGCAAATAAATTATTTAATTTTTTTTTTTTAATTTGTCAGTTTCAGTAAGCAAAAGATATCTGTTTAATAGTAGCATTTTATATTTTAGTACTTTTATTTAAAATTGAATTTGTTCCATAATTTACAGTGGTAAAAGAGTTATGATATATTTTAAGTGAGGCCCTAGAATGATGTTCGATTAAACCTTTTGTTGATTACTTAGAAGTAAACAAAAATTATTTCTTAATAGGTACTTAGTGACTTTCAACCAATGTCTGTGGTAAAGAATCTTCGACCTAATAGCTATCACTTACCTACATTCCCACCGTAGTTATGCTATAAGTAGCCTAATATTTATGTGAATATTTTGTTCATCAGAATTTTTTTTAGTATTTGTAGTTTAACACTCATACCTACTACACAACAAATGAATTTAAACTTTTTGACATTAAAGCTAGAGGGAGACTGGCTTGAGCACAAACAACCTTGTTTTTAAACATAAATAATCAACTTACAGTACTAAAAGTGTGTTAGCATAGACATATAAAAGCATTTGATGTGATATTAGGACTGGTTTATAAAAAAGTAACGCAACTCACATAGGTACTATATTTCACCTGATATTATTCAGCCATATTCCTCAGCATATGCTGGAACCTACGAACTAGTATGAATGTCCACTCTCATAAATCCATATAAGTGGCCTAAGTTCATAAATTATCTTTTACTGTTAAATGTATGATTTTTTACCAAATACTTCTGTCACTGTCATAATTTTATATAATAGTTTAATTGCTATGAATTATAAAACAACTCAAATTAACTTAACCATTCATGTATGAGACATTTAAAATGATTAAAGTTGGGATGTGCAAAATACATTTAGGAGTCTGGTTGTTTTTCTGCAAAGTCGTCATGAATGATAATTTGGTAAGAAATATATTTGTGTGGTGTGAATAAATCATTAGATTACTAGTAAAATAGATATTTAAAATCCAAACTAAATATTTTAGCGTCATAAGTGTTTAGGCTAACTCATGAGGCTCATGTGATTAATAACAGTGTTAGGTAGTGTTATTATGTTGTAATGTTCTTCTAACTTTATTCTATACTGCTCAGGTGTTGTTTATATTTTATGATTATTATTGTGTAACATAAGGGCAGTTTCCATTTCCTTTTTTTCTTCTCTTAAATACTACTTGTTTTATAGTTTTATGTTTTGCATGTGCCCACACAACTACTGTGGTATGTAATGTACCTAAATTCTACTATATATTTGGAGGAAGGCAATAAGTCCGAATATTTTAATGTTTGTGTAAAGAGCCTTGGCTCAGTTAAAAATATAATAAATTGAAGTGAAATTGTTAATGCGAGAAAAAAAAACTCAATAAAAACGACCAGGTCATAAAATAAAGAACCTATTTATGGCACGTTTTCCTCAGTGCATTTTACCTTGCAGTATAGATGCTAATAATAAACAAAATTGACATTAATTTAACCATAATGTGAATTTTAAGGAAATATTTAGACATTCATGAAAATATTAGGAAATAATAGAAGTTGTATTTTCAATCTAGGTCGTACACTCCCTGGAAGTGAGACCGGTCATGTTATGTGAAATTTGAGGTAAAAAAAAAGTTGACTTACCTCGCAGACAATAAACGTAAACAATAAGATTTAAACTAAACAAGCTAGAACTTGCAATTTAATAAGCTCCATTAACAACTTTAATTCAAATGTTTATATACTAACAGCTAAACAACTTTAACATTAATACAATTGATTATGGTATTCAAATATAATATGTAGACAAATCTTATTTTCCAAAATAACATTCCTTGTGTCGTCTGCTTTACAAGTCAGATTGCCAACGCAAAACCTTAAAATTTAATACCAATGAAATTTTCTTTTTAAAGGGCTGTGGACTTTGGTTGATAGTCCCTATAGGTTATGTTCACCTGTACTGGTGGCGCGACTCGTGATGATCATGAAGACTCGTACTATTATTATATTATTTATATTATTATTATTATTATTATTATTAATTATTTTAGCACCGCGTCTTACTACCGTTCAGGTTATACGCACTTACGCTAATGTGTAATGGTAGGGTGATTGTGAGATTAAATGAAGGACCTACAGTTTAACGTGGAATCCGAACCACGGTGGTGACCTGGCATTCCACACATTCACAAGATGTCTTGTCAGAGGTGTAGGAAGGGTTTGGAAATCAGATAAATCTGTGCCGGGACCGAGGATTGAACCCCGGCCGCCAGCATAGAAGTCTGACACCTTACCCCTAGACCACCAGGTCACCCATCTCGTAACTAAACACATCAAACTGTGAAAAGTATTGGTGTTAGAGGAATGAGTCTTATATCAAAATAAAATTCAGTTAATGATGATCATTTCATATACTTATACTACGTACCATCTATTTCAATTATAAAAAAACTTTTTTTAAGTTATTTTAACAATTTTTGTTTAAAATGAATATCTGGAATGTATTTGAAATGTCCAATAATAGTGTATAGACGTACCTATTTTTTGGGAGAAAATTATCTTGAGGGTAGTTTACTAACGACTAGTTTTGGTACATTAAATGTTTCTTGAAAATTACTCTACGATTTTGTTTAAAAATCTATATCATAGGAGGTTTTACATGACGAAAGGCACTCGATACTTGTTTTCTAGAGAAAAATTTATTTATAAGTAATTTACGGTATGACTTATATTTTAGATTCAACTTTTTGTTTAGGATGGCTGAAAGTTTTTGTTAAAATTGTATATTTAGGCAGTGTCTTACATTATAAATAGCAAGATTAGGGTTGTAGGAGTCCAGACCCCTTATCCTCGGAATGGGATGTACTTCCTATAGGCTGGTACACATATTTGTATAATCACTTGTATAGGCTAGTTATGTATTTATTCAGAATGTGTTTATAAAAATAGCCTTAAATCGGCTCGTACACATATAAACATCTTAATGTAGGCGTGTTTCATTCACTAGCTTGTTACATACATTTAGGAAATTGAGATCTATTACAGGGTATACATTATTGGTCCTCACCCGGCAACATTATAAAGATAAAGTAAAGTGAAGTAAAGATATAATAAAATTTTCTAGCCACACACATCAACGCACGATATCTTTAAGTATACCATTTCTATCTGGCATCTACTTAATCCATTTTTGCACTAACAATTTTTTAATCGATCATTTTAGAGCTCAACCACATTAGCGCTCCATTTTGTGTTTAACCGGCATTACCCTACGTGAGTTGTGATTGGAAATATAGTAAATATATATTTTCTGGGTCTTTGAGAAAATGAAACATGTGCGTTTTGTTTAGTTCTTTAATTCATATAGTAAATTAGCTGTACAGTATAAAATTTGACACTATTATTTTATTGATAATTATTAACGATGGATACTGAAAATAGTATGTTTAATGTGTTTGATGAAGGATCTGATGCGGACTCGGATGATTCTATACCGTGTGTAAAGAAGCCGAAAAAGGAAGAGGTCGACCTAGTGTTACAAGGAAATGAACTTGAAAGTACTGGTCAAGAAGTGAGTATTGTCACTGAATCGCCAAAGAAAAGAAAAGAAGCAAAATTTCGTGTTGAAGACATCAAAATAAATTTTTTACTACCTCGAATTAAAGTTCAAACTGTTGAAACCTTAGAAGTTTGTGTACATGAAGTTGCTGTGCCACCAGATGTAGAATATGTACCTCTTTCCGTCCCTACTACAAAACCAGCAAAGGAATATAAGTTCATATTAGATCCGTTTCAAAAAGAAGCTATACTTTGTATAGAAAATAGACAGTCTGTACTTGTGTCTGCACATACATCAGCCGGTAAAACTGTCGTTGCTGAATACAGCATTGCCTTGTCACTTAGAGATAATCAGAGAGTAATTTACACAACACCAATCAAAGCTCTGAGTAATCAAAAGTTTAGAGAGTTTCATGAAGAATTTAAAGATGTTGGTTTGGTGACTGGTGATGTAACTATAAATCCAAACGCTAGTATTGTTATAATGACTACTGAAATTTTACGTAACATGCTTTATCGTGGTTCAGAACTAATGCGTGAAGTTGGATGGGTAGTTTTTGATGAAATCCATTACATGCGTGATAAAGAAAGAGGTGTTGTTTGGGAAGAGACTTTGATCTTACTACCTGACAATGTCCACTATGTTTTCCTGTCTGCTACCATACCCAATGCAACACAGTTCGCCGAATGGGTTGCACATCTGCATCATCAGCCATGTCATGTTGTTTATACAGACTATCGACCTGTTCCACTGCAACATTATATTTTCCCAGCTGGAGGTAAGCTTATGTCTCATTATAAACTAATAAAGTAACATTATACATTATAAATAGGCTAAAAAAAAGCACACTTATTAGGTTTATAATTAAAAAAAAAGTATTTATGGCTATAAAACACTATCAAACAGCATTGTAAATCTTATCAAAAAGACACTTGACATAAGGTGTGTTTTCGGGATTAACCTGTTATTAATGTTATGACATATTTTTTTTGGTCATGGTACTTACTGGTTACGAGTGTCTTTGACTGGAAGACAATACTAGATTTTGATTTAGTAACACTTTTTCTGACCAAATTAAATAGCCTGGTTTCAACCAATGAGCTGAGAATCGTGTGCCAATTACAAAACAACATAACTCCTTATGTTGGATTCAAATGAGTGTAACTTCATAGTCAATGGATTTTAAGTTATAGGCCTAGGTAAAGTTATGTAGGCCTAAAGAAATTAGTAGCTAGAAATATATGACAGTAGGTAGGCCTAATTAAAACCCACTTAGCTATGGATAAACTCGATTTGGTGATCGCATAGTCAAAGGCGCTACTCTCGCAATAGACTAGACTGCCTAAGACTGGGAGAACAGGATTTGATCCCAGTCAGGTGCACTGAGTTTTTTTTTCCTAAGTGGTTTATACTTTTCTGTTATGCAAAAGTGGGTGCACTTCCTCTAAATTCAACCTTTTAATCCCTACTCTTTAGTGTAGGCTTACATAGGTGTTTGATGATAAGAGAGATATATAACATTATTCCTGAAGTGTCTTAAGACTACAATTCATGAAGCATTGATAGAAAAATTAAGCTACAAAAAACTGTGCACGCGCTGGATAACCCAAAATATTAACAGATGACCACTAGGGTGACCAGACGGTCTAGGGGTAAGGTGTCGGACTTCTGTGCAGGGGCTCGAGGTTCAATCCTTGGTCCTGGCACAAATTTATCTGATTACCAAACCCTTCCTTCACCTCTGACAAGATATCTTGTGAATGTGGGGAATGCCAGGCCTCCACCGTGGTTCGGATTCCACGTTAAACTGTAGGTCCTCCATTTCATCTCACAATCACCCTACCATTACACATTAGCGTAAGTGCGTACAACCCGAACAGGTAGTAAGACGCGGTAATAATAATAATAACAGATGACCATAAGAAAAAACGGTTAAGTTCTGAGCTCACATTTTTTACGTGCTACGCAGAGGAATGAGATGAGGTTTTAGGACTATTGTTACTGTGGATGAAACTTGTGTTCATCACATTCCTGCATTGAAGCAGCAATCATTGCAATGACACACTCCCCAAAAATATAAAATAGATTAAAACGTTTATTTCAGTAAAAAAAACATAGCCTAGTTGCAGTTTTCTGGTTCAGAAGTGGCATTTGCCTCCTGGCACAACAATTAATGCATAGTGAGAGACCTTGACATGGCATCAACAGGCCATTCTGATTCAAAACAAAAGGAGAGGAATGTTGACAGATGGTGTCGACCTGCACCAAGACAATGCTTGGGGCCCACATCATCCGTGTCACCACAGAGCTATTTGACAGTTTCAATTATGATGTTTTGGATCATCCGAAATGTCGTAAGAGGTAAAATTGCTATGAATTCTGCCTTTGTATGTCGGATCTGGAATGTGATGATGAAAAATTTAGATTTTTTTTTTTGTCCAACTGAAGCAAAATTTTATAAACTTGTAGCTTTTATTGAAGCCAAAATCCAGAAGAAGGGCATTTGTTATTGGATGGCGGTTGGGCACATTTGTGTCTAATGAGATGTGTAAAAATCTCATGGTCCATGATTTCACCCGCCTAGGCTTAGCATAGCTTAGCATCATAACATAGCGTAGCTTAATGTGTGAATTCAACTTTAGGTATCAGTCTTGCAACATCCTGGATTGCTGGTGATGGGAGATCAAGGCTGGAGTCTCGGTTGGTGCATTTAAAGTGGCTGACTCTCCCATCCCTTCTCCACCCCAGTGTAGATGTATTTCTTCTAAGTTAGGCCTTCTTTGCTCATCCCTACTCCTGGAATTAAGTTGTAAATAATAATGGTGGTAAACATAATCATTAAAAACTTAACCTACTAAAGTATTTTAAATTTGGTAAAATGTTTATTATAGGTTTAATGCAATTATGTTATCTACCTTACTTTAATCTTTTTTTAGTCAATGCTGTCAAATATATGTGTTATAATTTCCAAAAGTCCTATTATAGTACTAGTAGCATACATTGTACAATTCTCCACATTAAAATAATTCTTAGAAATGTATTGAAACTCCAATGCTTTTGTATGGATGGATGATATGAAAGCTTTACATTCTATTACCAAAATACAAACTACTTTTTGTATTGACATGCAATATATTCCCATATTCATATTTTGTTAAGTAGGCCTAACTTTGTAAATATTTTATTTGTTCTCTAGTTAATATGATATTCCAATTATTGATGTCAGTGAATTTATATCTCATACATAAGACTGGCCCTTTTTTTTTTTTCCAGGTGAAGGTATTCATCTTGTTGTTGATGAAACAGGTCAATTCATAGAAACAAACTTTAACGCTGCCATGACAGTACTTCAAAATGCTGGAGATGCTGCTAAAGGTGATACAAAGGGTCGACGTGGTGGTATTGTCAAAGTGAGTGGTGACAGCAACATATTTAAAATTGTCAGAATGATTATGGAACGAGATTTTGCACCTGTCATTGTTTTCAGTTTTAGCAAAAAAGAATGTGAAACATATGCTCTTCAAATGGCCAAACTAGATTTCAATACAATCCCACAGAAGACAATGGTAGATGAGGTTTTTAACAATGCAATGGATGTTCTCTCGCCAGATGACAAGAAACTTCCACAAGTGGAAAATTTGCTGCCCTTACTCAGAAGAGGTATTGGCATCCATCATGGAGGCTTGTTGCCAATCTTGAAGGAAATTGTCGAAATCCTGTTTGCTGAAGGCTTAATCAAGGCTCTTTTTGCTACAGAGACATTTGCCATGGGACTTAACATGCCTGCTCGCACCGTTGTGTTTACATCACCTCGAAAGTTTGACGGCAAGGAATTCAGATGGCTTACATCGGAGAATACATTCAAATGTCTGGAAGAGCCGGACGGCGTGGGCAGGATGATCGAGGGATTGTAATATTGATGATTGATGAGAAAGTTAGTTCTAGCGCCGGGCGTGATATTGTACAAGGAAAGGCTGACCCCATTTTTTCTGCATTTCATCTCACATATAACATGGTTCTCAATCTTCTTCGTGTGGAAGAGATTAATCCAGAGTACATGCTGGAAAGAAGTTTCTTCCAATTTCAAAACCAAACATCCATTCCTGAACTTATAAGCAAGTTTCAGAAATTAGAAATAGAGCATGACAATGTGATCATCCCACAATATGACCAAGTTTCATCATATTGCAACATTCAAGATCAATTGAACAGAATGAGAAAACAAATGCATAGTTATATCACTAAACCTGAATATCTTGTGCCATTTTTACAACCCGGTAGAATGGTTAAAGTGCTAAACAAAACCGATGATTTTGATTGGGGAATTGTTGTTAATTATAAGAAACAAAAAAGTGGTGGTAAACAACACAATGTAAATCCTCTCAAAGAAGAACCTGTGTATGTGATTGAAGTTTTGCTACATGTAGAAGGGAAAACGGATGAAGACTTTTCCTTAGCTCGACCATGTCCTTCAGGAAAGTCTGGAGAAATGGAAGTAGTTCCTGTTGTGCATACCATCATTTCACAAATAAGTTCTATCAGACTACATATTCCTAAAGATCTGAAGAGACCAGACAATAGAAAAAGTGTTCTTAAAAGTATTCAAGAAGTAAAGCGGCGGTTTGATGGAAAAATCCCGTTGCTAGATCCTGTTGATGATATGCACATAAAAGACTCAATATTTTTGGATGCACTTAATAAAACAAAAGCTTATGAAGAACGTCTGCAAGAACATCCGCTTAGGGATCATAAGGACTTAGAATACTTTTGTTCTCTTTATGCCAAGAAACAGGAACACCGCGAAGAGTTAAAGAAAATAACTGGTGAGTTGAAGGTTGCTCAGTCAGTGCTGCAAATGGATGAACTGAAATCACGTAAAAGGATACTCAGAAGGATGGGCTACTGCACAGATGATGATGTCATAAAAATTAAGGGAAGGGTAGCTTGTGAGCTCAGTAGTACAGATGAACTTCTCTTGACTGAACTGATATTTAACGGAACATTCAACAATCTGACAGCTCCACAATGTGCTGCTTTACTTAGTTGTTTTGTTTGTGATGAAAAGAGCTCGGAAATGCCAAAAATGTCTGAGGAATTGTCAGGGCCACTCCGACAAATGCAAGATATGGCTCGTCGTATTGCTAGGATAAGTAATGATGTTAAAATGGATATGGATGAAGAAACTTATGTCAGCCAGTTCAAACCATTTCTTATGGACGTGGTTCATGCATGGTGTCATGGTATTACATTTCTTGAACTATGTAAAATGACAGACATATTTGAAGGTAGCATTATCCGATGCTTTAGAAGGCTAGAAGAAGTTTTGAGACAGTTATGTCAAGCTGCCAAAACAATGGGGAATGCAGAACTTGATGCCAAGTTTAGTGAATGCATAAAACTTATAAAGAGAGACATTATTTTTGCTGCAAGCTTATATTTGTAATTATGTTTTCTCAATACTGGTTTAAATGAGGGGACATTAAATCAAGACAATTAAATGGTCCCTTTGGCAGTATGGTACTTTACTATATATTCTTCAAAGTTCACTAAGCACCTGCATGTCGGTCAACATTACTGTTCCCAGAAGCATTCTGTCGCTACTATTCAACTATTGTGAACGTAAGTATCTATACAGACCTTAATATTTTTTTAAAGTGTAGTTTTGAAATAATATTTCTAGAGTTTATAGTTTATCTTTTAAAGTTAAAAGAAGGAAGGTAAAAAAAACAACACTTTATTCTCAACTTTTTTTTATGGAAAAATATTTTGTTGTGTATTCTTAAATTGTGTACATAAATTATGAAAAGCCAAACTGGGAAATGTAATATATCTACATGTGTTTTTGTTTGGTACCTCATCAAATGTTGACTAATATTCATTAATTCATTTATTGATTAAGTACAGAACGAAATCCACAACAGCTAATTTAATGCAGTTGAATATGTACACCATTTTATTTTAGCGCTTAGGGTCAGTATCTTTGTAGTTTATAAAAAAATGTATTTGGGTTCAATAAAAGAAACATTTCTCTAGTAGGTATATTTGGTTTAATTTGCTATACATAGTATTCTCAACAGTTCTTGAATATGTTTCATGAGAATCGGTGAATTTGACAAAGACTTTTTATTTTTATATAAAGTGTTTCTCATCAAATGCCAATATTTTCATGACAAATAATCAACAGCTGTTGAGGTAGAAAATTAAACTCAATTCATATACTGGAGAAATATTTTATTTATTTTGAACCGAAAGTTTATTGTCATAAAAACTGCAGAAATTATTACCTTAATGAGCGGTCACCAAAGAATACAGGATATCCTGTTGAAAATACTTTTACTCTGGATTGGTTGCAAATAGCAACGTAGCCCTTGGATGGCTTGATGACCAGTGAACACACTGGAAACATATTGAAGTTGTTTGTGGTCTTATTCCCTGGTGATATATTGTTGGGAAATAAACTAAGTGATCAGGATTTGTAAAACCAATAAACTGTTAAATTAAGACATTTTTGCTTAACAATCTCTATCTTTTGAGTGATTTGGAAATGTGTTTTAATTATGATCTAAATTGTTTTTTATATACTCTTCATCACTATTATTTCACAAACATACTTGGCTAAGAGAGACTTTTAAATTATTGAGGAAATATAGTTATTTTTTTAATTAAAAAGCCACATATTTTATGCCAAATTTGATTTGTTCATATATATATTTCAAATGTCGGTTTTAGACAATCTAATACTATTATTATTATTATTAGCACCGCGTCTTACTACCCGTTCGGGTTATACACACTTACGCTAATGTGTAATGGTAGGGTGATTGTGAGATGAAATGAGGGACCTATAGTTTAACGTGGAATCCGAACCACAGTGGAGGCCTGGCATTCCCCACATTCACAAGATATCTTTTCAGAGGTGAAGGAAGGGTTTTGAAATCAGATAAATCTGTGCCGGGACCGAGGATTGAACCCCTGCCGATCTAATACTCTTATGACTTGTTTTAAAATTCCTCTCTTGAGTCTTATTCTTAGAATAGGATTAAGATTAATCAAATGAAGTTTAACATTTCTTGTTTTTGGGAATACAGCCTTTATTAAACACACAATAAAACAATAGTATTAATTATTATTACTACATTTTAACTAATCTTTCTATATTATCATTGTTTTACACAATTATTACTGATAAGGTTATATTTTCTTGGTTATTATTTATGTAACATCATCTTCAGGTCTTATTTGTAATAAAGATGACTTATTTTAATCCATGCTATCGGAAATTTTGGTAATTTTTGAGTTGTTATATGGAAGATCTCTCTGTGGGATGATCATGTATCAATCGTCTCATGTATGTATCATGATGGTGTAACATCACCAAAACATGTCGTCATATAGGACAAAAGCTTATTAAAAATAAGGAGAAAGGAATAAAAAATAATAACCAAGAAGCTATAACCTTATCATTAATTACTCCTTACCAACTAAATATGAACATTATTTAAAAACAATTATTGCTGCATACAGTAAATATAAAAGTTCAATACTTTACTGAATTAATCAACATAATATAAAATGTGAACTGTTAAAAGTCATCTTGCTATATTTTCAACAGACTTTGTATACAATACCTGAAAGGAAAGATGGTTCAAGGCGGAGTGTGTCAAATAAAATAATCACTCAGCTCGAAGATAGTAGAGAAATGTATTGCTGTCTTGTTAACTTTAATCATCATACATAAGAGTTGGTACATTTTCACTGTAGATTGGTATGGAATCAGTCAATATTTTCCAATAAGCTCTGGCAATCATGTAAGAATTTGAGAGAAAGAGTGGTTTGGGTCAATTCCAACTAAAGGAGGGATATCAACCCATTGGAGTAGACACACGGAACTGTTCCGTATGATAAGAAAATGGTTTAACAGCCGACTTACGGAACTGTTCTGTTCACTTCAAAGACTACAGGTTTCATTTTTCCACACGTTCTAAAATCTATTATTTCATACCATGGTCTGACATCAAGTAGGCCATGAAATTGTCCTTTTTCTAGTGAGCTTGTTTATTAGTGGGTTTGCTTAGTTGGGTTTGCATAGTTTAGTTATCTTTGGATTCAGTCTAAACAAACATTGTCTATAATCACGTGATAAGTGTTTTGCTAACAAATTAAATTGAAGATTTATTAGTAATTATGGGATTCAGAAATTGAAATAAGTGAAGAAAGTGATACAGATAGTATTGTGGACATTGTTATACATAAATAACGTTTCAAGCAGCAGAGAAGATGTAATAGAGTTGGGCCAAGGTGATTGATTGTATTACAAGTTATCATACATTAATGGAAAATTAAAGTGGTTTTGTTTAGTTATTTGACATTTTAAAAAAGTATTTAATTAAATTTAAAACAAAATAAATTCAAATAAAAGTAAAAGCCAGAAAAAGTTTATTTTGAAACGCTGCAAAAATAGTCTTATTTTTACATGCATTTAATTCCTGCCACTATTTACAATTATTTGAAAAAATATTACAACCTTAATGGATTACATCACCAGAAGTTGCATAGTAATGTAACAAAACATGGTTTAATATGATGTGGAAGTTTTTGGTTCACTTCCAAACAGAGATGCCAACACATGCAAATTTGCCATTGCTGTCATGGTTCTAGGATATAGATTAATACATAAGTAATGCTGTACCTTCATTTTCTAAAGATTTTTCATAATCTTGCATTAGACTTAATTTATGTAGATCTAAAAATAAATGTAACAAATATATCATCATGATTAACTATTCATAAGTAATCAACAAATATGTCTCAAACTCAAACATTAGTCAATTCCAAATATTTGTTCATGTTTTGTGAGTCACAGCATTCTATTTTGTAAAGGCATTTCTTTCTTATATTCCTGCTGGTAGGCAGAACACCATTTTTGATGTGTAGCCTTATGTGATTATTTATTTCAGAAATTTCTTATATTTGTAATATTTGAAAAAATATATTAGTGTCAACTTTTTAATCAATATCAACAAATTTCTCTAAGGTTTTTTTGTTAATGTAGGTCGATTTTGCGCTCATAATATCTAACAAGTAACATTTTTCGAATGTGAGCAATTAATGGAAAAATTGTCTTCAAAAAATATCATTTTTAGAAATGGCCATGTTTTACTTTTAACATTGACCAATAATGAATCTTCTCACAGGTAGTTCACTAAATGGCATTTGAATAATAATAAAATGTTCATTTCATTTATAGATGAGAGCTCTTGAATTGTCAAATCGACATAATAAATAGGAAGAGTTCATGCATGTCACAAAACCAAGCTAGTATTTAATAAGCTTAATCTACATCCCTTAAAGAATACATGATCTTATGAGTGCTTTTAGTCAAATATATAAGATCTATATTTACCTTTATGAGGATATGGTTTTATATTGTGATGTTCGCTCCGTGATTGGGCACAAATTATGTCGTTCTCGGAATTATTACCTCGCGATTGGGCGACAATTAAAAAGTTATGGTTGCACATTTGATAATTGGTATTTATAGCCCGGTGATCGAGCACCAATTATAGTGATATTCGGTATTTGATGAGATAATTAGTATTTATAACTCCACATTGGTGCCAATTATGAGAATATGGTTTTATATTCAGATGTTAGCCCTGTGATCGGGCACTAATTATGGCGTTCTCGGAATTATTAACCTATGATTGGGCGGCAATTAAAAATTTGCTGTTGCACGTTGGGATAGTTGGTATTTATAGCCCCGGATTGAGCGCCAATTATAGTGATATTGGGTATTTGATGAGATAATTGGTATTTTTGGTGCTGAAGATTTGATAGTAAATGAGTTTTTTTTTATAAATTACAGATAATACACATTCTGCGTTCTGAGTACTGTGTGCTATGCTGATTTATGTTACACTGCTTTTCTCTATATTTTACCGGCACTGATAATTACTGTCTTTGTTATATTACCGAGTTCTTTTTGATTACAATGTTCTTGTGTATTGCTGTCCACTCTAATAGATTCATACGCACAAGTGGCTTATATATGACCTACTCCTTGCCTCTTGGACCCCTTGTCACCAGTGTCAAAACCAACTAAACTGGCTTTTTTGGTAAACACTACAGAGTTGATTTTTGAAAGAAAAATAAGTTTTATGGTTTAATATATTTACATTAGTTATGAAAAGTGTGTGTTTCTCCATGGATGAAGTCTTAATAGGATATTTTACATACAGTTTTTTTTTAAATACCTTCATCCATGACTTTTTAAATATATGAGAGGGGTCCAAAACAGTATCAATACACCTTTGACAACTATTACCAACCAACCATTGAATGAATATTAACTTGCAAGGTCATGAGAAATTTGACTACAATATTATTTGGAAAATTACACTTGGTCTGCATTTTGTTTCTATATTGAACTTAAGGCTTGTATCTGAAAGTCTTATTTAGTTCGACAAGGATTTTTCTCTTGACTTAAAAACTCTACAATTAATCACAGCACTTCCCTAATTGAAGGAATCCCTGGCATTATTCTTTCCAATACATAAAAGTCTAATGGCAGGACTAAGTCCTTATCTTGAAGCTATTAATTCTAAAACATTATTACTAAATTACTTAGAATAGGTGTAACTTGTGACCTGCAAAAAATATAAAATTATTTCAAGGAAAAAAGTGGCATATAGAGATAATTTATGGGTTACATAATCATCTAATAAAATAAATATGTATTTTACATTATTTTATAAACAATTTTTGCTTTTTTGCACAAATAAAAATGTTGTGATTTAATCCTAATTTACTATGAATCAGTAAATGACAACTCTAGTAGACAAGATAAATCGCACTACCTTCTGCTATGACATATCTAAAAAGAGGATAAAAACAAAAGAGAACATACTTCACGAGAAATCCTAGCTCATAGTGTGAGTATAAATGTATAAGAATGAGCTAATACAAATATTTTAATATTTATTCACTTTGAAAATTATTGGTACAGTATTGTACATTATAAAAAAATTCATGCTGTCCATTAATGAAAGTACCTATTGTGTTGAATTTGAATTTTCCTTTGTGGTAATTCTTACAAAGCATGAATACAATTAATTTTTATTTTAGCATTGTGTCTTACACCCGTTCAGGTTTTTACCTATGTACTATCATGCTAATGTGTTAAGGATAAGGAAGGTTGAATTTAGACTAAGCTTACTCACATTTGTGTGAAGTGAGAGGGGAAAACCATTTATGAAAAACCACTCTCGGAACACTCAAACAAAAATCAAGCCCCAATCTTCCTGTCATCGGTAGTTGTGTCTAGTGCAAGAGTGGTGCATTAGACTACTAAGCAAACAAAATCGAGAGCATTGTTCTTAGATTTGCTATTTCATACTGTGCTATGTAAGTGTGGGCTTTGTTAGTCTTACACTTATTTTTTTTATTAGTTAATACAAACTTCATAAAAATCATATTTACCTCCTTTTAAATTGAATTTAAAAAGTATACTTTAACACAAACTAATTCCTTAATTGTTTCTTTTAATTTTTGTTCCCACTAACCTCAAACTTTGTAAATGGGGAAGTACATAATAGTAATAAACATAAAACATTCTTGATTTACTTAAAAGTAATGGAAGTACTTAATGTTGTTTATTCTTTCTTGTCTTGTTGTTACCCTTAACTAGTCTGAATACAGCAGAGAGTAACTTAAATAACAGTAATAACAACACTAGCACCTAGCACAACAATGACTTAATGTTGATTCTTCTTTGTTGTCATGTTTGCCAGTCTAAATACAGCAGAAAGTAACTTAAATAACAGTAATAACAATAGTACCTAGCATAACAATTACTTAATGTTTATTATTCTTTGTTGTCTAGTTTGCCAGTCTGAATATAGCAGAGAGTAACATACATAACAGCAATGACTTAACCCTTTTGCTGCGTTAATCGGATACATCCGATCTCAGCATTATAGCCATTGATTGCGGAAATTGACTTTACCTCATGATGTGTAAACTTTATCTGCCTTTACTACGACAGTCTGAAATAGCCACAAGAGTGTTAGAACACTGAATTTTTCATACTAGCACGCCTGTGCACCTCTGACATCTGCTGTTAGTTTTGAGAATTGTCAATTACCAGCTGCTAAATCATAACAATAGTAGCACTTGTTTACTTCCGCATTTCACTACTTGTAGCACACGTGCAATATTTATTTGGCAGAACAAATTGTTGATGGATTTATTAGTGTAGTATTTGTTATATTTACCCGGTTATTCTACTGTGTTAGTAACATTTAATTTATGATTGATGAATTCGTGCCATGTATTCAATAATTCAGTGAGTTTTAAAATTTATTTTATTTCTTCTAATTGCTATTTTATTTTTGTTCTTTACCTGATTCGTATTTTGAAACCATGCCTAACACAAATATATGATCTTATTAGACTACACTGCCATTGTAGCACAAAATTGTTTAAGTTGTGTTGATGTAACCTAATTTTTTCAAAATTTTTCTTTTTATTACATAAGGCATATAGGCCAATATTAGGTCTAGTCAAATCTTCATTTAGCGATTGGTTTGACACTATATTGTGGGTTGCTAGTAAAATAAAGAATGGTTCTGATAGCAGAATAACATTGCATTTGGCTAAAATGTAACATAAATAATATGTGATGTATACAATTTTATTGATATAAAAGATATATTAATATGTGATTTATAGACGTGGTGCTAAATTTCATATTTAAAATTCATTACTAGTTGAAAACCACATTATTTTATCATAATCATGATCATCATGCAAATTTTCAGATTTTGAATTTTTGACTTATAATTAGCATTTCTGAATATAAGAAGTAAAAATTAAATACACAGCAAAGGGACTAATGTTGTTTCTTCTTTGTTGTCTTGTTGTTCCCCTTAACTAGTCTGAACACAGCAGAGAATAACTTAAATAACAGCAACAACACTAATATAACTCCAGTAGCTAGCACAGCAATGACATCTAACAGCAGATATTGGTACCATGGCATGTCAGCTGAGCTGGATCGAAGATGATGTGCCCCATTATTCCTCAATACATATTCTGTCCAGAAGATGGCTCTCTGTAGAGGAGTCTCAGGCTGATCTTTGAAAAGACGTGATATTCTCTCGGCACTCTGCTTGTAGCTGGAACATTGAAGGAAAAATGTGGGATTCTTAGTTACTTGTTTTTAAACAACCTATCTTCAAATTAAGATTTTATTAGTTTCAATAAATCAACACCATTAAATTAATTAATAGTGCTGAACATATAATTTAGAAAACTTTTACCCAAATACTTGTTTCTTTCCTGAATGAGTGTATGCTTGCTCTGATTTGTGATGATTCTATTTACGACACTTTTGTCCACATGACCGTTTTTAATTGTGATTATACCTTGGGTATTTGACAGTTGTCTTGTTTATATGTCAGTTAATGACACAATACTAAATATAGTTTTTTATTAATGTGCTTACTTTCAGATTACAGTATGGTCTAATTGTGTGCTTACAATATTTATTTTAATTATAAATACTTTATTCATCTCATTTATGCACATATGAAAATAAATTGCAGTATTATATATTACTTTAGAGATAAATGCTTGAAAATATTTATTCAAAATTCTTTTTCATAATCCTATGTCCTTAGTTCGATAGTTAAATTAATTTATATTATCCATAAAGACTTTGGAAATAGAAGAGTGATATAAATAATTAAATGCAAAACTAATGTACCAAACATGCAAGCTTTTTAACCGAAATAAAACACTTTCCTTTTTTTTTTTGAACTTGGCAATAAACATTTACTCTATAAATGTTTATGCTATTTTAGTAGATTTTGATAGCCATTAGTTTGCAACTAAGAGAGAGAGAGGGTATTTTAAAAGATTGTTAGCATTCGCTTGGAGTGGTTCTAAACAAAGATGTTGTGAAGTAGGGGAGGGCCCTCACACCATTACTATTAGAAATGGAAAGGAAACATAGGGATGGAAAAATGAAAGCCATGTGTTTAATGATGATTTGATATTATGGGGGGAGAAGAAAGAGGAAGTACAGGAATGGAATGAGGACGATAAAAAGAGTGAAATGCAATATAGCATGGTGAAGTGTGAAGAGATGAAAAGGCTTAGTAAAGCTGAGAAAGGTACAGAATGTAAAATATCTTTGCAGCATGATTGTGGCAAAGTGTGGAATTAAAGAGGATTTAATAATAAAAGGAGAGCAGAGGGAGTTGTTTTGTGTGTGTGTAAAACACATACTATGCAGAAGCACTGTATCGGGTGTACTTTATAGCCATAGTCAGATATTCACTAGAAACATGGACATTGAATCTAAGCGAGACAAGGAATGTGGAGGCCATGGGAATGAAGTTTGTGAAGAGCATGTTCTGTCACCAGGAGAAACAGGATAGTGGATGAAGTTATCAGGAAAGAGTGGGGGTACATAATATAGTAGAGGAAGAAAGGTTGAGATGTAATAAGGATAGAATAGGAAAAAAAATACCAAATAGAATTATAGAAATGAAGTATATAGGAAAAAGACCGCAAAGTAGATCAAGTAAGAGACGGGCGGATCAGATAACAGAAAGTGTGCAAGCGAGAGAAGAAGAATAGTGGAAATATAGAGGAAGAGAGAAGCATTTTATTAATCTGACCTGACCACAGGCTGAAAACAGTTGATACAGTTTATTGTTTCGACAAAATGGCCACACGTTACTAAACATACTCGGTGTGAGGCCATTGTGGAGTTTCACCTTGCTAGCTCAGAAAAGGACATGACTTTGTGTGCAGAAAATTCCAGAAGGATGAAATTCTTGCGTTACCTTTTTTTTTTTTATGATTAACAACCCCCATTGACACTTTTAGGAACATTCGATCATGGTTGATACATGATCCAAGAAAATGGAGGGCAGTAGCTAGGGTATGAGTGACCTACAAGTTGTCTCTTGGCAGTTTGTCGTATACTCATAGAGGAAAGTTGCGTTTTGCAACCAACCCATACATATTTTATATTTGCACTTGGCAAAGTGTCTTCTTTAACCCTTTTGATGCCAGCAGTTAAGAAATGGCCTACATTACTAATCCCAAGCCATTCAAATTATGAATACATAGTTGTTTTTTTTAATAATTGATATAAAGTTATGGATTTTTGTAAATAATTTATCCATGTAAAATCAATTATAGAGTCAGCATCCAAACTATGGAAACATTCACAGGGTACAAACATCATGTTGTTTTTCGGTATAAATACCTCTGACATCTGCGATGTATAGGTCAGTGGCACTTTTAAGCTAATATCCTCTTAGCAGATAGATCGGCTAACTAGTATAAACATATTTTATATTTTTACTAGAATATATTTGCAAGTCTTTGTTAAGAGAGAGGGTTTTTTTTTGTAATGTATCTACTTATATATTTATGTTGTATTCTTTGTAAAAACGATTGCAAATAAAAATAATATAAGTAACTAGGAAACCAAACAATTATTGTGCTTTCTACTTGAAATATACTTTTGGTGCCAGACTAATTTATTATTAAACTTTTTGACATGAATATTATCATTTCACAAACATTACCTCACCCTCCTAGTTTAGTTTTTCCTGCATTACTGGAACTCAAGTTGGTTACCTTGAATTTTGGAGTATTTTTTGTATCTTTGCTAGTAGAATTTCAGTTGTGAGTGTTGCGAAGTCAACTTTCTCACCAAAACCATGATCTTTGGCCTTGTTTATATTGGTGTATTGGTCAGCAAAGAATGGAACTCCAAGGATGGGGACTCCATGATAAATTGCTTCTTGTGTGCTAAGTAGTCCAGCGTGCGTGATGAACAGGCGAATATTGGGATGACCTGTTCAACCAATAATATGTTTGATTGAAATAATGACAGAATAATGTTTTATTACTAAAACAGAAAATTCTTTATTGTTAATAAATGTTGTAGAGGGAATGCAAGAATTACAACCATATAGATGTATTAATTTTCCATTTAATCTTTTTCACATTTAAATAAATTGACTTTTCCATTTAATCTTTTTCACATTTAAAGAAATTGACTTGTAATTTATTTTATGAATTTCACGTATTAAAATAATAAATTAAATTATGTATTTTCTAAAGAATTTGTTAACTAAATAATATACACTTATATCATTGTGTTGTCAATATAAGCTATTTAAATATATTTTATAATATTATTGTTAAGCCCATTTTCAGTAATCAGAAAGAGTGAGAAAACAAACGCTCATTTTAAAGGTCAGGGGTCCAGGATGCAGGAAAAAATAGTAGCTTAAAACTAAAGCCCAATTTTCCTATTGAATCTACCATCTTTTCCTTCTGTGTGGGCAGAGATTCCTCTGTACAAATATTATTTATTTACATCCCCATGGAAATGTTGATTGGTGTATAGTCTGTGTATCAGCTAATAAAATATTTCTCTTTGGTTAAAAATAACAGCTCAATTCTTGCTTGAGTGGCTTGGTGCAATGAATACATAGAGGGTTGGGGAAGAGGTCATGTTAAGATTTTCACCATAGCGTGAATGGGAAAATCCGCGCTTTAATCCAAATTAAACACACAAACCTAAAATTATATGTTAAGGTGACAAACTTTTAACTAGAAAGCAGAGTGAGGGCTTATTATATAGAACTTTTCCCAATAAAAAGTTTAGAATACATTTTGTTGCAATAATCTGCAGCCATTGCTGCAATGATCCGCTAGTTTTAAGACATTTGTACTGTTATGGTATTTGGTAACTTGATATTTTGTAGGTTGTTAGCTCAGATGCATTTTTTCTATATCATACATCATGTATTTTGAGTTAAATTATAGTAAATTTATTTTTATAATGCTATATTTTTTAATTATATTCACTTAATTAATAAAGCTAATTTAAATAATTCAGTTAAGCTGATTAAGTTAATTTACTTGAGTAAGGTTAGATAATGTTCATTTAGTTAATTTAGATTAATAACGGTACCTTTTTTATGCGTCATTTTAATTGTTTCTCTAAAGATCTGTTTAAATTATATGCTTTTTTAAAATTACATCTTTTTTTATATAAAGTATGCCAATTATAATAAGCATATCTTAATGCATGTTATATTTATTTCATAATGAAAACACTCGATATTACTAATAGTAAGCTACATAAAATTTTCACAGGTTCCACTAGTGCATATTAATGTTATATTTTTTAACATACTAACCACATTAAGGGCCAATTTCATAGTCATATTTAGTACACCTAAAGTGTAGCAAGCGCTGCACTAAATACAAGACGACACCCCTCCTAAATTTAAATGGATGGGCCACATTTGCATACGAAACTGGCCCATTCCATTCTTTTCTAGGTAGTTGTCCTGTTTTTAGTGTAGCGCCACACTTGAGGCGTACTCAATCTGACTATGAAACTGGCCCATTTCATTCTGGTCTAGGCAGGTGTTGTCCTGTATTTAGTGTAGCGCCACACTTGAGGCGTATTCAATTTGACTATGAAACTTGAACTTAATCATGCGTGAAAATAATTCTGTATACAAGATAAACCAAAATGGCTCGGTGTTAGAATATAACCACACAAAACCAAAGGTCCCAGGTTTTAGTTTCTTGTCCTGATTATCACTTTTTAACTAAATTGCATTGAGTTATTTTAACTTTTAAACATATAAATCCATAACTATATTCAAAAGTATAGTCATTTTCCAGTAAAGACAAAGGCACACTCACAATTCATATGTTAATAACACCAAGGCGCTTGTGATAGTTGTGAACACAAAATGTGTTACCTTATTATCATTACAACAAGACTATCAAGTTGTTTATTAAATACTGTGTTACCTAGAATGTCATTTTGTGGCAGCCACTTGCGCACTTCGACATTACTCGGCTGTCCGGGGAGATGATCAGACTCCCATTTCCAGAACACTTTGCAGCGAAGGGCAGCGAATGCTTTGAGGAACACTTTACGTTTCTCTTCAGACAACATATCACTTCGTAAATTAGACCCCAGACTGAAGAAGATAAAACCATTCTCTGCCTCATCCATTAATTTCTTTAGATCCTAATGAAAAGAAACTATAAATACAATGTTTTATAATAATTCTCTTACTACTATTACAATTACTACAATTTGTTATTTAATTACTATGCATATATTTTGTTCTTAGTAAAGTGGGATTAAATAACATTCTTTGATAAATACCTTTTGAATATTTGTTTTAAATTTGTTTAAAATTCATCATTGTGCATTTTTTCTTAACAAAAATGTAAATTGGGGGGAAGAGGGTTGATGGCTGATGTTGATTTTCATCAGAATCAGTTTTGATTTATTTGTTTGCTATTGTAATAATTTATTATTTTTATGTTTATTTTTATCAACTGTGACTTAAAGCATGCCACTCAAATTACCTTTGCATGCCGTTAGTGGCTTGCCTGCCGCAGATTGGCCACCTTTGGATTATTCGATCGCTCATCTGACAACTGACTGAGATGTCTGAGTTTGATTCCTTGCATTTAAAAAAAAAAAATTTACACCACCACCTGTCTGAACAGTGGCGGCTCGTATATCAGAACTGCAGTACCCCCTATTTACACTTGATATTATCGATAACATTTATTATAATGAGTTATTTTTTCTTTCATTCTTTCTTTATTTTTGTAGTACAATATATATTCCTTAAGCTTAATATCAGTACTTCAGTAGCCATCCCCCAGTTTATGAAAAAATATACTAAAATATTTGTATGGAACTGTGCGCTTCACAGTTCCAGCGACTTGGTGTTTGACTGTTGTGCGCATGCGCACATAGGAGGGGGTGGGGAGGAAGGCGCGACTGACAGGTAGAGAAAGCACTGTAGCTCTCGTAGTGCCGGCTCTGGCATGATGGTGGAAGGAATTTTTATTTTCTACTCAGCGTGTGCTGTGCTTTAAAACCGTGTACCATATTCTTGAATGTGATAAATTATAGAATTACATTATTATTATTCTTCTCGCTATTCTATTTATTCATTTTTTTCGGTTCTTTTACTTAACAGAAAGACTAAATGCGCTTGCAGTACTTTCAATGGAGAAAAATTTCCTCAATTGTCATCCAGAAATCAAGGAGAAAATTATTGAACTTTTTGCACAAATTAAAACAAGAAGAATTGATTTCATTTTTAAATGAATAGGTCGATCTTGAACTGTAACAATTTAAGTTGAAGAAAGAAAAAAAGTTTTTTTTGTTAATATTTTATCAAGTTCCTGAATAAATTTTCTTTTTATACATGTTTTTCTCCTTTTACACAATTTTAAAACGAAGCTAAACAATTTCTGGAGCTGCGCCCCCACTAATTTTAGCTACAAGCTGCCACTTTCTGAACTATATAAATTTTAATTATTCAACTGGAGTAAGGTTGAGAGAGGTTTTTTAAAAAATGTGCCCACATTTGTGCAGAGTGAGAATGAAAAATAATTAGGGAACACTTCCCTCAGTTTACCCTGCCAGGATTCATACCAACACCTTCCCATAGAAAAAAAGCCAAACTAAATAAGCCTAACATTTAGTGTGAGCGTGCACCGAGAAGATTCTTCATAAGAAAAAAAAAGTGAGAGACTTTAAAATCCACATGTCACTGTACTATAAAACTGTAACTACTTTCAAGATGGCGGCGATGTAACGATATTCAGCACCAATTTACTCGTAGCAAGATATAGTTATGAGAAAAATGAATGGAACCTTTTTTGTTTAGAATTTAATACTCTTTAATTTCGATAACAACTATTTTTCCATAAAATCAATAGTTCATTAGATATTTGCAAAAAAATTAGCTATTTTCCAAGATAAGTGTTAGCTAACTTACTTCTGGTCATTTAGGACTTTTAATATGTTCAAAAGTACGCCTTAGTAAACATCTTCGCCAAATTTCAAAAAAAAATTTTTTTCTACTTCCTTGACAGTAAAACTGGGACTTGGAGCTCTAACTTGCCTGCTTGTTCATACGCTGCTCCCAGAGAATAAGCAGGTTTTCAGAATTGACTTGTATACATGTGGCTCAAATACATATTTCTTATCGTGCAATATTATTTGAGCTGATGAGATATGTAGATCCTACCACTGACAAGTCTTCAACTATGGTGAGCCAGTTGTAAACATTACAGACATTGTTCAACAGGTTAGGAGGTAATGAGGTTCTTGGAGGGGGTAATTTTATTATATTTACTCATTTGGAACTCAATTCAGCCTATTTCCATTGTTTATAACATGCATGATTTTTCTTAAATCATGGTTTATTGTATATACAGAGTGATTTACAGATATTGTAATTAGTCTGTTTGGTTAGGAAGGAGCTTTACAATGCTATGAACGATAACATAATATTTCTTATGTCAAATTGAAGGTAACATTATAGTGAAAATGCTCTAGTCATCCAAATTTATATAAAAACTTTTAATAATATGACAAAAAAATGATATAGAAATTAATAAACATGTTTGAACTTCAAAAAGTAAGAAGGAAATTTAAAATTTCACTGACTAGATGCACAACACAAATAGTTTACGCTTCCAACGGTATAATCACACATGGGTTTTTATATTAATGAACACTTTTAAAATATTCTAATATATTGCTAGTTATAATTATAGGGGAGATAGGTCCTTGTACCTCCCTTCTATTCTAGCAAAAAGCCCATTAAGTACGCTTGGCTGTTGTCACTCAGAGAGCTGAAAGAGGTTTATAATTCTTTCAACGATATTTACTTATGTGGGCCAGTCGGGCGGACACATTGTACAGTGCAAGTTGTTAATGTATTGAAATGATTAATTGTTAGTTTATTTTAAATGGTGTAGAAAAATGGGAGAAATCATCCTGATTATAAAAAATAATTTTTTAGATTAAAAAACAAGATGCTTGAAAGGAAATCTACTTTACTTTATTTAAGATAGTTATATAATAAATTAAATATTTTATTCATTAATACACTGAGCATAAGTTTATATAGTAATATCAGGGAGTAAAAATATGTCGGGAACTGCAAAGAGAAAATAGTTTGGTTAGAGAGAGCGAAACATCAAGCTCATTCACATCGGTGATCACGAGGACTAAAAGTTCGAGTATCATGTTTTCCATTGATTAAGGGATGAGGTTTGGACCCCAGTGGTTGTATGTAGGTAGGTGGCTTATCCAAAACTGTTTCCCACTCTTCCTTCACACAAATGCTGTATACACTTTCTATGATTATACTTTTTTCATCTTTATCTCATTGGTGTAACGGGTGGGAACATGCAGAGAAAAGAGAGAGAAAAACTATAAAAAAACAGGGTATTGTCTAGGAATTTAATTAAAATGAGCAAAAACAACAACATAGAATTTAAATACTTGACTTGAAAAACCTTTTTAAAGCTTTTAAATGTTTATTTTTTAAATTGGTTACCAACGTAGTAATCTAAGTTATAAATTTTAAAACCATCATTTAACAAGAAAGTCCAGAAAAAGTTGTGGCAGAAAAAAATTTGTTTGAAAAACCTGGAAAAGTCATGCAATTTTATAAGTAGGCTAATGATTGGTAGATATACTGTGTAAAAATATGTGGCAAATTTGAAAGAGTTGTAAGATATGAAGTTTATAAATAATCTACACTCACTGCACTACCAAGGTAGATCCCGGTCTCCTGGGTTACATTTGGGAGTGTAAGTAAATCCATTCAACAACCCTGCTGGCAATTATCTATACTAAAATTATAAAGAGGAAAGATTTGATTTTTTGTTTGTAATGGATAAACTCAAAAACTACTGGACCGATTTTAAAAAAATTTTCAGCAATATAAAGCTACACTATCAACGAGTAACATAGGCTATATTTTATTTTGAAAATTTAATTTATTCCTCGTAAAAATGTCAATAGTATATTATATAGTCGTTGGAAAAAAAGTGGGGTTGGTGTGAGGAAAGAGGAATGAGGTGAAAATAGGAGGGAGGGGGCTATACAGTGATACGACTGTATTTTCAAAAAAAATAAGTAAAAAAAAGTTTTGTTTTTATATTGACATGATGGATGATTTGAAGCTTTGTTTTACAGGATTCTTTACAATATTTTTTTACAGGGAACGGGACTAGTAAGATAAATAAAAATACATGCTTAGTTAGTTCTAATTTATGCATTCTATTATTATTAGCACCGCGTCTTACTACCCGTTCGGGTTATACGCACTTATGCTAATGTGTAATGGTAGGGTGATTGTGAGATGAAATGAAGGACCTACAGTTTAATGTGGTATCCGAACCATGGTGGAGGCCTGGCATTCTCCACATTCACAAGATGTCTTGTCAGAGGTGAAGGATGGGTTTGGAAATCAGATAAATCTGTGCCGGGACCGAGGATTGAACCCCGGCCGCCAGCACAGAAGTCTGACACCTTACCCCTAGACCACCAGGTCACCTTTTGCGGTCTAATTACACCCCTTGACATTAGATATTCTTATTGTAAAGTATTAAAAATACACCATTTCTATTTTTTAAATAAATATGCATTAATGAATATACAAACTTAAAAAAAAATATATATAGGCCTTATTCTTTATGGGCTCTATAAAGTTTGTGAATTTATTTAACATGAATTGATTTGGTTTTAACCATTTACTTATTATGCCCCACCTCTAGCAACTTGGTCAGGCTATTCGCATCTTTACAAGAATTGAGAACACTAGCTGTAAAATGGAGAAGGTATATTTCAGTGGTAGGGTAGTCACATTTGCATATAGTAAGAGGGAGATACAATTTCAGATAGCCACACTTAGTATGTACAGTCTGGATTTGAGGTCTGACCTTGTTATCGATGGTTCAGACAATATGAAACTGTTCGAATCTCAGTCGAGTGAACTGGGGTGGGTTTTCCTAAATGGTTTTCCACTCTACCTCCACGCAAATGCGAGTTCACTTCCTCTAATTAAACCTTCCCAATTCCTAATCCATTATAGTAATTAGTACTTAAAGCATATAACCCGAACGGGTAGTAAAACGCGGTGCTAAAAAAAATGAAACTGACACCTTTGCTAGCATGATCATTGTTGTGGTACATTGAATGTTTTTGTTCGTAATATGAGAGCTCTTTCTGCTTTCCTTCCCCCTTGGGAAATTGAATTTGAAAAAACCTAAAAAAACTTTTACAAAGAAACCTTTATTTTAAATTTCAAAGATCAATGTCCGCTTGTTCAAAAGATATATCAGTGAATTTAAAAAAAATTTCAACCCTCTTTTTCACCTTTTAGAAGTCTAGGTTTGTAAAATACAGTCATATCTATTACCTAGGGCCTAAAAGTAATATTCCCCGAAAATTTAAAATATCCAGGTCCAGAGGTTGGGGCAATGAGCATTTTATTTATATAGATAAATTTGTATGCAAGCTGAAAAATATATTTGGTAAATAGGGCTCAATTTATTTACTTCTTTTGTTAATAATACACAGAAATATGATAGTAATATTCAATCATAATCTTGAGGGCAAAATGTTTACTATTATACTACTTTCTGTATATGAGAAAGTAAAAAATAGAACAGTTATTTTAATGTTAGAAGGCAAACATTCTTCAAAACAAACGAAAGACAAGTAAGAATCTAAGGTAAAATATTTTGTTCACTTTGACTTGTCATCTTCCCCCCCTCCTATCCCCCTTGCTTTCCTCCCAATAATCCTCACTCTTTCTCTCTCTACCAGTTCTTCACTAATCTTGTAGGTCAAAGAGCTCTTTCAGAACATTAGTTACCTATCCACCAGTTCTAACTTTCCTTCAAATCTCTCCAAAGGTAAACCTCACTCTTAATGTGATCCGAGCTTGCCTGGGAGTGAGTGGTCCTTTGAATGCCACGGTGCCTCGCGAGGAGTCTCCCCAGCCATTTTCGGTAACATGGCCTATGGTACATAAACCATATGTAATAGTTTTAACTTGGGGTTGGGAAAAAAATGCTTTAGTACTAACTTTTGCTAGATAAAAAATGTTAATCATTAATAACTTTTGGAGTAGCTGGAACATGTTTCTCTTGCAGTCCTCTCACTAGTAAAATATAAGTAATGTAGAGAAGTAGGTACTAACCTGTGGCAGATCTTGAGCAGGCTTCAAGTGCAGTCCACCCACCGGTATGATGGCAGGAACATGTGGTTGTGGGTAATCAAAACTGAAATGGGTGTTCACCATGATTATGCTCAGGTTTGTCTCATAACTACCAACATATGGCATTTTATCACCAAAATATGCACGGCTCTGTTTATCAAATCGATCCATGTAATAATAATTTCTAGATATTATTGTAAATGCATGTAACATAAAGTTTTGTAGTCTCTCTTTGAAAGTCATGCGATTGCTGAAGGGCAATGTAATTTCAGGAAAATAAGCAGGGTTGTGTGGGTTTCCTGTGGCATAGCTTGTCCATACAGGGTGACTGTAAGCTGTTACCCTATTACAGGGGGAGAGCCAAACTTGTGAATATAACCTAAAACACACTCCATTCCCGTTATATCGACTATTATCAGATCAAATTTCTCAGTGTTTGCAAGACTCGACAACTTCTTGGCTGCTTTTGATAATAACAATTTCTGGCACAGGTTTTCACACCACACAAAAACTTCAAGAACACCTTGGTACACATTCAAGTCACTAAACCACGTGTAATTGGTATTAGTATCTTCATACAGATTTTCAATGATGATTTGTTTGTAGCTTGGTCCTGGGTTTTTTTCAATGTCGCCAGAAAATACTGTGACATTGTGGCCTCGTTCGGACAGTTTTAACATAAGGGATCGGTTCCAAATATGATGACTAGGAGATGGTATCTGCAGAAGCGCCAAAATGTTAGCCGTTCCCACATGCTGGATGTAAAGGCCAATTAATGTCACAGTTATAATGAAACACGGCTTCATTTTCGGTTAGATTCTATAATCACTTTTCTGAAAATTAATAGATTTATTTTATCATTAAAAACATTTTAAATTTGCAAATATTCTTAACACTTAAATAATATATTTTGTTTACATAATAATAACTACAAGTGAAACACTTATTTGTTTATCAAATGATCACCTTTTTATGTCATGAAATATGCCTTACTATAAAATAATTTGTTAAGAATAATATTTTTTCAATCTTTGATATCCTTAATGGTATTGATAATATATTAAAATGCTATCATTCATATTTAAACTACCAAACCTTACAAAAATAAATGCAGGCTCTCTCTCATTGGTGGTCATGGGGCACAGGGGGCAGTATTATCTAGCCAAGTTAGGGAATATTTTAAGGATATGCACCGGTATTTGTGTGGAGAGAGGACTCATACTGTGAAACCAGTCACCAGGCACCACTCAAAATGATTCCTGGCAACCTCATTTATTTATTTTAATTCAATCAAAGATAGTTGAAAATTTACATTTGTACACAGTTATCAAACCAAGGATGTTTGACTTTACACACCAATACTCTACCATTGATTATCCAAACATTGTCCTGTGCTCAGCATGATTTGTCACTCATACTTGAATTGTCTCACTTGTAGGTGCATACATATAACTCTATCACCATCATCTAGTTTTAACAGTCGCAAGGTACAATAAACACTCTGCCTGCTAGTTTAACAGTCACAAGGTATAGAGGTACAATATTCACTCTTCTTGCTAGTTTAACAGAATGTGCTTATTTTGCAGTTTATATTTTTCTCACATAAATTAATAAACTATTTAGGATTGAATCATTCCTAGTTTAAAGGTTCATTGAGTTGGCCTCCCACAATATGAATATAACAGTGATACAACGTACATGCAAAATAGTAAAATCCTGGAAAAGTCAAAAGAAAATATTGTGGCAGGGAAAAATCAAGATGAAAACAAAGAAATAATATAAAGTCACTGGAATTTTCAGGTACTTTTTGCAATAATCTTTGAACTACGAAGTAGAATATAACACTCCACTATTTAAATTACTAGCTTTATCTCCAATTCACACCAATTTTATATAATTTTGAGCCAAGAACTTAATATGTGACTTTGTGCCAAGAATTTATTATGTGACAGGGTGACCTGGCAGTCTAGGGGTAAGGTGTTGGATTTCTGTGCTGGGGTTTGGGGCTCAATCCTTGGTCCTGGCACAGATTTATCTGATTACCAAACCCTTCCTTCACCTCTGACAAGACATCTTGTGAATGTGGGGAATGCCAGGCCTCCACCGTGGTTCGGATTCCACGTTAAACTGTAGGTCCTTCATTTCATCTCACAATCACCCAACATTACACATTAGCGTGAGTGCATATAACCCGAACAGGTTAAAATAATAATAATAATAATAATAATAATAATAATATGTGACTAAAAATGCTGAGGTTTTTTTATTTATAGCCTTTTGTATAAAATACTGTTAAAGTACATAAGGATTCTTTGGTCTGAAAAATTAGGAACCTAGGGAATTTTTTAAAACTTGTAAAGTACCTACATTAGCCCTATTTGACTGTATTTAAAAAATATTGTTTTTAGCATAAATAGACTTGGCTTAAAATGTATTTAGAGGTTACCCTTGAGAAGTTATTTTTAAGGCTTACATATAGTAGTAGGGTTATTAATGGCCTTAGTATTGGACGGTTAAAAAAGTCACTCAAAACTGCATTCATCTATTCATGTATAAAGTCATAATGATCATCTGATCTTTGAAAGATAGTACTATTAGAGATGGTGGAACTGGAGGGAAACAGTGGTAGGCTACAGGAGGGGCACTGCTACACTTGAAAATACTCATATTCCTGCTTATCCTCTCTCCCCCCTCACCTCAGAATAAATTGGCTCCTTTAGATTTATTTCACTCCCCTCTGTTATTCTCAAATATGAAACTAAAATACTTATTGCAGCAAAATAATATTTTAAAAAAAGTCAGAAATGTATTAAGTTTGGTTTAAATTTTCGTTTTTTGTCTCAAATCTATAAAAAAAAGTTTGTGTGTGTATGCAGGGGCGGCTTAAGGTTGCGGCAAACACAGCACCAACCTAACATAGTGTGGGTGTGATAAGAAAATAATGCTAGGTCTGGAGTTTTAAGACTCATTTTCATATTTTCCTCTTGTATCCCTCTTACATAGGGGAGCGCCAAAAACCATTCCCGCTAGGCCGCAAAATTTACCTCGGATCATTACTGTGTATGCACCCATGTGTGTGCATGCATGTGCCTGTGATATGGCTGTTTTCTAAGAAATTTATTTTGACGAACAACCAACCAGTGGTT
This sequence comes from Timema cristinae, assembly GCA_039000515.1. Lineage (NCBI taxonomy): Eukaryota > Metazoa > Arthropoda > Insecta > Phasmatodea > Timematidae > Timema > Timema cristinae. Next base: position 13,616,283 of record JBCFYV010011164.1, on the reverse strand, counting down.
GAGTGTGTCTGTATCAATTATACATTCCAAATTTCAAATATTTGTTAGTAGAGGCCCATCCATAATAGCTTATAGAGTCATACAGGTTTCAAAATTCTACCAAGAAAGGGTCTACAGACTACCCTCTAAGTTTAGCGCCACACACACATGCATGTGCGTGCACACACACACTTTTTTAATAGCTCTCAGAATCACTGCTATAATGTTTTCAGTGTTCAAATCCAGCTTATGTGACAATTATTGATTAGTAAAAACTTCAAAAATGAAACTATCAACTTGACCAAAACAATCTAATAAAATGTTTCATGATTCAATTACTAAAGTATGACATTACAATATAAGATAATCTTTAATGTACATGTAGAATTAGGGTTATATTTTCTATTATGATTAAGCATTCTTTTTCAAGATTAGTGCAATGGCATACCATTGAAATTCATTCTCCTTTTAGGTCTTACATTTGTTGATTTAAGTTTCAATATCCAAACCTGCAGTAAAATGTCAATAAAACATACAAAAATGTTAACAGTATATCAAATAAATAAGAAATATTATCATAGTACCAATATTATAACTTACTCCCTCCAAATGTAGGACTTGAGCATCCATGTGAGAGACTGAGATGTATGATTCTAATACGTCAGTAGCTCTCCCAACTATTATTCTTCCTCTCTTTTCTTTGGCCTTGGTTCAATTAGCTGGCAATTATGTGACGAATAATTGTCTGAGAGCTGTTGGAACTATGTCAAAGCACTTTTCACAGCTCTTATCAGGGTATTTGTTTTTAAATCAAGAAATAAAACTGCTTTTTTTTTTTAAATGGTCGTATTGTTCAATTAAGATAGTGAGTGAAAACTGTCAAATGGAACAACAACAAATATAAATAATAAATACATTTTTAGATAAAAATTAAGTTTGCTAATTTTATTACACTTATAATTTGCTCTTATTATTACATTTTTAAATTAATATTTGAATAAAATATAACCTCTACTATTTAATATAAGCTTTATGTACATAGGTTGAATGGAGTGAAATAATATAGAGCATCAATTTTCATCTGAAAAAAAAAATTAATATATCAAAGAATTTTGGAAAAAAACTTAATTGTACTGAGGTTTTGATTAAACCAAAACCTCCCAGGGGATAAGGAAAAAGCAAGCCCCACGCCACTTACCTGCAAGTGGTTATTTTAATCGGATATTATAAAAAGCCTCATTATAAACTCTTAATACTCTTTGGCATCAGGAACTCGAAAGTTCATTGCTGCCCTTACAAAAGTAAGCTACCTATCCCTGTGTTGAGTTAGTTCTATCCAATCCCCTTCATTACACCCTATCCTTATCTTGAACTAGCTCTATCCAATCCACCTCATTACACCCTATCCCTATCTTGAGTTAGTTATATCCAATCAACCTCATTACACTCCAGTCCATCTCATTACACCCTATCTTCTTCAACTCCAAATTCTTCATGTCTAATCTTCCCATCGGTATCTTCCCATTGGGTTTGCCAGTCAATATCTTGAATGTGCATTGCATATTCTACCCACCATAGTCTGCAAGATATTTTTAGCACAGCGTCTCACTACCCATTTGGGCTAACCACTTGTGTACTAACTAAGCTAATGGTTTTAGGGATTAGGAAGGTTATATTTAGAAGAAGTATACCCGCATTTGTATGGAGAGGGTGCGAGTGTCAAAAACAACTTTGTAAAACCATCCTCAGTTCACTTGACCAAGATTCTAACCTCAATCTCTCTGTCATTGGCAATCTAGTCTCTGTAAGAGTAGCACCTTAAACCATGCGGTCACGAAGTGGGTCCTGCGCGATTTGATTACCCTAATAATGTCTGCAAAGTACTTTTTGTATATAAATTAACAATAAAGAAAATATGCAATTTTCCAAGAAGTTGTTAGTTTTTAAGCCCAAAGAACTTCTCACACCTACTCAGTTTTTAGCTGTGTGTATTTAAGACCACACTCCAATGTTATAGTCTAGTCCTAAATAAATATCAGAATAAGTATGTGATTTTACTGTCACTAATAACTCCTTATTTATATTAGAAAATTAAATTTATTGTTATCTTTATTGTTGCCAGTATTTTTTTTTATTAATCCTATACATATCAATAAAACTTTGGTATTAATCTCCATCTTAAAATATATATTCTTTCAGATTTTTAATTTAATTTTCTTTCTTTTTTTTCGTATGGAAGTGTTAAGAAAGTTTTTGTTTATACTCAATAGTCACTTTCTAAAAATTTAAACCAAAATAATAGTTTTATTTTAGTAAAAACAAGAAAAGAAAAAAAGATAAACACTTGGGATTTATAAATGATTAGTCATTTTGATGTCAGAATCATAAAAAAAACTATTTTGTTGCTATTGGTTGTTTTAATTTAGATGAAAAAGAATTTAGCAAAATAATTGTGCAGTAGGGCCTAAAACATCCAAGCATATTCGAGGATCAGCTTTTATTGTTAACAAAGTTATTCTAGTTGAACAAAGTGGATCTTTTTAAAAAAAGAATATTATAAATAATAGAAATACTTTTTACTAATTATTGAGTTATATAATTTACCTTTGCCAACAATAGGTGCCTGTTTTTTAGTCTTCACAAAACTATGAGTTATGGGTGGTTCTTTGTATGTCCGTCTGTTTTGTTTGTTCTGTCAAACTAAACTTCTAAAATTCAATAACTTGACATTAATTCCTCTAAACTTGAGTTTACAGACCTCAAGTGAAAGTCAAACTTTTTACATTTACTTAAAAGTAATGGAGGTATTTAATGTTGTTTCTTCTTTGTTGTCTTGCCTGAACACAGCAGTGAATAACTTAAATAACAGCAATAACACTAGTATAACTCCAGTAACTAAAATATATAACAGCAATTACACTAGTAAAACTCCAGTGACTAAAATATATAACAGCAATAAACATTAACCATACTAAATATATAACACATTACACTAGTAACTCATACTAAAAATATACAGAAATAACAGATATAACTCAGTACTAAAATTTACAGCAATACTAGTATAACTCCAGTAACCAGAACATTGACATCTTAATGATATGTCTTCTGTGTTGTCTTGTTGACCAGTGTGAACACAGCAGAGAGTAACTTAAATAACAGCAATAACACTGGTACAACTCCAATACCTAGCACAACAATGACTTAATGTTGTTTCCTCTTTGTTGTCTTGTTTGCCAGTCTGAACAAGGCAGAGAGTAACTTAAATAACAGCAACAACACTAGTATAACTCCAGTAGCTAGCACAGCAATGACATCTAATAGCAGATATTGGTACCATGGCATGTCAGCTGAGCTGGATCGAAGATGGTGGGCCCCATTGTTCCTCAGTACATATTCTGTCCAGAAGATGGCTCTCTGTAGAGGAGTCTCAGGCTGATCTTTGAAAAGTCGTGATATTCTCTCGGCACTCTGCTTGTAGCTGGAACATGGGAGGGAAAGTTTCAACTTAGAGGATAACTGAATAGCAATGATGCCTTATGGATTTGGAATGTTGGTACCATAAAAGGTAGTTGAAATATTACCTAATGTGTGCTTTGTTGATTTTATTAAAATATCTTCTTTGATCTTTTCAATGATTATTATCTATATTAATACTAATATATAATAATAATGACATCATATGAATGAATGATGAGAGATGATGATGATGATGATGATTGGCAACTAAAGTTTGACTCATAATGTGCTACTTAATGTATGTTGATAAAACCTAAACAATCAATACAAATTAAGAGTCGCAAGAAACACAATCTATTTGCATTTATCAGTGAAATGGAGGAGCATAGAATATTATATATTCAGTGGCGGCTGATGAGAAAGCCTTAAGATAGCACAAAAAAGGTCAAATAAGGTATACTGAAGTTTAACCTATACCACCCTGTATTTAACTTATAAACTACACTTAAAACTTTATAAAATGTATAAATCTGATAAAGTTATAAAAGTTTAAAAAATCCACTTAGTTTGAAGTCAAAAGCTGTCCATCGTGAAATACACACACCAGTAAATAAAAATGATATTTAAATAGGTTCTTAACACTATAACAAGCACTATACATAATAATTGGATAAGAATTAGTTAGTCAGTAAGCTTATTGTTTGAAAGAAAAATCTAATCTTCTGTTTCTGTCCAAAATTAATTTTTATATAACTAGTTTGTTAAAGTCTGGTATCTTGCAAATTAATCACTGTTATATATACAACATGGCCAAAGATTAATTAATCTGTCTTCACTCATGGTGTTAAATAAGATTTGATTAACTTCAGGTTGATAAACAGCACTCACTTTCCAAAGTGGTCATATAAATAGTTACAAGAATTTGTAATGCTTTTGTGGTTTCTTTAACTGCACGGTCTGGTAGATGATATTAACCAGTTTTCAGTACTTTCCCAATGATTGATAAATAAATATTTTATGACAGCGCTTCAAGTTTTTTACTCAACGTTAGAAATAACAGAAGAAAATATGGCTGGCTGCTTGAGAAAATAAAATTTTATAGCAAGAAATTGTTATTTGCAAGTGTGTATAGTCATTAAACTTGAGAAGTGTCAGCCATTGAGAATGTAAGGAGAGGATATAGCCAATCAAAGCCCAGTAGACAAGGAGACGAAAATTAGCTTCGCTATTGATGTTTGAAATACCTTTTAGTAGCCAAACTTGCTTGTTATTAACAACTTTGCTTTATTTTAGTCAATGACTTTGATTGTATTTTATATGATTGAGAATAAGGGATAATATTACATTTTTTATTTGTAGTCGAATCTTTATTGACTCATGTAATAATCTGCCACCAGCAGAGGAGCCAATTCCCCCTTCTTGAACTGTTCAACTCTCTCTTGCTTTTGTTTATTGCCAAAAGAGTTTACCTTTGTTTCTCAGTCATGTCAAGTAAAAAGTTACATCTCCAATCACTAATCTCTGAGAAAGCCAATTTGTACAGGCTGAACAACTTAGTGAACTTTGTGAAATTTTAGAAGCTTGACATATCTCTTTCTAAATAAAAAAAAAATATTGCGTGGTATCAGGACTCAGTCAAGAGAGGATGAGACTCCCAACAACAATGCCCTCTTCATCCCCCCCCCCCCCTTCTGCCATGTTTTATGTTGTTTTGGGCACCAGATTTCAATGTCTGCAATGACCATTTGTAATTCCGCAATTTATTTCACATGACTAGTCCACACGCGACTGAAAATTGGAAATGAGAAAATCTCCTGATGGATGTATGTATAAGCCACTAACTGGACATAAATGAATAATTGTGTGTGTTTTTTTTAAAGAGATTATTATTGTTTTTTGGTTTATTTAGCTTCCTGTTCAAATGTTAATACAATAGGATTCTGAGGTTATTTGTTTGAAAAATAATTTTGTTCTAGTAATTAGTCTAAATCATAGCTGATCATTCCTACCAGGGAAGTAGGAGGTTAAGGGTGGATGTTCTCTTATGTTGAAGGATAGCTGTATTTCCTCATATATTGGTGTGCATACTCTTAGAAACTAAGCCTCATTCTAGCCTCTCAACCCCCTCTCGTAGGGGACTGCCAGTGACTGCAAATGCAGTCAGTGAGATTTAAGATTTGGTCATATTTTACCTATAATTAAGAAATGTTTGTTTCAGCTATGGTTAATTTTGGAGATTAAGGATGTTTATAGATATCTGATGATGAAGTAATCCAATGCAATGAATGTGAGAGCTGATTGTCTCACCCAGACCTACCACACGATGGACTTAGATACATAAAAGTGTTGGGCATTTTAACGAGAAATTTACAAATGTTGTGGAAGCATTACAAGACATTTTATCACCAATGCATTTTAATAGCAAAGTGCAGCAGTGAGCATACAAGCTTTTTTGTGCTGTCACCCCTCCAATATCAAAAGTCACTACAAAAATTTTGGGAAAATATTCAGCAAAATTTGAATTAAACACTGTCATACTACAGGATGTTTCCATTGATTTTATGCAGGATTTACACACTACACACACAGGAACTTTTATTTGTGTTACAGCAAGACAAGGAAAATGCAGATGAGGTATTCAAACAAATATTCAAAAATAGTAAAATAGCAGCAAATGTGATAAATGTGGACTTAAAACTTCCAAGAAGAGCTGTGCTTCAAACTAATTGTGCTAACTACCCCACAGACAATGAAATGTATTATTTCAGACAGGCATTATTCATTCTGTATATTTATTCAACAGTTACATGTATATAGGAAAGATTTTCAGGTGAGAAAATAAAATGCTTCTCATTATTTTACTTGTAACCAAATTAAATGAAAAACCTCAACTGTGAAAATCCTGTAAAGGCTGTTGAAGATTACCTTTTTAAAGAAGTGTACTTGACAACTTCAAAGAAGAAAGTATCAGATTTGGCGAGTGAACGTCAAACATAGAAACAGTCAATTTAAGGGACCTTCTGGGAATTAGGTACTGTAAGGACTAAGGAATATATTCCACCAGTAGCAACAGCAAAAAACAATTGTGTTGACACTTCCAGCAACTTCTTGCTCTGCAGAACAATTGCTTAGTACACTTCGAAGACTGAAAACATGGCTGAGGAGTTCTATGAGTCACAGAAGGCTCAGTAATATGGCACTATTAAGTATACAGGAAGATTTAAACACACAAAAATTAATATAGATTTCAAAAACAAGTTCATAAAAAGGGTAATAAATCACTTGTGTGTGCAGCCTTGAAGACTGGCATTTTTATTTTCAACAAATGCCATTTCAGAGAATAAGTAACTTGACAGATGAAAGTGCTATGAATACTAGTGAGTGAATGATATTGAAATATAAACGTAGTTGAGAGTTTGGAGAAGTTGTTGCCTGTTGGGAAATTACTATATCAGAATACCACTGATATATATTAATATATATATTTTTTTTTTTGTAATGTGTATTTTAAACATTGGTCATAAGAAGAATAATGTACATTTATTGAAGTTCATTAGTTTTTAGCTAATGCTTTTTCCACGCAGGAAAAGATCCAGGGGATATTTTACTGGTAGAATATTCAACTACTTTGGCACTTTGATAGTTCAGTCACTGACAACTTTTTCTGTTGACGGCCCTGCTCTCTCTCCTACCCTGGTGAACTTATTTTAATAAGTTCTTACAGGCACTTAACCACATCAACGTTTTGTCACTGTTAAAACTCCCTTGTGTTGGATAAATTATCTGATTTGACACATAAATAAAACTGCATTTATGTTGTTTTGTGGACCCCTGCATCATATATTTTATCTGTACAGGGCTTTCCCTCATGTTATTGTTGATTTTTTTTAATAACATTCAGTTGTTTAAATTCTTTTCCTCATTGCTAAAAATTTATCATAATTAAGATTTTTAAACATGCCCAGGAGTATCTAATAGAAATGTTTTCTCACCTCAAGAACACACATAATTATAATAAACTATAAATATATAAAGTAGAACCAAACAAAGGACAGAAGAAGTGTCAAAATCATAGTTTAAATTTTAAAACCAGGCTTACAATTTGATATTCAAAATGTCTACCATTCTGTAGTTAGATGCTAGATTGTGCGGGGCATTCCCTAACATTTGTATGTCTACATAATATGTTATTTTTTAACATTTTAGGTAGATTTTCTATTTCTACATCAGATGATGTAATTAATACAGTTTAAACATTCCACATAATGTGCATTTTCAAACATGCAACTATAGTCAAATATAATTTATAATAGATTGTGATATATTTCTGCGAAAGAGGGGGAGGGGGGGGGTTAGGACCAAGCAGAATATTGCCTAAATTATCGAAAGGTGGTCCTTCCTGAAAGCGCCTAGCCATGAGAATATAGAACAAAAGTTAAGGTGAAAGAATTGTTTTTGATGATATAAAGAAAAGCTGTTATTTTTGTGTTTGCTGCTTTTTGTTGAAAGATAACAGTGTCATCGAACTTTTCACAACCTTAAGAGCTAGGAACTTTACATCAACAGTGCCTATCAATCAGAAACAAATACTAGCACATTGTTGACAAATATAAACATGAATCTTATTCAATGATATATTATTAAAATAATAATGTTTTCACTAAATTTATTTAATGAGATATATTGAAAGAACTAGTTTATGCTATTTGGACTTTTCAACATTGTTTGGTTGGTGGTAGTAATACATGGATAGGATTGGCATTTGTTTGGTTAGTAAATATCGGAAGTTTCTGTTGACTGGTGTTTCTACAGATAGTATATTCCCACTTTAACAATAATTATGCTTTTTACAGTTAATGTATTTCCACTTAAACAGTAATTATGTTTTTACTGATAATTATTGTTAAAGTGAAAATACACTATGTTCTTATAGATACTGTATTCCCACTTTAACACAATTATGTTTTTACAAATAATTAATTCCTACTTAAACAAAATTATGTCTTTTACAAATAATTACACGCTTCAGTGGCATAGTTAGCTAACACTCAAGTTTTGTGTTAAGCTAGAATGCCGAGAATAGGGAGATCAAGGTTCAAATCTCAGTTGGGTGAACTGGGGTGGTTTTTACTAAATAGTTTTCCACTCTCCCTCCACACAAGTTTGAGTTCACTATCTCTAAATTAACTTTACCTATTTCTAATCCATTAGCGTAATTAGTTCCTAATGTATAATCAGAATGGGTAGTAATACGTGGTGCTATAATTTATATATATATTTTTTGCAAATAATGAATTCCCAATTAAACAACAATTATATCTTATGCGACTATCTCAGTAGAACGTTCATTTTATGCAATGAAACATACTAAGACATACTTGAGTACAGTAATCTGGGAGAAAATTGTATGTTTTGTCTAGCAATTATTTTTATTGAGAAAAATTACTAAGATTAAGAAATGAAAACATGACTTATGTGTTACAACAGCATCAATTAGAAATCCATCAACAATAAGTTGATATTAGATTTCGTGTACACACATATCCATAAGTTCTATCTGAAAGTCTCTACATTATAACTGTTAAAAAAAAGGGGGGGGGGAGAGGGAGGTAATTATTCCTTTATTAGTATGTAATTACTGACAAATTGGGTTTGAAAAAACCCATGACCTACTTCAGATGTCATGCCTCATCAACGTTATTGTCACATACAAAAGTTCTTGTAAAATACACAAATAATAGTTTCAATACCAAAGTAAATTTCTAAGGGTGTGCCACTGAGTATGGTAGTTAAATTAATCTCTCTATGTATGTGTTTTTCCTAATACCCAGATATTTCTTCTCCTCGGGGTTGAATCAGGTGTGTGTGTAGGGATGGCCGTTTGGTTCTCGCTATGGTACCATGTGCTTGTATTACACTGCATTTAGTAAGAGCCTTATGTCCTGTCATATTTTTTATCAAGAGTACTAAGAACTGTGATACATTAATACTAGCTAATTACCTTGAATTTTGGAGTATTTTCTGTATCTTTGCTAGTAGAATTTCAGTTGTAAGTGTTGCGAAGTCAACTTTTCACCAAATCCATGATCTTTGGCCTTGTTTATATTGGTGTATTGGTCAGCAAAGAATGGAACTCCAAGGATGGGGACTCCATGATAAATTGCTTCTTGTGTGCTAAGTAGTCCAGCGTGCGTGATGAACAGGCGAATATTGGGATGTCCTGTTCAAACAATTATATAATGTTTGATTTAAATAATGACAACGTAATGTTTTATCACTAATAAAAGTATTTATTGTTTTATTACGAATACATTTATGTCATTTTAGAAAACATTCTAAAAGTTGGTAAGTAAGGAGTAGTAAAATTGTAGTTAAGACTTTGATGCCCTTTAAAGTTAAAATTACACTTGTGGTAGGTTGTATAATAAAGCAAGTTAAAAAAGAGACATTTGATCAAATGTGAATTATAATATAATAGTAATTTATGTCAACTAACATGAACATGTCTTGGAAATATTAATTTTCCATTTAATCTATTTTGTATTTAAAGAAATCAACTGAGTAATTTCTTTGGTGAATTTCACACCATTCAATAACATAATAGCATGGTGGTTTGTTGTTTTATAAACAATCTATTCATGAAACCACACATTTAAACATTTTAATCTAGTGCTCGACAAAGATAATCAAATAGCCTAACAATATTTTGTACTTTCCTTGAAAGATATAAAGGGCAAATTATTTCAAATAAGGTAACAGTTTCTTATCACTACAACAAAACTATTAAGTGGTTTATTGAATACTGTCTTACCTAGAATGTCATTTTGTGGCAGCCACTTGCGCACCTCGACATTACTCGGCTGTCCGGGGAGATGATCAGACTCCCATTTCCAGAACAATTTGCAGGGAAGGCTGGAGAATGCTTTGAGGAACACTTTACGTTTCTCTTCAGATAACGTATCACTTCGAATATTAGATCCCAGACTGAAGAAGATAAAACCATTCTCTGCCTCATCCATTAATTTCTTTAGATCCTAATGAAAAGAAAATAAACATTGTGTAAAAATAGTGTCAATAAAACTATTTAAAAGATATTGAGCTCCTATATCAAATATCAATGTCATATTCTTAGTAAAGTAAATATTCAAGTATATTCTAAAAGCACCTTCTGAATATCGTTTTATCTATTGAGAAACATGCTTTTTACTATTTCTAGAAACATTTATTTTAAGTTCACACTTGTGCAATTCTGCTTTCAAAAATATCAATGTGGCGACAGGTAGTATAATCAACCTCTTTTGTAATATTCACATTCCTTCTATTTAATTTGTAAACCCGCCCCCTCCCTATAATCACTTAGAAATAACAGTCAGGGATGGTAACAAGAGACTTATTTTATTAAAGTAACAAACAATATTCATCTCAATGAAACGAGTGAGACAGCTCAAAGCGTTAAGTGCCGAAAATCAGTTTGAAATGAACATGCTTTAATTGTCACACACAGGTTTTACGAACCATAAAAAGTACTTAAAGTAAAAAACAGCAATATACAATATTAGAGAAGTAATGAAAGGTAAGTTCCAGCGTGACAAGTTGGCAGGACTGTTTGTCATAACTACAGATAATCAACATTTGATACTCCCAAACACCTACACTCGCCCATAAATGGCGGCTCAAAACACATTAGATATTATACTTTAACTTGGCCTTCATAAAACTCTCTCTTTATTATCCTTTGGCTGGTCATGATTGAAATTTACAGGTAAATCTAAGATCCTAGGCTATAATAACTAATCAGGCATACAACCTTATAAATACAAAATAATTATCTAATTGCCCTTTTCTTAACAAACAATAAGCTTTAAACATTATCAACAATATTAAAGAATCTCCCAATAAATAACAAGATGATTTTATTCCTACAAAATATTAAAATAAGTAGATCCGATGAACGACGCTATCCATTAATAACTGTCCCAAATGGCCGGTACCCAAAAGGGTAAAAGGGTGAAATTTAAAGTAAAAACACTGACACCAAATGTCCCCCAAAGAGATCATAATACAAGATAGGACATACGGTTTGAGCTAACTGTGCAAAGAATTAAAATATGCCCATGGCTTTAGGAGGCCAAATATACTAAGTCCATCAGATGTTAATTCTATGTCAATAATAAATAAGTTTAAATTTTATAGAAACGATCATTTTGAATAAGTTAAAAATAGTCTAAGTCCAAAGGGAATTTAGAATACTCTAACATTAGTCAGCTTTTGACAACGTTGCTCACCTTGGAGCCAGTATGTAATATGTGACTACATCACAGAATCCTACCATTATATATCCTATGAATCTACTACTTGTTCTCAAGGTGCGGGAACAATATGTGGTAGAGAGGGGTAAGGGGTACTATGCGTCTAGAACATACTAGGACATACAACACCTCTCCAGGCACGTGTGGAAAGAACATTTCTATGGGTTTGCCGTTTGCTCAAGCATATCGTTTTAATTTGGGCGCGTCTCGGCACTCATGACGGGGAATGAACCATGGGCCTAGATTCAGTCAAGTATTAGACAATGCCGCGATGTGTTGTGGAGTCGTGGTCTTGCTGAGATGAGTCAACTGGGGCCAGGTGGTGAGTGAAACAACCTCTAATTTTTTACTTGTAACAAGGTTACACATTATTTATTTCCGTTAATGCACATTTTATTTTAAGAGAATCATCTTTGGAGTTATGCAATTATATCATAATGTATTTAAAAAAAACTTGCTAAATTTACTTAAGTCTGCCTATACAACAATAGATTAGTAATGATGGGCGGGGAAAGGGGGGGAGGGGTGGACTTGTTAAATTTAAAGAGATAACTGAGCCTTGATTTGAGGTTTTAGGCAACTCTTTTTCTAAAGTTTTTTTTTTGTTATTTTAGCACCGCGTCTTACTACCCGTTCGGGTTATACGCTTTAAGTACTAATTACGCTAATGGATTAGGAATAGGGAAAGTTGAATTAGAGGAAGTGAGCCCGCATTTGCGTGGAGGGAGAGTGGAAAACCATTTAGGAAAAACCACCCCCAGTTCACCCGACCGAGATTCGAACCTCGATCTCCCCGTCCTCAGCAGTCGAGCTCAACACGACAAGCGCATTAGCCAACTATGCCACTGAGGCGGGTCGACTCTAAATTTGTTAATGATGGACTTTTCAGTTACAAGTGTTATTTGTATTGTATTGTATTTGTATTGTATTTGTATTCACCATCATTGCATGTGTGAAAACAAACAAGTTTTGGAAGGATTTATCAAGTGATCAACTTAAAACATTACCTAATATTCCTAAGGTGGGGATGTAGGGAACTTCGTTTTTATAACAAAACTTTTTTTATGACCAAAAGAAATCATATATTGCTTCATTACAAACAGATTTTAATGACAACTTTCTCTCTCAATTTAAAAAGTTTGTCATCTAATGCTGCCATGCTCATGACAGATATTCAACAACTGTTGATATCATCAGGCTAAGAAAATTAATCTCTATATTTGTACTGAACATATTATACTTATTTCAGCCAAAAATAGTTTTGCTATAAAAACTGCAATTTAATGGCCTTTTCTTGCGTTACCTAGATCCCAACCTGAAGACTACACGTGTCTAGTAGACTAGTAGTAGCCTTACAACTAACTCATAGGCAGTGACAATGATGCTACTAGCCAACTTGATTAACTAAGCTTTCGATACATTCTACTACAGAAGGTATTTCCTTTCACTGTTTGATGAATTTATAAGTTGATAACGTTTTAAGAATAGGTATTGATAGTTGGGAAATTTAAAATTTGTCTTTACAAGTCTGCAATAAAGAACTTTCATAATCAAAAGTATTGTGGTACAGAGTAATTCTAGAATTTCCCAAATCAAGATCTTGACTCTCCACTAAATTCTCAGCCGTCTAGCTTTTTCCCAACGTTGATGGGGTGTTACATTCCCTGCATCCCTCCCACCCCCCAGAGTGATGACCCTGGTTACAAGAAATGTACAAAGACTGAAACAAAATATTCTACAAACAAGCTGATGCACTCGAAAATGACATAGTATGATCACAAAGATGACCCAAATGAGATTTTTTTTATAGATAGAAGGTTGGCACGACCAAGCAAATACTTCACTAACCAAAATTTATATGAAAGATTAAAATAGTTTATAGTTGATAGTTCCTTAAGAAAAAAACATTTATAAAACCTATGTATGTTCCTACATGAAGGAAAATATAATAAATGACTCACATGTATGTCCATTATACATCAAATCAAAATAGTTACTCTAGATTCCTTCATCACCCTAACCCCCCATCCAAAAATGCCTACCACACCTAAAACAACCTTCTTAGATAAACTCGTTCATTTTGAAGTAAAAAAATAACTCTGTTGCCAGTGCTGGTCCCATTAGAGTAATGGATAGAGTATCTCTGCGACTCCAATTTCTTATAAAATAAAATCCTGCCACACCATGTACTTAAATCCATAAAAAATAAAATCTTTCCACAACCAAAACACACTTAAGCATCTGATGCAAATCACCCATAATGCAAATAATACTTAAAACACCAACTTTTTTTTTATTCAAAAGAGGTACAGTTAAGTACTTAATATGTCATGAGGGTTAAATAATAATAAAAACACAATTCTCTCTCAACAAATTTGATCAGTTTCACCTCTCACTTCCCAGATCGTAATACAAAGAAATAAAGTTCTGCAAATTAAAACAATAACTCTTTAAAAAAAATCAGTTTAATACTCCAACGGTGACCTGGTGGTCTAGGGGTAAGGTGTCAGACTTCTGTGCTGGCGGTCGGGGTTCAATCCTCGGTCCCGGCACAGATTTATCTGATTTCCAAACCCTTCCTACACCTCTGAGAAGACATCTTGTGAATGTGTGGAATGCCAGGTCGCCACCGTGGTTCGGATTCCACGTTAAACTGTATGTCCTCATTTCATCTCCCAATCACCCTACCATTACACATTAGCGTAAGTGCGTACAACCCTAACGGTAGTAAGACGCGGTGCTAATAATAATAATAATAATAATAATAATAATAATAATAATACTCCAACGCTGATTGGAACTCTTTCGTTAAGATATGAAAATAGGGCAATAGCCGAAATGAAAAAAACAAAACAAAATATATTCATCTCAGAAGATAGATATTACAAGAAGATTTGATATGTCAGAAATAATTTAGTTATTGCGGCTCAGGACTGAAAAAAGATTTAACTTTAAACACCAGCTGCAAAAGCTTGAATAACAAGTTAATAAAACTATGGTGAATAATGTTGAGAGTGAGATTAGTTAAATCTTCCATTTAATATAAGTAAAATATGTAAATAAGGATGGCATGTTAAAAAATAAATATATATAGTATTAATAATATCAATATATCAAGGCTTGAGAACAAATAGGTATGTTACACACTTATAAACAAATTAAGGTGGAGCTTGATCAGCCCTTAGGTCTAATCCTTTCACTAGTATAATAAAAACAATGTACATTAACACAAACTGTGGTATTTCTTGAGTGGGCTTCAATTGCAGTCCTCCCACTGGTATAATATAACTAAGGAGTGGATTCTTAGGCACCAAAAATGTTTAAAATAGACAGGCAAATAGGCATTAAAAATATCAGTTTCAGGCACCAGAATAGGCACTTAAGGGGTTGAAAAAAAGCACACAATAGACCATATAAAATTGATTTTACTACCTACGGCCAAATCACATTACTGTTTTTTTTAGCACCACGTCTCACTACTCATTTGGGTTATACGTCAACATATTAGAGGTTAAGAAGGTAGTATATAAAATAAGTGTGTCTGCACATAAGTGGAGGAAGAGTGAAAAAAATGATTAGTAAAAATCCCTTAAGTACACCGAGCCAAGATTTGACTCTTGATCGCCCCTTCATCAGCAGTCCAGTCTATACTAGATAATTTTCTAGAAATTCAGTAGTGAAATGGGTTATATTTTCAGATATAATGTTTTTATAGTTTTAAAAACCTAATTATACTTCACACTTTGTTAAGGGACCAAATTTCAAATTTGTCATCTGAAGAAATTGAACTTTTCTCCTGCAACACCATTCTGTTTGCTTCCCAGATGTCTGCCTCTACTCTCATTGTCCTCCACCCAATTTATGCTCATTGAAAGCTATTTAGAAATTGCAAACCTACTTCAAACAGGTATGCCACAACTAGATTTCTAAGAAACTGGACTCTATTTAGAAAATTCATACAAATGAAAAATAAAAAGGCCATAGCCAAAATAGGTGCTTTAAGAGGCATTTTTATAAAATAGGCAAAAACCAACAAAATGGGTAATTATAGGCACCATAAAATTAACATATTGTATTCATAATAACATGAAATGCTTATATTTTACAACCAAGGAAAACAAAAGGTGAAATCCACTCCATAATATAACAATTTACAATAGTAGGTACTAACCTGTGGCAGATCTTGAGCAGGCTTCAAGTGGAGTCCACCCACCGGTATGATGGCAGGAACATGTGGTTGTGGGTAATCAAAACTGAAATGGGTGTTCACCATGATGATGCTCATATTTCTCTCAAAACTGCCAATATGGGGCGTATCATCACCAAAATATGCACGGCTAATTTTATCCACTCTATTCATGTAATAAATATTCCTGTACATCATAGTAATTGCATGTAAGAAAAAGTTTTGTAGTCTTTCTTTGAAAGTCATGCGATTACTGAAGGGCAATGTAATTTCAGGAAAATGAGCAGGGATTGTGTGGATTTCCTGTGGCATAACTCATCCATACAGGGTGACTGTAAGCTGTTATCCCGATTACAGGGGAGAACCAAACTTGTGAATATAACCTTGAACACACTCCAAACTTGTTAAATCAACTATTATCAGATCAAACTTTTCAGTGTTTGCAAGACTCGACAGCTTCTTAGCTGCTTTTGATGATAACACTTGTGCGATAAGTCATAACCGAAATCAAAAAGCTGAATAACACCTTGATACACGTTTAAGTCACCAAACCCTGTAAAGTTCATATTATCTTTATACATATCTTCAATGATGATTTGTTTGTAGTTAAGTCTTGGTTTCTTCTCACTATCAGGGGTGAACACTGTGATATTGTGGCCTTGTTCAGCCAGTGCCAACATAAGAGATCGGTTCCAGATGTGATGACTAGGAGACGGCATGGGTAGAAGTCCTAAAATATTAGCTGTTCCCACATGCTGGATGTAAATGCCGATTAGTGTCACAACTAAACACAGTTTCATTCTCAGTTAGGTTCTGTAATCACAGTTTTCTGAAAATTAATATATTTATTTTAACATAAACCCTAAATTTGCACATATTTTTTATTTCCAAATGAAATGATGTATTTGGCTTACAAAATAATTAAGTAAACTATTTGTTTACCAAATTTTTATGGAAATTTATTATACATATATGTTTGATAAAATGAAACTATCCAAATATTGCAATTTAAATTTTTAACCATATTATCTGTTTTTCTAGATTTTAATATTTTTTTTTTGTTCAATAACACAAGAATATTTATATATTATGTCTAAATGTCTAATTATAAATTTAGACTTCAAAATATCAACAAAATCATAATTTTCAAAAGTTTATAGACACCAGTGGTAATTTAATCATGTATTTGGGCTCTTAAAGGTGTTTCATTTAGTCATAATTTAAATGCAATCATATGTGCACTAAGGTAGTTTATCATCAATATTTTCACACTCTTTATGCATCCAAATTAAGTACATAAAAATAATTACTATTGTATTTTTAAACTTTGAACAAATTTGATGTCCACACACATGCCTATTAGGCATTATCCTTTATAATCTTGTTTATTTTTTGCACCGCATCTTAATACCTGTCCACGTAAACATAATTTACTATTAAATGAAATATATATTTTGAAGCTCAGGTTACTTAAGGTATTGTGGTTGTATGTGTTTTCTTCCCATTCAGGCAATCGGCAGCAAACGCTGATTTAAGTACACATTATGAAATTGCTGAGTATTTTAAGGGAACATACCAGCATTTTCATATGGAGACAGGATGAGAAATTTATGAAATAATAAACCAGCGCTAGTGGGGGCTAAATAAACAAATGATCCCATCCTTCAAAGTTTTAGTCGAACACATCACCTGACCTTTATCTCACTGAGACAAATGTGCTGCTCAGAACAGTTTGATGTTTAACTTTATAGCTTGGGACACTGTAAAAGCTAGAATGTTGCGTGTTAAAAAATAACACTCCCGTATTTGATTCCTAACAAATTTCTCAATATTTACTATTAGATATACAACAATGCTTCAAAAGCTCTATCAAATTAATGTATATTTTTGTATCTTATATTATCCAGTGACGCAAAACTATTTCATGTTGAAAAACTTAATTGCATTGAAAATAAAGCTTTGTCTCACAATCATTAATGCATCTTTACTTTGGGTCATTCATACATTATACAATTATTTTACTTGTTATAAGATAGGGATACTAAAACTATGGTCTTTGGTCTATATTCAACCCAGAACGAAATTTTCTTTGGCCCAAGATGGTTGCTCGATTTTCAGATTTGTTAAATATATATCTTACTTCCATCATCATTTCAACTATGTTTTTGGCATTAAGCGTGAGTCGATACAGTATGTATTTCACATATGATCAAAACAATCCAATATTTCATATTTATCTTCTTTTTTTTTACATCCGTTACTGTTTCTAGCCTGTGACCTAAGTCAGTTTTTTTTATTCAAGGCCTATATTTTCCACTACCAATTGGCTAGGTCTATTGTAGCTTCATATAACTTATAATCTAACTTAAGACTAGTACAGGCATAATATCGAGTCCCCGACCATTAATTTATCAATGTGAAAGGGTAAACTCACATTTCACCAATGACAGATTTTTGACCATGCCGATAATTGAACTCGGGATGTTTAGCTCAATAGACACACACACACTACCGACAGATAATCGTTCATATTCATCTAATGTTTCATATTTTATACTAAAAAGTATTACAGTATAATATAAGATAATCATTTATTCATATAATTTTATATAATGATTTTGAACTCCTGCTGATGTCAGGGAGATCAGGGCTAGAATCCTGGTTGGATTTACAGAGGGGTTTTTCTTTAAATTGTTTTCCACTTTCCTTCCACACAAATGCGGTAAATTACCTATAAAATGTTTTCTTCCTCATCCCTATTCCATTAGAGTAATTATCATATGTGTGTATAACCTGATTAGGTAGTAAGACACAGTGATAACTTTTTTATACTTTTTTTCAAGTATTTTTTCATAGCATGCCAATAAAATTCAAGCCTCTAATTTGGTGTCTTATATTTGTCACTATAAGTTGTAATGCAGGAGAATAGGGACGGGACCAATAGTACAACACAGCTATTGGGATACACAGACTATTTAAATTTGTCGAGGAAGCTGTTGTGAAGAATGTAATGTTTTATTAGAGGGGAGCAAGGAAATAGTTAAAAAATGAGGTACGTCATCACTCATCACACAGGGAACACAGATTGAGGATGCTAATTTATAGATTATTCAGAACAACATATCATTTGGTAGGGTTAAGGGGTTAAAGTATTTAATAACAACTTTTACTCTAAATAACCATTAGAATGGAAATTAGGAAAAGAATACACTCTGAAAACGCATGCTATTACTCAGTAAGTTAACATCTCACCTCTTGTCAATAAATGTAGAACTCGGATTATACAAAAAGTAGATTCAAAGTTTGTTCTTTTTGATTGTGAAACATGGTCTCTTACCTTATATGATCATAAGAAATTTAGGATGTTCGAAAACAAAGTACACAAAGAAAATATTTAGTCTAAGGAGGGATTAAGATAATTGAGAGGGAAAGGGTTGTATGATGAAGCGTTAAATGCTACCCGATTCAGTGGCCAAATGGTCTAAAGTATCACTTTCATATTATACTGGCTTGTTGATGATGGGGAGATTGGGTTCTAATCCCAGTTAGGTCTACTAAGGGTGGTTTTTGCTAAATTGTTTCCCACTATCCTTCTGCGCAAATTCAGGTATATTACATCTAAAATGCTTCCTTCTGTCATATACCTAGGGGGTCAGTCAGGTAATTGTTATAACCCCTTAGAGCAATAATCATACCACCAGGTAGATAAAGGTATTTGAAAGATAATTAATATTCAAGGTGTTTAATATTTTAATGTTACATTTATTGTAATAGTGACGCAATACAAAAGAGGTGTAACAAAATAGAGTTCGACTATAATTAAAGTAAATCTTAAGTCATACAGACTATAGGTCATTTAGGAAATGCGTTTTATAATAACACTTCCACGTATTTCCTTATTTCAAAGACAATATTGTGAGTGCTGGAGTCCATCGTGAGTAAACAGTGGAAATCACCCCAGTCACATGCTCTTCTAGAAACTGTTGGTTGCACCATTTGTACTGCGTAGCTAGAACCTTCCACTGATAAACAGGGAGGGTATATAAACCCCGGCTACCTAAAATCGGGGCTGCTCTTTTGTGTCAATTGTCGTACTGTATGTACGTATAAGTATTGTCTGGATTACTCTTCGCGTGAACCACAAGCTTGTATTATACTGTTGTTATTAATTAATAAAAGTGTAAGAACATTAATCTTCACAAACTACAACATCTGCCTATTTCTTCAAGACCTGAAGTTCCTACCAAGGATTTAGCTTCGAAACGAGCCTATTAGTTCCCTTCCTCGAGTTCCCATACCTGAGGGATACGACAGGAGGAGGCAAATTTTGGTGTCAGAAGTGGGGTTCGTCACACTCAACTTGAAGAAAGAAGAGTTCCAAGTTTGATAACGGTTCACATATAGAAGAAATTCAGTGGCGGCGCGTCTCTAAGAGAGCCACCCAAATCCAATCTCAAGAAGAAAGGTGCTGGAAGAGGCGGCGGTCGCAGCAGGACGACCCAAGTGCCAGAGACTCCAGGAAAGGACGAGGTGCGCGAGGTCAAGAAGTACAAGAGGTTCCGGGACTCCAACTTCCGATAGGATTGGCGTCTGGCTGTACCCAAGAGACGTACCCAGGACTCGAGGGAAAAGGACGAGGTACGAGAGTTCAAGAGGTTCCGGGGCTCCAACTTCCGATAGGATTGGTGCCTGGCAGTACCCGAAGGTGTACCAGGGACTCCGAGGGAAAAGGACGAGGTACGAGCGTTCGGGCAGTTCGAGCAGTCCGGAGGACTCCATCATCCGACAGAGCGCTGTCCGGCTGTGCCCAGGATCAACTAGGAGACAAGGAGGGGATAAGGAAGAGAATAGGTAAGTGTTACCCCATCATTTTGTCTGCCTAAAATTGTTGAAGTTTGTAGTAAGGTTGTTCAAGTGGTTGCATTATTGTAAGAGGTCATCGAAAGCGAAGTATTTAAAATGGCCGTAGAAGTTAACGATTACTGTCCAATAAGTGAAGCTCTAAAGATTATCCCAGAATCATTCAGTGGGGATAAGCAAAAACTAAGGGAATTTGTAGAGAATGTAGAAGCAGCGTTTGATTTGGTGAATCCTGTAAACCACCCTAAATAGCTAAAATTTGTCAAAGCTAAAATCACAGAGAACGCGAAGTCAAAATTATTAGTTCGAACCACCACAGAAACATGGGAGGACGTAAGAGATGTATTAGAAGAAAATTACGCTACCAGGAGGACGTTAGACTTTTACGCATGTCGTATGTTTAACGCTCGACAGGGAGCCACCGAACAAATAGCTCAGTGGGGAAGTCGTATAGACACAATGCAAACAGACTTCAAAGAGGCGGCTAGTAGAGTATGCTCACAGGATGAACAAGTAGGGGCATTGGCCCTAGTTAAGCATTTGGCAAAAGCTTGCTTTATTCAGGGACTATCGAATGAAAGGATCCAAACCATAGTAAGAAGCAGGAACACCGACGTAAGAAGTTTAGGGTTAGCCGTAGAAGTTGCCCTAGAGGAAGAAAGTAACATAATATCACAGAAGGAAAAAGGTTACCGTGAGAGTACACCAATTAAATTGGACAATAGTAGGACAGAAGTAAAGTGTGCAAATTTCATAAAATAGGACATAGTGTAAATCGCTGTTACCTAAGGAGGCAGGTAAAGCCAGAGGTAAAGCGTGAACCGCGAGAGGTTCACATGGGTCTACAAAGGGTTTGTTACCTTTGTGGAGAACCCGGCCATTTTCGGCAGGATTGTCCGAGGAATAGGTGGAGAAGGAAATTTCCAGGTAGGCCTATAGAAAGGCAGGGAAACTTTTAAGGAGGCAGGGTAGGCAACCCACCGTGTCCTCCTACCAGCGAAGGGGCGGTTGCAGCAGTAGCGCCCGGGAGAAAGTATATTGTGGGGGAGTAGGACCAAGTATAGTCCGACCACCAATTCTTTGTGTTGTAGGAATTGCTACGGTAGAAACGCGGAAAGAAGGATGTACAAATTATCTTATAGACACAGGGTCAGAGATAAGTTTAATAAGTAAAAGCTGTCTAGTGGATTGTGTTCGAGATGAAATAGACACTAGGGCTGCAGCTAGCGTTTCTGGCATTACAAACAATGTCATGTGGAATCAAGGGAAGGTCACCTTGCACATGAGAATAGGCAACGATGTACACACGCATCAGTTTCACATGGCGGAAAACCTCCGTTACGAAGGTATCTTAGGTAGAGATTTTTGGAATAAATTGCAAGCAATAATAGATTTCAAGAGAAGCGAGGTCAGAATAGGTCAGCATGTACTGCCTATGTTAGATAAGAGTCTAAGCATCACCAACAAAGTGTATGTACCACCTCGTAGTGAAAAGATAGTGGAATTAGTAGTAGAGGGAGAAGGATTAGGCGTAGTTCCTAAAAGTTCTCTAGTACCAGGGGTGTACTTGGCAGAAGCTCTCACAAACGCTAGGAATGGGGTGTGCGTGAGTAGCATATTAAATACGTCAGAGAAACAGGTTGAAATTGACTTACCCATAGTTAAATTAGAAAATGTTAACGTAGTCGAAAAAACATGTTTGAGGGTAAAAGACCAATAAGGGATAGAATAGGATTATTAGCAGGAAAGTTAAGGCTAGGACATTTAAAGTAGAAGAGAAGGAAAGCATTGAAAAACTATGCTATGAGTATAACGACATATTCTATTTAAAAGGAGATGACATAAGGGGAACGACGGTCATCGAACACACGATACCATTGTGTAAAGACACACAGCCAGTGAATCAAAAACAATACAGGATTCCTGAAGTTCATAAACAAGAGGTTGAAGGTCAGGTTGAACAAATGTTGAAAGATGACATTATACAACCTAGTACAAGTCCTTGGAACAGTCCATTACTTGTTATTCCCAAGAAAGTAGATGCCTCTGGGGAAAAGAAGTGGAGAGTTGTTATTGACTTTAGGAAGCTTAATGAGATACCGATCCCCAATATTGCAGACATATTAGATCAGTTAGGTAAAGCTAAATATTTATCTACTTTAGATATGGTATCGGTGTACAATCAATGTCCGCTAAAAAGGGAAGACCAAGCTAAAACAGCTTTTAGTACCCAGACAGGGCATTATGAATTTAAAAGATTATGTTTTGGTTTAAAAGGTGCACCAGCGACATTTCAGAGGTTAATGAATACGGTATTAACAGGGTTACAAGGGTTGAAATGTTTAATTTACTTAGATGATGTTGTTGTCTTTGGTGAGTCATTACAGATACATAATGACAGATTAGAAGAAGTGTTTCAAAGATATAGACAACATGGTTTGAAATTGCAACCAGATAAATGTGAATTTTTAAGGAAAGAAGTTACATATCTAGGACATGTAGTAACCACCGAAGGGGTTAAACCAGACCCTAGAAACATAGAGAAAATATTAGAATATCCTAGACCGACTACGACTAAACAGCTAAAGGGTTTTATAGGCATATGCAGTTATTACCGCAAATTTATAAAGGGATTTAGCCAAATAGGAAAGCCATTGTATCAGCTTTTGAAAAAGGGGGCAAAATTCGAATGGGCAGAAAAGCAAGAAAGAGCATTTAATCAATTTAAGGAAATTTTAACAACAGAACCTTTATTGCAATTTCCGGATTTTTACAAACCTTTTGTTCCGACTACAGATGCGAGTCAAGAGGCTGCAGGTGCCGTACTATCACAAGGAAAAATAGGGAAAGACTTACCAATAGCTTTCGGGAGTCGAACCTTAAACCAAGCAGAGAGAAATTATTCTACAACGGAAAGGGAATTATTAGCAATTGTATGGGGAGTCAAATATTATAGACCTTATTTATATGGAAGAAAATTTACGATAGTCACGGACCATAAACCGTTGACGTGGATCTTTAGTGTGAAGGATCCGAGTTCGAGGTTATTGAGATGGAGATTAAAGCTAGAAGAATACGATTATCAGGTAATCTATAGAAAAGGCAGTGTAATTAGTCACGCAGATGGGTTAAGTAGGAGCTATGAGGTAACTGAGATTCAAACCACAACCTCAGAAAAAGAAACCCAAACAGAGAAGGGAGTTTCTAATGATAATTCAGATGATAAGATAATTGGAGAAAAGAAAATAAATATTTTGAAGAGATTTCATGATGAGCCATTAGGAGGTCATCAGGGTATGAACCGAACATATCATAGAATTAAGTTGTATTACCAGTGGCCACAAATGAAAAGGGACGTTGAGGATTATATCAAGAAGTGTGAAGTGTGTCAAAAGGACAAAATCACACAAAGGAAAACAAAAATGCCATTAGAATTGACCACCAGGCCGGAGGTAGTTTTTGAGAAACTATGTCTAGATATAGTAGGACCATTGACTGAGACTAGTGAAGGTCACAAGTATGTGTTAACTTGTCAGGACGAGTTATCAAAATATACAATAGCTATACCCATAGATCAACAAGATGCAGCTACAGTAGGTAGAAATTTTGTTGAACAAGTTATTTTAAAATTTGGAATACCTAGTTCAATATTGACAGATCAAGGGTCAAATTTCATGAGTGAAATGTTTACTAATGTTTGTAAAATGTTAAAGATAAAGAAACTTCAAACCACTTGTTATCACCCACAAACCAACGATGCATTAGAGAGATGTCATCGAACACTAGTAGAATACTTACGTCACTATATAGCTACTGATCAACAAGATTGGCATAAATGGTTACCTTATGCCACTTTTGTATACAACACAACACCTCATAGTGCTACAGGTTATACACCGCATGAGTATATTTGGTAGAAAGGCTAGTATTCCAGGAATATTACAAGATAAACCCGAGGAAAATCTTTACACTTATGACGATTATGTCAAAGAGTTAAAAGAGAAGTTACAAGTAAGTCATGAAATAGCGAGGCGAAATTTAGTACAGGCTAAAGAACAAAATAAATATCATTATGACAAAACATGTAATGTACCTACATTCGAGATAGGAGATTCAGTTTTATTATTTGATGAAACAGTAAGGAGAGGCAGGTCAAAGAAGTTGACGTCCCAATGGGTAGGTCCTTACAAGGTAATTAAAGTTGACAGGGTAAACTGTACAATCCAGTTGAAGAAAAATAGGACCCTGAAAGTTCATGCAAATAGATTGAAACTATTTTTCTAAACACAACGTCGAAAGAGAGAAGCGGGTGTTATTAGCCCTGGGAAATAATAAGACAAGAAGGCTCAGAGAGACGTGGCAGGATAGTTGAGGAAAATAAGGAAAACAAAAAAATATATATATATAATAAAAAAAAAAAAAAAAAAAATCAAGGAAGAATATGAGTATGAGGGCCTCTAGTCAGATAACAGGTACGTTTGTTTTAATTGTAAATAAATAGAGGTCGATTTTTTTATATAGATGATAAGCATCTATTTTAGGTTGTGTCATTAGCCACACCAAAAGAAAATTTAAAGGAGAAAATAGGAAGGGACCAAGTAAAGGTCGAACTCAGGAGTATCTGAGTTATTTAAATGTAGCGAGAGCTTATTATGTGTTCTATTGTTTATAGGACGATGGGAGTCTTAACCATTGTAAACATGTTTCTATTCATCACTATATGTGTGAGTCTTGACATACGGGTAGAGAAGATAAGAGAATCGCCTGGGCTGTACTATGAACGTCGCGGGGAAGCACAGTTATTCAACACCGAGTGGAGGTTGGTCACTTATGTAAATTTATCTCAGATCGAAGATAACTATGAAAAGATTAACGACTATGCTAAATTGATACGTAGATTGTGTAACGTAAATAATGAAACTTTGAAAAACAAAACTCAGTGTATGTCAAAAATTAAAGATAGTATTCAGTCTATCAAAGAGATAGAAATTAATAAGAATTTGATTGAAAAATTACTCAAGGGGAACCAGCAACTAAAGTAAAACGTAGCATATTTCCTTTAAATATTATAGGCCAAATTAGCAGAGTTTTATTTGGGACATTAATGAAGATGATGCTTCATATTACAATGAAAAAATTAAAACTTTAGAGGAAGAAAGAGCACAATTTCTGAAATTATCCAAAGAACAAATGCTAGTGGTAAAGTCCACTTTGCAAACAGTTAATCAGACAATTAAAGATACCGCCGATAACGAGAAAACGTTAAGGGAAGGATTAGAAAGAATTAAAATACAGATAAACGAAAGGGATGGCATGATAAAAGAAAGCTTTGATACTATAACATTAAAATATTAAACACCTTGAATATTAATTATCTTTCAAATACCTTTATCTACCTGGTGGTATGATTATTGCTCTAAGGGGTTATAACAATTACCTGACTGACCCCCTAGGTATATGACACCTCCCCCCTTTGAATAAGAAAACAATATAACTCCAAGTTATGTTGTTTTCGGGTTATCGTTTCTTCCAAAATCTTTCTTTTAGGGGTGTTTCTCTTATAGGTTGTAACTCTAAACTCTCCCCTTGGAACTCAAATCAACTCTTGATCTTCTCTGAGATCTTGTGAGGGTGGGTGATAAACACTCTCACTTGAACCATGAATATTGTTTACAATCATTGGTTTAAAACAAATTAAATTCTTACAGCAATTATCATCTGTCCACCATCTTTTACAACTATTAAAATTACCACAACACCTTTTACAACATTTACATATTATTAAGATTATTATTAAACTTATTACAGATATCAGTACATAAGTAAATATTGACAATTTTGATATTTTAACTGAATGGTTAATTTTCCATTCTTCTTCCTGTATCATTCTTTCTACTTCGTCCATTTTAGGACTGGCATAACGTAAATCGTCTACTTGATTGACTACATGTTTCAGAGGTAAGTCTAACTCTAACTTACCTAGATTTAATTGTTCACCTTCCATTACACAACATCATTTTCTAAATTAACTGAAGGTATTACATCTTTATTGGTTTCATTACTTGTAATCAGAGATTGAGTTTGAAGCAATATGTTGGAACCATAACCTTTACATTTTGAATAAAATTTTAACTTCCCTGTACCGTCTAAAGTAACATCATAAGGTTCTTGACCTTCACATAATACAGCCAATTTCTCTATAAATGGGACACAGAAAATCCACTCATTATTCTTTAAGGGTATCCATAAGGGTCTTTCTAATTCAACAATTTTCTTTTCACAATCTTTAGGTATTGTTTTAGTGTAACTAATCATCTTTGCTTCACATTCTTCATTAAGATGCGTATTAACAATGGAAATGATTGTTTACATACAAACCATTCATTTTCAATTTGTCTACATTGATCAAAGTTATATTGACTAATTTTGGCATAGTATAATTTGCTCATTTCTAACAATAAGATTTCCTTCTCAGGTTGCACAAAAATAAACTTATTTGTTGAGTTTGACAGTCTTACAGGTAATGGCAAAACTCTATACACAATATATTTATAATGATCGGTCAAAGGCAATACAATTATATAAGTTAATACATTAGAGTTTACATAAACTTCCAATCTTAAAATGTTCAATATTTACTTATGTACTGATATCTGTAATAAGTTTAAGTAATAATCTTAATAATATGTAAATGTTGTAAAAGGTGTTGTGGTAATTTTAATAGTTGTAAAAGATGGTGGACAGATGATAATTGCTGTAAGAATTTAATTTGTTTTAAACCAATGATTGTAAACAATATTCATGGTTCAAGTGAGAGTGTTTATACACCCACCCTCACAAGATCTCAGAGAAGATCAAGAGTTGATTTGAGTTCCGAAGGGGAGAGTATAGAGTTACAACCTATAAGAGAAACACCCCTAAAAGAAAGATTTTGGAAGAAACGATAACCCGAAAACAACATAACTTGGAGTTATATTGTTTTCTTATTCAAAGGGGGGAGGTGTCATATACCTAGGGGGTCAGTCAGGTAATTGTTATTACCCCTTAGAGCAATAATCATACCACCAGGTAGATAAAGGTATTTGAAAGATAATTAATATTCAAGGTGTTTAATATTTTAATGTTACATTTATTGTAATAGTGACGCAATACAAAAGAGGTGTAACAAAATAGAGTTCGACTATAATTAAAGTAAATCTTAAGTCATACAGACTATAGGTCATTTAGGAAATGCGTTTATAATAACATTTCCACGTATTTCCTTATTCAAAGACAATATTGTGAGTGCTGGAGTCCATCGTGAGTAAACAGTGGAAATCACCCCAGTCACATGCTCTTCTAGAAACTGTTGGTTGCACCATTTGTACTGCGTAGCTAGAACCTTCCACTGATAAACAGGGAGGGTATATAAACCCCGGCTACCTAAAATCGGGGCTGCTCTTTTGTGTCAATTGTCGTACTGTATGTACGTATAAGTATTGTCTGGATTACTCTTCGCGTGAACCACAAGCTTGTATTATACTGTTGTTATTAATTAATAAAAGTGTAAGAACATTAATCTTCACAGACTACAACATCTGCCTATTTCTTCAAGACCTGAGGTTCCTACCAAGGATTTAGCTTCGAAACGAGCCTATTAGTTCCCTTCCTCGAGTTCCCATACCTGAGGGATACGACACTTCTTTATCCATATCCCACTAGATTAATTGTCAAATATGCATATAACCCTAAAACGGAAATAAGACACGATGCTAAATAAAAATGTAACTGTCTTGTACAAATCAAAAGACATTGTTAGGGAAGTCAGATCTCACAGGTTATGGTGGGTACAACATGCAGTGCAAATTGAAGATATTAGAATTGTTTTCAAGGTATTGACAGGTAAACCCAATGGGAAGAAACATTAGAATGAACCTGAAATAGTTAGGGTGTAATGAGATGGACTGGATAGAACTAGTTCAAGATAGGGATAGGGTGTAATGAGGTAGACTGGATAGAACTAGCTCAAGATAGGGATAGGGTCTAATGAGGGGGACTGGCTAGAACTAGCTCAAGATAGGGATAGGGTGTAATGAGGTAGACTGGATAGAACTAGCTAAAGATAGGGATAGGGTGTAATGAGGACTGTATATAACTAGCTCAAGATAGGGATAGGGTGTAATGAGGTGGACTGGATATAACTAGCTAAAGATAGGGATTGGGTGTAATGAGGACTGTATATAACTAGCTCAAGATAGGGATAGGGTTAATGAGGTGGACTGGATAGAACTAGCTCAAGATAGGGATAGGGTGTAATGAGGTGGACTGGATATAACTAGTTCAAGATAGAGATACGGTGTAATGAGGGGGACTGGCTAGAACTAGCTCAAGATAGGAATAGGGTGTAATGAGGACTGTATATAACTAGCTCAAGATAGGGATAGGTGTAATGAGGTGGACTGGATATAACTAGCTAAAGATAGGGATAGGGTGCAATGAGGACTGTATATAACTAGCTCAAGATAGGGATAGGGTGTAATGAGGTGGACTGGATATAACTAGCTAAAGATAGGGATTGGGTGTAATGAGGACTGTATATAACTAGCTCAAGATAGAGATACGGTGTAATGAGGGGGACTGGCTAGAACTAGCTCAAGATAGGAATAGGGTGTAATGAGGTAGACTGGATAGAACTAGCTCAAGATAGAGATAGGGTGTAATCAGGACTGTATATAACTAGCTCAAGATAGGGATAGAGTGTAATGAGGTGGACTGGATATAACTAGCTAAAGATAGGGATAGGGTGTAATGAGGACTGTATATAACTAGCTCAAGATAGGGATAGGGTGTAATGAGGTGGACTGGATATAACTAGCTAAAGATAGGTATAGGGTGTAATGCGGTGAACTGGATAGAACTAGCTGTAGATAGGATAGGGTGTAATGAGGGGGACTGGATAGAACTAGCTGTAGATAGGATAGGGTGTAATGAGGTGGACTGGGTCGAACTAGCTGTAGATAGGGATAGGGTGTAATGAGGTGGACTGGATAGAACTAGCTGTAGATAGGGATAGGATGTAATGAGGTAAACTGGTTAGAACTATCTCAAGATAGTGATAGGGTGTAATGAGGACTGTATATAACTAGCTCAAGATAGGGATAGGGTGTAATGAGGACTGTATATAACTAGCTCAAGATAGGGATAGGGTGTAATGAGGGGGACTGGCTAGAACTAGCTCAAGATAGGGATATGGTGTAATGAGTTAGACTGGATATAACTAGTTCAAGATAGAGATACGGTGTAATGAGGGGGACTGGCTAGAACTAGCTCAAGATAGGGATATGGTGTAATGAGTTAGACTGGATATAACTAGTTCAAGATAGAGATACGGTGTAATGAGGGGGACTGGCTAGAACTAGCTCAAGATAGGAATAGGGTGTAATGAGGACTGTATATAACTAGCTCAAGATAGGGATAGGGTGTAATGAGGTGGACTGGATATAACTAGCTAAAGATAGGAATAGGGTGTAATGAGGACTGTATATAACTAGCTCAAGATAGGGATAGGGTGTAATGAGGTGGACTGGATAAAACTAGCTAAAGATAGGGATAGGGTGTAATGAGGACTGTATATAACTAGCTCAAGATAGGGATAGGGTGTAATGAGGTGGACTGGATGTAACTAGCTAAAGATAGGGATAGGGTGCAATGAGGACTGTATATAACTAGCTCAAGATAGGGATAGGGTGTAATGAGTGGACTGGATATAACTAGCTAAAGATAGGGATTGGGTGTAATGAGGACTGTATATAACTAGCTCAAGATAGGGATAGGGTGTAATGAGGTGGACTGGATAGAACTAGCTCAAGATAGGATAGGGTGTAATGAGGTGGAATGGATATAACTAGTTCAAGATAGAGATACGGTGTAATGAGGGGACTGGCTAGAACTAGCTCAAGATAGGATAGGGTGTAATGAGGTAGACTGGATAGAACTAGCTCAAGATAGAGATAGGGTGTAATCAGGACTGTATATAACTAGCTCAAGATAGGGATAGAGTGTAATGAGTGGACTGGATATAACTAGCTAAAAATAGGGATAGGGTGTAATGAGGACTGTATAAACTAGCTCAAGATAGGGATAGGGTGTAATTAGGTGGACTGGATAGAACTAGCTCAAGATAGGGATAGGGTGTAATGAGGGGGACTGGATAGAATTAGCTCAAGATAGGGATAGGGTGTAATAAGGTGGACTGGATATAACTAGTTCAAGATAGGGATAGGGTGTAATGAGGTGGACTGGATAGAACTAGCTCAAGATAGGGATAGGGTGTAATGAGGGGGACTGGATAGAACTAGCTCAAGATAGGGATAGGGTGTAATGAGGGGGACTGGATAGAGCTAGCTCAAGACAGGGATAGGGTGTAATGAGGTGGACTGGGTAGAACTAACTTAAGATAGGGATAGGGTGTAATTAGAAGGACTGGCTAGAACTATCTCAAGATAGAGATAAGTGGCATACTATTTATTGTAAGTGGGGCAATGAACCTTTGA
The DNA here is from genome assembly GCA_039000515.1 of Timema cristinae. Taxonomy (NCBI): domain Eukaryota; kingdom Metazoa; phylum Arthropoda; class Insecta; order Phasmatodea; family Timematidae; genus Timema; species Timema cristinae. Next base: position 13,584,958 of record JBCFYV010011164.1, on the reverse strand, counting down.
GTTCCTAATGCCATAAAATAAGTACGGTAAGTAGGTAAAATATTAAGTACTACCATACAAAGTACATCCATCCATCAAATAATCTACACATATAGTATAGCAAATAACATACAACGGCCTCGGTGGCATAGTTGGCTAACGTGCTTGTCGTGTTGAGCTTGACTGCTGAGGATGGGGAGATCGAGGTTCGAATCTCGGTCGGGTGAACTGGGGGGGGGGGGTTTCCTAAATGGTTTTCCACTCTCCCTCCAAGCAAATGCGGGTTCACTTCCTCTAATTCAACATCCCTAAATCCATTAACGTAATTGGTACATAAGCGTATAACCGAACGGGTAGTAAGATGCGGTCCTAAAATAGTATTATTATTATATTATTATTATTATTATTATTATATATTATTATTATTTTATTATTATTATTATTATTATTATTATTATTATTATTATATTATTAAATAACTTACATTCTTCCAAATGTTGAAGCTTAAATTCTTTTTTGATTGCTCTGCTTAAAATTGATTCACTGTTTTGCCAAACTATTCTTTTCTTTCTTTTAACACAATCTTATTTAAATTTTCTTGTATGTTATCTTTAAAATGTCTTAAGAGCTTTTGGTACAAGGCCAAAGTAGTCTCACAACTCTTGTAAGAATATTTGTTTTAAGGCCCTGCCTACCCTATCTGGCCGTGTATTGAGCTTTCAGCTCTCAAAATATATGGCGTTGCTAACATTATACAAACTGGTGGATTCCAGCCATCAGGTTGGCAGAACAACTGGTTTGTTTAAACAATTGGGAGGCTGGCTGACCAGTAATCAGGAGGCCACAAGTAGACTTTTCCTAGAATTGGTAGAGATAAGAAGTTCAGTAAAGTGTGTAGGCGACCAAGTTGGACTAAATGTGGGGAGATAAAACGTCAATATACAATCACACTCCCGAGCAGAAAAATTAGCCTATCCATCCCACCCAGCTAGACGCTTCTCTCTGGGAGTTCAAATCCCTGCTGAGTGCATTTTGGGGAGACCTTATTCAATCGTTTGCTTCTACTCTCCCACGAAAATGTGGGTACATTTCCTTCATTAATTTTGCCTGTTTATGTATGAACTAATTACGCCAGTGGGTTAGGGATAAATACGTTTCAATTTAGAGGAAGTGTACCCACATTCGCGTGGAGAAATAGTGGGAAAATATTTAGGAAATATCATCCGATCATGATTGAGCCACGATCTCCCAGTCATCGGCAGACTATTCTATTTATTGCGAGAGTGACGCCTTAGACCATGTGGCCACCAAAGTGGGATATTACCATCCTTATATCTAAAAATAACTAAACGATTAAAATAACATGACTTACAAAATCTTTAAAAATTACATAAGCTATAAAGATGGGCGGGAGCTTATGTGATGGAGGGAGGATCTAAAATCATGTAAAAAAGCCTTACATAATTTAAGGATGACCCCGTTGCAATAAAAACTATGGGCTATAGATACAAGGCCTAGCAGCCGGGTCATGTTACTGAGCAGAGTAGAAACGAACTCAGGTCATTGCTTTATAAATCACCTTTTTAAAAAAGTTTTGAACTATTTTTTTTTCAAATAAATATCTGGGGAGCATAGTGATTAATAATACTGTATACTTATTTATCAGAGAAAAAAATTATTTAAGGTAAAATTATAGATAACTTATTTTTGAAGATTTTGTAACTAACTATAATAACCTATACGAGAGAGTATATAGCTTACGATTTTGTCGTGCCATTTATTTGAGTTTATTAGTAAGCAGGTAAAATAAAAAATAACTAAAATTTAATGTGCTAAATTTGGCCACTGTGCTTTGATCAATTTTTAAACTTTAAAGGCTACAGAGGCAATAAAATATTTTAAAAGCAGTTTCATTTTGAAGACTAGAAGAATTTTGACTATAAATATATATGTTATTTTTATTAGTGATATCACCGTGTCATACTACCTGTTCATGTTATACGCATATATGATAATCTAATTGGGTAGTAATGAGGAAGGAAGCATTTGAGAGGTTATCTACCAGCACTTTTATTTTGGGAGATGGGGAAACAATTTAGGCAAAACTACCCTCAATAGAACCGACCAGGATTTGAATCCCAAGTGCCCGCTAACAGCAGGCCAATTTAACACTAGAGTGACACCTTATACCACTCGGCCACTGGAGTCGGTATCTGTTATTTAATACGGTGTTTACAGTTTTAAAACATCTATAGGATTTACACAATTTTCCAGAAATAAATGTTTTTGGAATAATATTTTATCCTTTTGGTAGATTTTAACTTGAGTAATATCTCCATGGTGCCAGCCTGCAAGCAGGCTATACCAATCGAGAGGCTGCCGTATGTTGGCGAAGATAGTGCCAACATTTTTGGGTCGAGGGTGTCATATGGTCAGCACAACGAACCCTCCAGCCTTCTATCTCAGTTTTCTATACTGAAGCGCTACTTATTCATTCAAGTAGTTCCTCATTTGTCCTCACGAGGTTGATTTTGGTTCCGTTTCAGACCCACTGCTTCACATGCAGAATTGGCAGCACTGGGGATCGAACGCGGGACTTCGGGACCTGAAGTCAGTAAATCTGACCACTATACCACATAGGCTGTTGGGTATCAACTACTTACTTACTTTGTGTCATTGGGAACAAAAAAGGTTGTTAACTTTAATGGTTTTAAATATATTTTACTTATCATCGACTCCAAGTTGTAGTCAAGAATGTTAAAGCGCTATGACTGAGCAATGATTGCATAAATTAATCAGCTCTAGTAACTTTGCTAGTTCGATTCCCTGTAAGGTTGAAATTACTTAGTACTATCGTGATACGAACTCGGCCAAGACACAAGAGATTTTGAACATACTATAAGTGTGTTACAGAGTGTTAGTAACATTTACTTTCAGCTAGGAGCTTTTTTAGAAAAAGTACTTGAAACATCAGAATTGTTATATAGAATTGTTATATAGAAATATTTATTTGTATCTTAATTTTGCTATTATTTCTACAGTAAATAAAATATTATCGCTACTCATCTGTTGTACTTAAATTAGTAAATAGATATAGCCTAAACGCCAGTAATATGATACCATTAGACAAAATTAGCTCTTTACGACAAGCAGTTAAATAATCAATTATATCTTTGAGTTTCTTTGTGCGCCCTTTCTTCCATTGATCAATGCTTCACAAACTTGTTATTCACAAGATATAAAATAATATTGTGTAAATAGTTCTCCATCTCAAAATATATACAATCCATAATTCTTATGGAATTTTCAAACCATGCTAAAAATAGTTATTGAAATATTTTGATTAAAATGTTTCCATTTAAATGGGAAAACAAAAATTATTAATGGATTTATTTATTTTCTTTGTACAATTAAGCTAGAGTGTTTGTTTATAACATATTATTTAATGAATAATTTCTTTTTCTTTTTAGACATATTTTTTAATTTGGGTTAGCTTCAATAATCACGATGATATTGAGCTCTAACGACTCCCAAGTCGACACTCTAGTCAAAATACATGGTTTTAAATACAACTTTTCCTTCTGCAACTAATTGTCTTAGCTGATAATAGGTGCCATTAGTATGATCATTACCCATTTACAAGCTAGTGTCGTTTTGCAAGTGTTGGCTAACCTGCTGTATCAGAATGCAGGCGATAGTGGAGGGTTAAACTAATCTCTGTGACCTTCTTGAGTCAAAGAAACATTAATACCATGTACGTTAAGATAAAAAGGGCCAATGTCCAATTATGAAAATTTGCGTAGTTAAATATAAACAACTAAACATCTTAATATATTCAGTAACTAAAATACTCACAAAGTCTTCCTGCTGTGTGAATAAATATAGTTGGTCCCTACTTACTTCAATGAGAGTATTACTCTAGTGATACATTATTTTCAAAGAAAAAGCCACATGCTTCTCCATACACAAAGTTTTATGACATTAGCCCTTATTTAACTGAGGCAGTAAAACATGTAAAATTCTTCACTCTTATCTTATATTCTTTCTTGAGTTCTCATTCTTGAGCACTACACGTTGTAATAATAAGTGTTAATATTCAAAGTATAGGAAAACTACTGTACATTGAATTTTTAATCCACAATTATAATAAATAAAAATAAACATTCCTGCTCATATCAAACATAGTTATTTTAAATAAAATTTGGTCTAAATGTAATTTGGAGACGTTCTCAGTATAATCTTATATACTAGTTTTTATTTTACGGTCTAGGATTTGACTGTCATTGGACTTTGGAATAAGTTATTTTTCAAAAAGTTAATGAACGAAGTTTTTGGTAGTCATGATGTGAAAATGTTAATTTTATTTTATTAGCTTGTTAAATGTGATTACTTTTAATTTGAACCTGTTGCATTCTCGCAGTTTGTGCGCTCGTTTCGGAAGAAATGTATCGAATCCCGAACAATAAGTATCCACGGTGATTACTTTTTATATAATTAACAATATGTGACCTTTTTGCTTTCGAACAAAATCCAATGGATTGTATAAATTTTGAGGTGGAGAAGTATTTACAAAATATTATTTTATATCCTTGTGAATAACAAGTTTATGAAGAAAGAGCGCACAAAGAAAATCAAAGATATAATAGATTATTTATATTTAACTGCTTGTAGTAAAGGGTAAGTTTTTTTAATGGTATGCATATTACTGGCACTTAGGCTATCTGTATCTACTAATTTAAGTACAATGGATGAGTAGCGATACTATTTTATTTACTGTAGAAATAATATCAAAATTAAGATACAAATAAATATTTATGTATAACAATGTAGTGATTATTCTGATATTTCAAGTACTTTTTTAAAAAAAAAAGCTCTTAGCTGAAAGTAAATGTTACTAACACTCTGTAACGCACTTATTGTATGTTCAAAATCTCTTGTGCCTTGGCCGAGTTCGTATCACGCTAGTACTAAGTAATTTCAACCTAACAGGGAATTGAACTAGTCAAGTTACTAGAGCTGATTAATTTACGCACTCAGTGCTCAGTCATAGCACTTTAGCAATATTGACCACGACATGAAGCCGATGATAAGTAAAATATATTTAAAACCATTAAAATTAATGAACTTTTGTGTTCCCTATGCCATAAAATAAGTAAGTATTTGATACCCGACCGCCTCTGTTGTATAGTGGTCAGATTTACTGGCTTCAGATCCTGAAGTCCCAAGTTCGATCCCCAGTGCCCCTAATTCTGTCTGTGAAGCAGTGGGTCTGAAACGGAACCAAAATCAACCTTGTGGGGACAAATGAGGAGATAATTGAATGAATAAGTAGCGCTTCAGTCTAGAAAACTGAGATAGAAGTCTGGAGGGCTCGTTGTGCTAACCCCATGGCACCCGCCGCTTGAAAATATTGGCACTATCTTGGCCTCTCGATTGGTATAGCCTTCTTGGAGGCTGACACCATGGAGATATTGCTCAAGTTAAACTCTACCAATAGGATAAAAAATTATTCCCAAAAACATTTATTTCTGGAAAATTGTGTAAATCCTATAGATGTTTGAAAACTTTAAACACCGTATTAAATAACAGATACCCACTTCAGTGGCTGAGTGGTCTAAGGTGTCACTAGTGTTTAATTGGCCTGCTGATAGCGGAGCACTTGGGGTGCAAATCCTGGTCGAGTCTATTGAGGGTAGTTTTTCCTAAATTGTTTCCCCATCTTCCAAAATAAAAATGCTGGTAGATAAACTCTCAAATGCTTCCTTCCTCATTACCACCCAATTAGATTATCATATATGCGTATAACATTAACAGGTAGTATGACGTGGTGATATCAGTAATAAAAATAACAGATATATTTATAGTCAAAATTGTTATAGTCTTCGAAATGAAACTGCTTTTAAAATATGTTATTGCCTCCTTAGCCTTTAAATTTTAAAAATTAGCCAAAGCACAGTGGCCAAATTTAGCACATTAAATTTTAGTTATTTTTTATTTTACCTGCTTACTAATAAACTCAAATAAATGGTACGACAAAATCGTAAGCTACATACTCTCTCGTAAAGGTTATTTATTATAGTTAGTGACAAAATCTTCAAAAATAAGTTATCTCTAATTTTACCTTAAATAAATTTTTCTCTGATAAATAAGTGTACATTATTATTTATCACTACCCTCACCAGATATTTATTTGAAAAAATTTCAAAAGTGGTACAACAGCATTAACCTGGAGTCACGTGACACTTTGATATGTTAATTACTCAAAATGAGTACGGGTACAAAACTTTTTATTTGTGGTACAAAACGGTACAAAACTAGTACAAAACTTTGGCATCAAAAAATTCAAAAGTGGTACAACAGCATTAACCTGGAGTCACCACTTTGATATGCTAATTATTCAAAATGGGTACAGGTACAAAACTTATTTGTGTTACAAAAGGTACAAAAACTAGTACAAAACTTGGCATCAAAAAAAGTTCAAAATCAAAAGGGGTACAAACGCATTTACCTGGAGTATGGGATACTCACTTTGATATGCTAATTACTCAAAACGGGTACGGGTACAAAACTTTTTCTTTCTGGTACAAAACGGTACAAAACTAATACAAAACTTTGGCATCAAAAAAGTTCAAAATTAAAAGTAGTATAACAGCATTAACCTGAGTCACCACTTTGATATGCTAATTACTCAAATTGGGTACGGGTACAAAAATGGTACAAAACTAGTAAAAAACTTTGGCATAAAAAAAAATTCAAAAGTGGTACAACAGCATTAACCTGGAGTCACCAAGTTGATATGCTAATTACTCAAAATGGGTACGGGTACAAAATGGTAAACAAAACTAGTTCAAAACTTTGGCATAAAAAAAATTCAAAAGTGGTACAACAGCATTAACTGGAGTCATCACGTTGATATGCTAATTACTCAAAACGGGTAGGGTACAAAACTTTTTCTTTGTGTTACAAAACGGTACAAAACTAGTACAAAACTTTGGCATCAAAAAGGTTCTAAATTCAAAAGTGGTACTACAGGTTAATGGACGTCTAGCTGACTGGAAGGGATAAGCTAATTTTTCTGCTCGAGAGTGTGATTGTATCTTGACGTTATATCTCCCCACGTTTGGTCCAACTTGGTCGCCTACACACTTTACGATCTGGCACTACATTTCTTATCTCTCTCAGTTCTTGGAAACAGTTTGCTTGCTGCCTTTACTGATTACTGGTCGCGGTCGCCAGTCTCCCAATTGTTTAAACAAACCAGTATTATTATTATTATTATTATTATTAGCACCGCGTCTTACTACCCGTTAGGGTTATACGCACTTACGCTAATGTGTAATGGTAGGGTGATAGTGAGATGAAATGAAGGACCTACAGTTTAACGTGGAATCCGAACCACGGTGGAGGCCTGGCATTCCTCACATTCACAAGATGTCTTGTCAGAGGTGAAGGAAGGGTTTGGTAATCAGATAAATCTTTGCCGGGACCGAGGATCGAACCCCGGCCACCAGCATAGAAGTCTGACACCTTACCCCTAGACCACCAGGTCACCTACAACAAACCAGTAATTCTGCCAACCTGATGACTGGAATCCACCAGTTTGTATAACTTTAGCAACGCCATCTTTTTTGATAGCTGAAAGCTCAACACACCGCCAGAGAGGGTAGGCAGGGCCTTAAACTTTCAATCAAATAGTTTTTCGTTGTTTAAAATCTTTTTTGGAATATTAGAGTCATCCAAATTTATTACTTTTACTTTTCATTTTAAGCACTGTGCACAATGTAGTGATAGCTGAACCCGGAAGCTGGGAGATGCACCTGTGGTCTTTCAGTGGAGTGGGAGGTTTTGGCGTGGACTCCTGGCCAATCAGCGCATTCGGTTTAGCGTCTGTGTTTGACCCTATGTGGAAGGGAAGCGTCAGAGACGCGACACTCGCCAGTTAGCACGCAAACAGCTAAGACCTGTATTCACAAAGTACTCTTAGTAACGGGTAAAGATAGGGTTTAGAGATGGGTGAACAGAGAGGTAGACCTGGTGGCTAGATAATCACAACCCTAAATAATCATCATTATCATTATCAATGTCATAAACAATTTGTTGCTCTAAATTAAGTAACCGGTACCAACATGTATGATATTCAATTAAAATAAAGCTTCGAATTCTACACTAAATCGTATCTCTTCAATCGGCTGTGTCCATCTACCCCCACCATTATCTATATAACCCCGAGATGCTCTACTGGAACCAACTGACTGCCGTGGACAACTTTTTATGAAGATCAGCTGTTTACCGCCGTTCACGACACGCTGTCTGAAGTGACTAGTTACAGTCTTGCTTCATTGAAAATTAAAATCAACTTTTTTTTGTGTGTATAATTTAAAATCCTATTATTTATTATTATTATTATGATAATTTATTTCTTTGGCCATAAATTAGTCATTAATATCATTTCATTACCATTTGGCTCATATAATTTCTAGTTCCTTTAAATTACTCGACTTTATTAAATATAAATTTATATAAATATTTATTAGATATAATATTGTTTACTAAAATTGACTCTATTTTAAGCCTGTGGTTTGTTTATTTGGATCCAAGCTTAAGGTGGACTAGAAGAGGATAGGAAAAAAGCCATTGTTTTAAAAGTTTTTATGGCAAAACATTTGCTTGGCCAAAATAAATAAAATATTGCTCCAGTAACAACATAATGTTTAATTTTCTTCACATGTTGATATCAACAGTTCTAGAATATCTGTCATGAGCATAGTGGCATTATCTAACAAACTTTTTAAATGAAGAGAAAATTTTATTATTAAATTCCAAAACATCCTCAACAGATATTCAAGAAATTTTATGAAGAAAATTAAATTCTATGTCTGTACTGGAGCATTATTTTAATTATTTTGTTCAAAAAAATGTTTTGTCATAAAAACTGCAAACACAGTTTGCTTTTTCTCGCAGGCCCTTACATCTCGCCTTAAATATACTTATCTTGCTGGCTCTCTCAGATTGGAAAATGTTCAGCAGAAATTCGTTGTTAAATCCCTTTTTTAACCGATTTAATGATTAATATGACTTGATTCAAAACATTCTTTGGCTGTAACATTTTCAAGAGACCTTTATTATGAAATCCTTTATGGTTCTATATTTCTTTGTAAATTTGCCTTTGATCATAAATATATTCATGTACCTTCTTGGGCATCTCAAAATCTCAAAAAATTGTATCTCTATGTAATTTCTTTACAATCGATCTTCTTGACCACTGAATAAGCCTACTTATAATTAGGGATAGGTGATACAGAAGATATATAGCAAAAAAAAAAGTTTAATATTCATATTGATATACCAATATTACAATTTTGGATGTGGTACTTTATCTTCTACAACTATATATTGTCTACCACAGTATATCATTTACTACAATAGATCGTGAATGACAATATATTGTGGCAGGTGATATATCGTCTACCATGATATATCATGAATGACGATACATCGCGGTGGATGATACATCATGGCTCACCATGTATCATGAAAGAAGATGATCATTGTACACAATGCATCACAATATACATTATATCAGTGTGAACCATACATTGTATGAGACCGGAAGTTCTCAACCTGGGGTTTTTGAAGAGTCCTGAGGGGATCTGCAAAACAGTTAAAGATTTTTAAGTTATATTTTTATTTTCACTTCATAACCAATAGTCACTATTAAAAATTCTTTTTAAATGTCTGGTGTTTCAATTACTATCCGACTAAACCTCCTTTTTCATTTATCAAAATGAAATAGGTTGTGTAGACTTATATAAATGTGTGCATAGGTTTTTATATGGCAGAGGAGGTTAGGGAGCTGCGGCAAATTATTGTTGGCTTCAGAGCGTTTGCAATACAGAGAGAAGGTGATGGGCGGTATAGAATGGCTCATGATGTATCATGAAAGACAAGGCATCATGGTATACTCATTCACGGTAGGAATTACTCTCTGAAAGGTCTTTTTTCCTACAATATCCTACTATATAATAGATTTCTGTAGGGAAAAAGGCCTTTCAGAAGTCAATTCCTACCGTGAACAGCTTATAAATGATGCATCATATACTGTGATGTATTGTCTTTTATGATATATCATCTATTATGATTAAAGCCTGATTTTTAAAGTTTTACATATTTTAATCCTGACAGTTATAAATGTGAAAAGTGAAATGTTTGCAAATTAGATTGTTTGGGACTATATTTTTCAATTTTATTTCACATATTTTTACATTGTTTAATGACTCTACATATTATTGATGATATTAGAAAAAAAACACATATTTTGTGTGTTTTAATGTAATACTTTTTTTTTTCTTGTGTAAAATACTTTTAAATTATGTGTCACTAATATTCAGGCAACCTTTACTTTCATAAAGAAATGTATGCAATGAAGGATGACAGTGAGCAAAGTCTAAGTCAAGTATGCTGGACGTCAAAAAAGATTACATTTGCCCCAATGCAACTTGTGTCTAACACTTTTTAGGCTGTGAAGGGGGAAAATCTGGATCTTACATATAGTAGCCTCAATAACATGTCTATTGCGCAGCGTGTCAGCTTGCAAACACAAGTCTACTAGTTGTAAAAACAATAATGCTTGTATTTGGTTAGCTCATTTTCCCGGTGTTCTTTAGTAGGGAGAATAAACAGATATAAAGTTGCAAGGCAAATAACAAATGATGAAAACGGAACCCAAAATCAATCAAGGAAATGTAATTTGAAAAGAATACAAGGACAACTATATCCATACATGTAAGTGAATTTAATACCAGTTGTATGTATTAATATCACTCAATTAACCTCGGACCAAAAAAAAAATCTAAGAAACTAACTTTAAAAAATCTGTAGTGATCTGATGGTCATTTGTTTTCAAATAGCCGGCAACAGGGAGGTTTCATTGAAAGTTTGTAGTGTTTGTGGGATTTCTAAAATCAATTTTATAATGCCATTAATTTGAAGTATTTAATTAATTGGACATTTAAATGGTGTAAAACAAACTAATAATGCAATATAACTCATTAAAGTAATTGTATGTGTGTGTGTGTGTGTGTATATATAAAAAATTGTTTTCTATTATTTCTTTACAGCCTTAAAACTGAATCTCATTTCAATGACACATTTATGAATTATTAATCTGTGGAAATATGTTTAGTTAATTGGTACCTATTTCACATTATTACATATTTTACTACCTCTTTTAACTGATTTTGCTACAAATTTATGTAACTATCTTGTAGATTTACACTACATAAAAATTTGGGCGCTAATCATGATCTATCATCCCTTCCTACCACATTAGAGTAATGATCATATTTGCATATAACATGAATAGGTAGTAAGACATGGCGATAAAAATAAATAAATAAGAGACAATAAACTCAAAGAGTTGGCCATAATGTTTGTATGTTCAATGTCAAATGGCTAAATAGGTTAACCAAATATTTTGGGGACTTAAGTTAGATTTTGCACAGAGATCATTAATATCTACTACTAGCAATCCTGCACGATGTTGTCCTTGACCCATCTGCAAAAATTTGTTAAAAATAGCCTAATTAAAAAGCTAATTAAAAATTTTAAAATCTGGCTTCGAGGTGCATTCAGACCTTCTTCTGTCCACCTATGTTAAAAATTTTAGATCTCTATAGATTTGGCTGGGCATAGCACACAAACACTTCCTTTTATCATTATAGATTTGCATACAGGCTCGTCCATCTCTGCAATTAATACATATATAGGTATCAGATCTGGGTGAGTACTACATCTTTAAACTCCTTAATCCAGAATTCACCCCCCTGATCTGGCATGTTTTGAATCTACCACCATTAGTTTGAGGGGCGGCCACCAGGACGATGCTATTAGTAGGAGCCAAAGTTGTTTATATCTGCAGCTGTGAACTTTGTTTTTACAATTTTGTTCTGTCTTTTATTCTGGTTTTATTTTAGCAGTAATTTCAGTGGTCCAATACTTGTCAGGTCCAAGTGTGATGGACTAAAGAGTTTTAACCTGTATTAGATCAGTCATACTGTACTGGGTTGTTAGCTTCTAAGTTATATGATGATGTATTTAGAAAGTGCACAATTACCTAATACCCAAATACTAAAATATTATATATAATAATTCACTTGAATAGAAGATGGTTACTTATTCAGTCATCATTAAAAATATAATGACGTAGTATACTCCAAATGAGTAAATCATTTTATATTGATTATGAAGTCTTCCACTAAAATTCATGAGAGTTTTTTTAATTTTAATAACATGGTTAATTTATTAAAATATTGTTAGTACATCAACCTTCAAATTTTCCATAATAATTGAGATTGGAATGAAACAATTGTTTGAAATCAATAATTGAGCTCTGGGAATTGAATCACTTATTTGTCATAAAGGTTATATTGATATGTTTATTTAATTAAAATGGACACATTAATTCTTTTTCTTTTCATGAAAGCTTAAACTTTATTTTTGTTTTATTGTGTAAACATTCAATGCACATAATTATTTCCATTGCAGTCTTATTTTATTTTTCTTTGATTTTCTTCTTTTCAGATTTATTAAATATCAGTGTTTTTATGTATAACACTGCATTCACCCTCTCTTCAGCTATTAGAAATCAGGTTGGTTTGAAAACGGACTTTAAAAGTTCAATTTTATTTTCCATCACATGTTCTATCTTCCTACCTATGTAAAATATAGTTAAAGCATTATAATTTATACATATCCAAATTAAAGAGAGAGTAAAACATATAAACATTTTTGTGCTTATTTATACCAAAAGTATTCTTTAAGGTTAGCATTTATTTGAATGTAACTATTCTATACCATTAAATAAAAGTTATTTAGCAAAATTACACAATAAAAATATACAATCAAACTAAGGTTATTTATTATTATTATTGCTGTTGTTATAGTTTATTAATTATAGTATTATTATTATTACTATCCTTTTACATCCATTACTTTTTATAGCCTGTGGCTGGGTCTGTTTTTTTTATTCAAGCCATATATTTTCTACTACCGGCTTGCTAAGCCTGTCTTAGCTTCAAATGGCTTATAATATAACTTAATACTAGGACAGTACAACATCCAGTGCCCAGCCGTTAATTCATCACTGTGAAAGGATAAACCCACATTTCACCAATGATACATTTTTTGGCCGGTACTCTTAGCTCAGTAGACAGACACGCTATCGACTGAGCTAAGATGTCGGATTATTTTTATTATTACAAATGGAATAACTAATATTATGATATAGACAGGTTTGACTGAACAATTATTTTGTCCTTATAAAACAACATTAAGTTTCAAAAGTATATTATTCCTTCCCCCCCCCCTTCCCCACACACACATAAACAGCATCTTACTGAACTTCCGGGCTATTGTGACTACACCATTGGTGTAGGGTTTAGGAAGTCACATTTTTGAGTAAAATGTATTCATATTTATTTTTATGTGAAGGAAGATACCATTTAAGAAAAAACACCCTACACTCGATCGGGGATTCAAACCCTGACCTCCCTATCACTGGCAAACCAGAATAAATGAGCCTGCCATTTATTTATTATTTGTGCCCACCAATGAGGGTATTTGCCTTTTGGACCAATTTTAATTTGCAAATTTTTTTACTAGTACTTTAGTATTGATATACTTTTGTTAGAATGGTGAATTGTATGAATGCACATGATAATAATTCACCTCCAGAGAGTGTGGAAAGCTTTGATGTTAAAAAACAAAGTCTACTCTTACATGAATAAAACCTATCGCCCGCATCAGTGGTGGTTGCATGGTCTAACATATCAATCTCATATTAAACTGGATTGCCAATTATGGGGCTATTGGGGTTCGATTCCCGGTCTAGTGTACGTTGGAGCGGGAAGGGAGGGGACCCACAATAATTTACCACCATTCCTTCATGCAAATGTGGGTATATTTGCTCTAAAATTCTACCTTAATCCCTATTCAATTAGCATATGCGCATAACCCAAACAGGTACTAAGACACTCTGGGAAAAAACTATCAAAGTCGTCCACAATTCATATTCTAAATTCTGCCATAAAACTTTCAACTATTATAATACTCCATTTGTAATTGTTTTCAAAATATACCTGTTAGCCACATTTCTTTTTCTAAACTCTTTGATGTGTGTTGGCTTGTTAAAATTACATATAACAATGGTCTTTGCTGCAGTATTTCATGGTCTGAAGGTGTCACAAGCCTCAGTTGGTCTATTCCTGAGAATACATTCTCGGGTACCTAAAAAAAATTAATAAAAATAGATAATATGTCATATTTACTCAAATCTGACAAAATTTGGCTAAATAGTACATGAAATTAATTTGCTTTTATAGTGGCCTTAATCCCAGAGGGGCTCTTAGCAACTTAGATTTCATGCACATATGCTAATTATATATAAATAGTTTCAGAACAAACATTTATATGGTAAACATAACCAAGATATGGGCCCATTCCTATTCTCCAACTTAGGGATGGCTCGTGGGCTGTGGCCAGGTATTTTTGATGCTACTGTTTCATTAGTGTGTCATTTAAAGTATCAAACTTGCCCTTTGAAGCCAATAGATACACACATTCACTTACTACAGAATTGTGTGTGTGGTTATTCAAATGATTGCATCTCTTATATAGTGGTCGTAGTTCCTGGCTACAAATCCAGAGGTCCCGGAGTTTGATCCCAAACACTTCCAGATTATCTGTGAAGCAGTGGGTCTGGAACAAAGTAAACTCAGCCTTTTGAGTTCAAATGAGGAGGTATTTGAATGAGAAAATAGTAACTCTGGTCTGGATAACTGAGATTAATTGCTGGAGGGTTCATTATACTGACCATATGACACCCTCCACAGAAGTTATCACTATATTCACCAACAGATGACGGTCACTTGGTCGGTATGACTTGATTGTGGGATGATACTACTTTTTTTTTGTTGTGGTTGTTCAAATGGATGATGATGTGGAAGGAACAGTTTTACTATTAAAATCCCAAGAAGAACTAGCTCTGGCAACAAGCTATTGTCTGGCCTTACTCCGAGTATCTCCTTATAAAATATTTGAAGAAATAAAGTTAGTATCTACAGGTAACAACTGATTGAAAGCTTGTTACAATCAAGAATATTCAGTTACTAAACATGAATAATAACAAAACACTTTCAGAACAAAACTATTGTAATTTATTATTTAGATTGATTTGTTTAACAAATGGTAATTGGCAGACTAAAATAGTTGAGAAATGATTAAGAAATTAAGAGTTACGGGAATCCTTAGCGGTAGAAATCTTTAGGTACTATATTTACTCACTGCTTGTTAATTTTTAAAATAGAGATGTGATGAATATATAAATAAAATTCAACGTTGATAGATTTAAGAGATGCACCTTATTTCTTGATATATAATATACTGTATATAAAACATATGTTGATGCAAACTCAGACAAGTCCACTTTCTTGCAAAAATTAAGTTTTTACACTTTTGTTAGTCTCACAACTCTCTTTTCGATTCTAAATCAATTGTGTAGAAAATCCAGACATTTAATAAAGTTTTCACTATCCCACTATCAAATTTAGCTTTAAAAGCAGACAATTCTATAGCAGTTTGGTTTCAAACTCAGACAAATCTATGGCCACCAATGCTACTTCTTGTTATGATCACATGTTAGTATACCAGTATTTAAAATGCCTGCTGGTCTCGAGTGAATCTAGTGTTTGTCTACATATTTATACTTTATAGTTAGTATTCAAAATATTATGTTATAATATTCAATGGGTTTTTGATTGTTTCTATATTTCTATATTTTTAACACAACCGTTAGTTGCACCATTATATTCATTTTTCTTTTGCTGTACCATTCCTACCAACATGAACACAGTCCTAGAAGGTCAACTGACAACTTTACTGTAAATCTTTGACTTACACATATTGTGTGGATTTGTAGATACGTGATTGCGGTACTTCAACTGATGACCACTTTAAACTTAATAGATGGTGTTTGTGGTAAGCTGACAAACAGCTCATATTGGTATTTGATCCATGGTCACAGGCAAGGTACGGGAGTTTAGCTGCGCTCCTTGAACCAGGTTGTGTCCTTGGACACTGAGGAGTGCTAGTTGCAGTTCTCAGTGATAACAGCACTTCCAAGTGAAACAACTCACTTTCAAACTGTTTGTTGTAAAGGGTAAGAATCAGAGATCAAGTTTCTAAAGGTGGTGATCCAAACACAATATTTCAGGTACCAGCATTTCCGCCCCACTCCCTTACCACCTTTCAATGACTACCATTTCAGCCAAGTAACTTGTATACAGTATTTGAAATTTGCTTACAACTAGACAATTTGCAAACATTTGCTTGAACAAAGAAAAAACCTTTGTATTCTAAATTTTATTTTTAATTTTCAGTCTGATTAAGATTTAGGGAGTTTGTTTATAGGAGAGAGGGTGGGGCCGCTACCTGAACCTAGCTTTGTGAAAGTTTGTTTATTAACTCTAAAAGACAACTTTTGTCTGTTCTATAGTAAAACCATCTTTAAAGTGAACTGTTTTTAAAAATGGCTGCTTGATAGCGATGTTGTTACTCGAGACTGCACATAGTGATCCCTGTGTTGAAGGACACAATCTCTACCATTTTAGCCTGGAGGTTGTGGGTCTGATGTCTACCTTGTCTGGGTTCATGCTGTACATGTATACATGTGTTCATAATGAATATGTAGTACTTTATGCATTAGTTTACTTATATTTACATAAGTTTCTACATTTATTTACTCAATAGAGTAGGGCTTACTGAATAGTTTTATTTTCCTAAGCATAATTTGTTTAACTTTAATTATATTTTAAATTGGAAATATATTTCAAAAATATATTGTATCTAAGCACCAGTCAACAGTTCTTCTAATTGTGCTTAAACCTTCAAAACGAATTAATCGGACTTAATTTATTTATAAAATGTCATGATGCTAAGAGCTGCAAGAAGAAAAATTGGGGGTCAAATATAAGTTACCTACCTGTAGTAACAAGTCATGCTTAGTTGTGATGTCAGTGATGCTTCGTTTATCAATTATATGATTTAAGGGCACACTGACCATAACCGGAATTAAACCATTGACCCACATCAACATCAGTATGAATAACATTGTACTCATCAGACCCATCTGCACATACACACAAAATACAATTAGTCTAGCTTTGTATAATGTTTTATACTACTCAACAATAATTTTATCAACTTTTACAATAAAATGATTATAACTGTGCATTTAACAGTGAATACAACTTGTTGAATTTACTGCTAAAATTGTTTTATTCAAAATATATAATATGGTCGATTAAAGGGTATAAAATGCTTTTACAAATATTATAGAGCAAGGATTACTAAACTTACTAATTATGAATTCCTATTTCTATGTCATTGTAAAATTGTTAAAAGAGATAGTAATGACAAAAAAACTAACCTAATCCAAAATATAATTGCCTAGATTCCTTCTTCACATTAAAGGTTGATTCACACTGATAGGACTGTGTGCAGACTGTGCTGGGACTGTGTCGTGCTGCCAACAATCTCGAACAGGTCATTCCCATAAGAGTTACCTTGTAAGACCGTTTTTGATTCACACTCATAGGACTGTGCTCAGGCCGTGCTGTGACTGTGTCGTCTTGGATCGTTTCAAAAGTGATTTCCCAAGGTCACGGTCCAGCACCGTACGAACACAGTCCCAACACAGTCCTATCAGTGTGAATGTAGACGATGTGATGTCGCCTTAATGTCGTCTTAGTGTCATTTCACGTACTTTGGCTTCTTCCGGCAAGCTGCGAACCTTCACGAAGGTTCTTATCTACAATATGACAGTGGCTGCGGAACATTCCAACATTGTTAACACAACTATGTACAATAAGCCAAAACTATGGATGAAGAAAACTTAATAATGTTGGTTTGTATAATTTGCAGCATAAAAATTATGATAATAATCTCACTAAAGAAAATATTTGGAAGGAGATAGCTGAAACACTGAATGCCTGAAGTTTCTGTAAGGTTTCAAGTTTGGGACACTCATTCTTAATATTTGTGAAACTTTTGATGGTCATCTCTGAGTTGCCCAAATATATTGTGGAATTCTTCTTCTCTTGCTCTAAACAAATGATGAACCCAGTATTGTCTTCGTTTTTTCCTCTTTTTATCAAGTGAAATAAGATAAAGACCACATGCAACAATCACATCTTCCTCTGTTTGATCCATATCTACTGCTGACGATGAGCAAAATAGCGCTAACAGCACAGTCCCAGCACAGTCCTATCAGTGTGAATGGTAGCGACACAGTCCCAGCAGTCCTATCAGTGTGGGTAGCGACACAGTCCAGCACAGTCCTATCAGTGTGAATCAAACTTTAGACAGCTCTTCATTTCTTTGTGGTACCAATACATATCCCACATCCAATTGTATGAAGTTTGTTAGTAAGTAGCGTCGCTCACATCTCAGCAAAGTTAGAAAAGTAATAACCCCCTTTTATTTTAATGGTTACTTAGAACATAGTTCTTATACAAACACATTGTTAATTTAATATCTACTTTAAATCCGTTACTGTTTCCAACCTATGGCCTGGGTCAATTTTTATTCAAGCTATATATTTTAAACTACCGGCTGGCTATGTCTGTTGTAGCTTCATATGCCTTAAAATCTAACTTAAGATTAGGACAGGCACAACATCCAGTCCCCTGCCATTAATTCATCACTGTGAAAGGGTAAACCCATATTTCACCAATTTTTTTTTTTTTTTTTGCAATGTCAGGAATCGAACTTGGGACTCTTAACTCGGTAGACAGACATGCTACCAACTGAGCTAAGCTGTTGGATTGTTAAGTTAATATATTCACATTATTTTTAGGTACAATATTGAGAATTGCGACATGGCAGCAGTGTAGTATTAAAGTTTGACCCCGAGATATAATTCTTGATAAAGGTTAATCTGTTTTTTTTTTAATTCTGAAAGAAGTGTTTTAGACATGATCAGAAATTTTGTATTGATGTTTACGCTTTATTTACATTGTCAACTTGTATCACACTCTATTATCTTAGAACAAGCCATTAAACTGAAATTATGTCACGTCTTAGATCAGGCATGTAAAACTTGAGGCTCGATACATGATTCTGTGCATCATGCAGACATTTAATGAACCAACCTACAATGTGGCTCAACACTATAGAAATACACCGTTTGATTTATGATATTTGGAAATTCATCATTATTTGAAGAGATTTAGTTAGTGATGTTGGTGCACCAAATATTTACTCTTTATTCACTCAAGATAGATTTAAAATGTAGATTCCCAAAAATTGTTTAGTTTTATAACAAATGACAAAAGTGTTTCAACACAATATTTACTGCAACATAGATTATCTTTTTAGGGTTGAGTTTACCATTAAAGAAATTAAAGTAATGGTTGTTTAACATTTAATAGGGTGGAAAAAATAGTAAAATCATCTCTATCTGTTATCTTTTAGAATTATGAATAATGTCTATGGCCCACTTAAGTGGCCGCGTGATCTAACGCCCTACTTTTGTGTTATAATAGACTGCTGAAGACGGGAAGATCGAGGTCCAATCTCAGAAAGGTGCAATGAGAGTGATTTTTACAAATGGTTTTTCACTTCCCCCCCACGCTAAGGCGGGTGCATTTACTCTCAACAAAGCCTTCCTAATCCCAAACCCATTAGTGTGACCAGTACACAGGCATATAGCCCATAAGGATAGTAAGACACGATGCTAAAAAACATTATATGCTGTTTAGTAATGGTGTTTTTTTAGCACCGTGACTTATTACCAGTTTGGGCTATACACCTATATACTGGTCACACTAATGTATTTGGGATTAGGAAGGTTGAATTTAGAAGAATTAAACCCACATTTTTACGAAGGACAAGTGGAAAACCATTTAGGAAAAAATACAACCCTCATTACACCCAACGGGGATTCCAACTTTGATCACCCTGTCATTGGAAGCCCAGTTTATTGCGAGAGCTACGCCTTAAACCATTTGGCCAACAAGTAGCTTTTATATATATATATATATTATATTTTGTTGAGGAAAACTCTATGTGTATACTTTCATTTGATATGAAGCTTTAACCTATCAAGATGTCATGACACACTGTGTGATTTGTTATGTATATACCTAACCTTTAGGTACTATAGCCAGTAGTGTACGCAGGATTGTGTAGTAGGGGTGGGGGCCCCCAACCGCCGGAGGCAAATTTTTTTAAGCCATTATATACACCTAGAAGCTTTATTGGAAGGTTTTTATTGGTATTTGTTAACTTGATCATTTATATTTCTACTATTATAAATGTGATAATGTAACAACATAATAAATAAATAGGCCTAAATTAAAGCTGGCTTAGCCATCACATAGGCCTACTGTCACAAAAATCACCGATTATTTATAATAGGTAAATGTCTAGCCATTGTGAAACTCCTCAATGGAACCATGTGTGAAATTGGGAGATTTGAAACCTGCCGCAATCTTCAGGACTTAAGCCACTTCCTAGACTGCAATAACATCAATTAGGACTACTAGGGAGGATCAACACAAGTATGTGTGGCTCACAATGTGTAACTGGTCATAGTCCCCCTCTCCCCCATTTTATTTTCACTTCAGACCTGTGTAGATCTCTAAGCATCCCCAAACTACAGTAGGGGGGGCTTGAGCCCCTCAATACCCCCAGTGGGTACGCTACTGACTATAGTCAAAACCAGTTTAATATCACACGTTTCATTTGGGGCAATTAAGGACTAGTTCATAATTGTGGCCAGGACGCCAAAATGTCAAGCCCCATTATTTAAACGGATGACCCAAAGTCCCTCAATTTTGTGACCAGAACACCTTCATCACTAGGGAGTCATCAAATAGTATGGCCACCCACACATACATGCACATACATATACATACATATATCTCATAGCAGCCTGTCCACAAGTATAGTTGTGTGTTAACTTAAGGTTTGCTAGTTGAGTTATTTTTGTTTGATTTTTTTGTTCCTAACTTCTCAGCCGTCTAACACAATTTGAATGTTATATATTTGCTTCCCCTGTTTAAATAGAACTTGTACATTTTTGTTAGTAACAAACTATTGATTTAACATAAGGTGTTTCATGTTGAAATAAACACATTCAAGTGTTATGAAACATTAATTATTTGCTAAGGTCACCAATAAAAATTCTTATTAATAACTAGAAAATAAGAGTGGTCAATTAGTACATTTACTGCTCTGTAAGAGGTTAAGTAAATTATTTAATTTGTATGAAAAATAATTAATTTAGGTCTATAGGACTTAAGTGTAGTTCAATTTTAAATATTATTAAGTCAATATTGCTCAAATGAAATGACTCAAAACTAAAATTAACCTATATAATAATTTTTCTGTTTAACATTTAAAAAAAGTTAATTTCACCTGAATTACATCAACATCAAGCATTTTTAAATTAAAAATAGACAATATAAATAACTTGACTATAAACAAAATAAATTAACTAATCAAATACGGTACTCAAATGTGTTTAAGACAAGATATACTTTATAATATTCAAACGTCATGTCATGTGATCTGCAGCTATACCTTTTGATGGATATTATCATTAACTATAAAATAGAAAAATGTTAGGTACATTTGTTGACCATAAAAAAAATTGTATTTTCTAAAAAAAATGAGCATACATGAATCTTAGTACACCTAATCGAAAGTCTGATTTTTATAGGAAGCCTGTTATTTGAAAACTGCAAACTCATTTTACCGCAATGGCAGAAAAAATATTACAATAATTGATTTATGTTCTTAGTTCATTTAATTAGTAATGCAAAAAATAATTAACAGGAATCCATGAAAAAGTATTATTGGAAGATTTTTTTAAAACATTTTAGATGCACTTTATAATTAGTAAATCAAATAAGAAATATTTATCGGACACACATTTTAATGATTTTCAATCAATGTTGGTGGCCGAAAATCGGCTTTCTAAAAAAGAAACAAAAAGGTTAGGTGTTATATATGCGGTATAACAGGCTCTTAAAACAAACAATGCTTTAACCAATAAAATAAAATAATTCAATGATAGCTATATTTTTATGTTTTAAATTATGTTACCAGTAATTTATATTTTTAGCTGTAAAATGTTTTAGCCATCTAAAAATAATTATTATTTAAGATTAGAAGGAGAAAGATTTGTTCAAGCAGCATGCATATGTTCAATTTTTCTCAAAATTACATAATGTGTATAGTTTATTTTTTTGGTGTAGAACAACTTAGCTAAAAACAAACAAATATTTCTAAAGCCAAATTTAAAGTTTATTTAATTTTGAATTTCATTTAGCTTTATTGCATACTATTAATAATGTTATCTTATTTATCTACTCACTTGGGGCCAAGTCAAGTCATCAACTGGTAAAGCAATTGTACTGCCCTCTATATCATTGAATGTGCAGTTTACTGATTGAATGATAAGTAGGAAGGGTACTAATACTGCTAGGAGAGCATAAAGCCACCAGCACATTATGGAAACCAGCAATCCAACTCAATGTGACTTGCTCACTTGAACCAAATTGTTGTGCAGATCAATCCTTAAAAAAAAAAAAAGCAAAGACGGTATAGTTAAATATAACATTAGTCTTAATCAATGCCATAAAATAAAAATATATTTATTATTTACCTTTTGTTTCACCTGATAGGTAGCAGTCTTACCTTGACAGATTACTCTATTACCCGATATTATAGGCTTTTCCATAGTAGAACATAGCAAGGTAAGCGTGCTTCCTTCTGACAAATTACAGTTAAAAGCATAAAACAAGGGCGTGATTTGGTATGCCCCTCTTGCCAAAATCAAATTGCATACATTTGTAAATTACTTCTTAAGGCTACAGAGATACTCGCAACCTGCTTCCCACAGCAAAAACACCGCAAACAATTGACATTACGTCAGGCAATGTTATGTTAATGGGAGCCCCAAAGTCGCTCCCGTTTGCCACCAGGTCGACATCGCCTAGTATGGCCACCTACATATAACACAAGGCTTTGCTTTCCTGCATCCTGGTTACAAAGTTTTTGTTGTGATGACCAGATTGAAAGTATGCTATTGATAGATATATATATTTCTCAAATTATGTTCTCAATAAGCACATGACTCGCTTCTCTCCATAACTCTCTACTCTCCAAATTTAAAGTTTCATTTCCTAATCTGAAATGTGAGGAAAATTCCTTATAGTATAAAAGTTTTTACAAAAAGTTCCACTTTACCACGAAATGGACTGACATAATTTAATATATCTATATTCAACTTAGCCAAGTGGTATAACACTCGATACACATATTTCACTTGGTCACCATCATAGGAATGTTTGGGTTTGAACCCCAAAAAAAGGCACTTGGTGTGGATAAAGAGGATATTGTCCTTACCACCCAAATTACTCTATTAGTAAACCAAGGAATTAAATTTTATGTACAAAACACACAGTAAACTTTTTCATTAAATTACTAAACAGATAATAATAATAATAATCATTGTCAATTTTTTTCCTTTTTTTAAAGTAGTTTAATTACATATTCAGAGCAGCAAGAAATATTCTTAGTACCTAGCAAGTAAACTAATGTTACAACAATTGCTTACAATCCTAAGGAAAAACAAACAAAAAAAAGGAAAAAAAAGATAAAATTATTTTACAATTTAGCATTAACAATATTTTTAAATAAAACCCGCGTAATCTAACACACTACTCTCACAGTATACTAGACTGCCGATAATGGGAAGCTCAAGGTTTGAATCTCGGTCGAGTGTACTAAGGTGTGTTTTTCCAAAATGGTTTTCTACTCCCCCTCCATCTAGATTCAACCTTCCTTACCCCAATTTATCAGCGTAATTAGTACATAAGTGTATAACCCAAATAGGTATTAAGATATAATGCTAAAAAAAATAGTAAAATACCCTGCTTTCATTACCATTTTTAGGGTAATCAATTCACAGATTACGGCAAGCAGGACATACAGCACAAATGGGAGAAACTAGAACTGTGTTCAAGGTATTGAATAGCACACCTAATGAAGAGAGATCATTGGGAAGATATGGACACAAATAGAATGGACTTGAAATATATAAGATATAATGAGGTAGATTGGATAGAACTAGCTCAAGATAGGGATAGGGTGTAATGAAGTGGACTGGATAGAACTAGCTCACTATAGGGACAGGGTGTAATGAAGTGGACTGGATAGAACTAGCTCAAGATAGGGATAGAGTGTAATGAGGTGGACTGGTTGGAACTAGCTTTAGATAGGGATAGGATGTACTTTTGTAAGTTAGTCTATACACTTTTGACTTCCTAATGCCATATAGATTAATTATTTTAGCGTGTACCTATTCTGTTCCGGCATGGACATATATTTTTCTGGTAAAACTTTGTGCCACTGCTTTGTATTAAAATATGTATAAATAAAACTTTTGAATGTTTTCCTTCAACACTTACCTCATATAACACTGCACTTTTTTTTTTTATAGTGCTAAATAAGTTTAACTGTAAAAACTTTATTCCTCGTGACAAATTATATCCAAGTTTAACTCTTGTTTCTGTTTGAATCATTTGGTGAATATTCCAGAGTTATGTATGCATCACTCTTGAATGCCAGTGGTGCTACTACCTAACTGTTGAAGAGCTGTACTGTTAGTTGGCAGCATCCTACGATGAGAATATATTAAACTACCTGTCAACCTTTTCAACGACTGCTGATAATTGATGCCTCACTCATGAGCACGATGAAAACAGGGCCTATCTTGTTTCAGAAACTTTGATACACTTTGAGTTAGCGGTGACTGGACACACACGTGTTGTTTTTACAGTTTTAATATGTTTAGCTTGTAAGCAAACGTGAATTACACTAATGGGATAGGGGTGAGAAAGGTATAATTTTTTATGTAGTGTACTCATATTTGTATGGATGGAAAAGTGGAAACACTTGAGAAAAACTAGCCCCAGTACACCTGACAGGGATTCGAGTCTTGATGTCCTCATAGCCTGCAATCCACTATAACATGAGAGTGATGCGTTAAACCAGTGGTCTCAAACTCGCGAGCCGCATGCGACCCACATAAATGATTACAAAATAGAAATAAATTACCCTTCACTCAAGTATATTGTAATATAGTAAATATAATATAAACATAGTAATGATTAGCAAAGCCATCTCTTTATAAGTCACAAGTTTATTTATGAAGATTGAGGTAGTATTACCTATTGTTGCCTCAAAAGGAATAATAAAAGGTTCACTTGTCTTCCCTCGACATACAGTATACGAACCCAAGAGGATTTCAACAGGGGTTTGAATGTTTCAAAGACATGGCAAATATTTTAAATATATTCAAGTCTCCATTTTCCTATGATGCTGACAATGCACACGAATCAAGTAAAATCTCTTGAAAGTAATAGGTTAAGTGAAATTCATTTATGCTCATTTTTAAAGTAGCGTGTTCAAAGGAGATTATTCCTAATATTAACAAGCTTGTGACAGAAAAGCAAGCACCAATTTCTGTTCAGAAAATGTAATATTTTCTTTACCATGTCTAGTTGGTAAATTTTTTGGTTCTTTAAAAATATAAGTGCAAATATATTGTTACATAAAATCATTATTTTCAGTGATACAATGTAACAGAAATAAAATTATCTGATGACGCACTTGTTTTTACTAGCTACCGATAATTAGAAATAATATCCCACTCTATTGCAATTGCTATTGCCATTGGTATAGTTTTGTAGCGTTAATATTTATTCGTAAGAAATTCATGCAGCCCCCTAAGTTCCTTCGAAACTTAAATGTGGCCCTGCCAAGGGTCTGAGTTTAAGACTGCTGTGTTAGACCATGCAAACGGCAATGTTAGTCACAAAAATATAGCTCTCACATTTAACTCTTGTACAAGCTATTAACCGCTTACCTCGGCTTGATTTTATAATCATACAACAAACACAATTTAACTTTGCAGTCAAATTGAATCCCTTAGCGACATAAAACCATACTTAAAAAAAAAAAATCAAAGATACAATTTTGAAATTAGGTTTGCCAAACTTATTTAAATACATTGTGTGTTAATTATGCTAAGTTGTTAAAAGTATTTAAACATAAGGAGTTGAACCATTGGTGTGATTATCCATCCCTCTACTATGGATAAAACACAATGAATAGCAATTTGATTAATATATTTTAAAATCCATAAAAAAAAGTGTCAATAATCTCACTATTTAAAAATAAAACTAGTTCAACCAAATTTATAATAAAGTTTTCTTTAAGAATATATTAATGTTATAGCCCTCTTGATTTCCAGGTGTCATAATAATGAATTAAATGTTTTAAGAAACACATGGTTAAACATAAAATTAATCATTTCTAAACACATTTTAAAATTTAATAAGGAGAGATAATAATTATTTATGAATTAATCATCATGTTATGAAAAGCTATAAAACATCATAAAAGGTGTCAAAGAGAGTTGTATTAAATACTAGACAAATTTGGAAAAAATACATAAAGGATTAATTTTATGTTATAAAGAATGATTGTCAAAAATCTTTGTTATAAGAGCACTTTTTTTAACAATAAAACAAAACATTAAAATTAAGACATATTGTATTACATTTAAAATTAATCAGGCCCGGGAATGAATGTTAAATAGATTATTATAATACGTATATTTTTATATTATTCACTTGATATTTAAAAATATTAGAACTGTGGATGATGTATATTTGTATTATATACTTGAAGCAGAAACAATAAGTAAAACTAGTTTTGGAAAAGTTTGAGCAAATTGGTGAAAATTGAATTAATTAGTAATTGAAAAGATTAATAAAAGTAAAAAAGGAGTTTTCAGATTTAATTAATAAAGTGTTATATTTTCCAAAATTGTTTAGTAATTAATACATCTCTCTTTAAAAACTTTAATAATTTTGTATACCTTTTCATAGCATGTTGAATGATTTATAATTAATACAATTAATTAGCTCACTTCTGGTACTTCCATATAATGTTTCAAAGCGTCTTAGTTTTTATCAATTTTAATGGATGACAATTCTTGTTTTAAGTTGTTTAAATTACAGTTCTTGTTAACTTGATTCTAATTCTACTCACATATTCTCACAAAGAGGTATTTACATACTGAGTTATATGAATGGTGTGTGTTATGTCTTCATTACAAAGTGACATGTGGTCATTGAAATGTATAGACACAGAGTTACCTAGTAAGAGAGTCACATTTCAAGGTAAACAACTCTAGGTCATTTTATCCAGCTCAATATTTGAGGTTCGCATACAAAATTCAAAAAATGTATCGTCGGCTATGTTTAGAAGAGTTCGCTTAAAATTAATAGTGTTTTTTGTCTTTGATTATGTATTTTTACTGCCACAACCTTGCAGTCAGTTTTATTATGCCAAATGTTTTATTACTACAGTAGCCCCATGGCTTCTTTGGTGCTGACTGACAGCTCACAGCTGACTTCTGACAGTCAACATTTAGGTATATACCTAAATTTTGACCGTCAGAAGTGACAGCTGCTAAACACATAGTTTGCAGATCATATGGTTCGGCGTAGGAATACATAATTTGGTCTGGTAACTTTTCAAAGCTTTTAGCTGTCAGCTGTGGGCTGTCAGTCAGCACCAAAGAAGCCATGGGGCTAGTGTACTATCATACTTGTTAGGTTTCTATGATAGCTATGGTTAATTACTACCTCCATGTTATAGTTAGGTTTATTATGAACAGCAATTTTTCTTACTAGGCCTAATAGGTATTACCACTGGGAAAATAGCGTTTTATTTCTTGATTTTTACAGATTATAATATTCAAAATTTAATTTGATTTTAACAAAGCATATTGACATTACACATAGGTTTCATTTGTGTGTTTGTGTTTGGTACATGTGTCATACCTTTTCCTGGTGAATATTTGCACATTTCATCTATAAAATCCTTGTTATTTCTTCCTCTTTGGCCACTTCCTTGATTTGTCTCAGTTTCTAGAGCAGGTTTGTTTGAGTAGAATAATATTTTACACGTTTTTAATATTATAATTAGTTACATTAAAATCCTAACTTTTATTGATAAAATATCATCAAATACACAAAATTGTTAATTTAACTTATAAATATATATATATATATAATATAATATATATATATATATATATATATATATATATAATATATAATAATATATATATATATATATATATATATATAAATATATATATATATATATATATATATAATATATATATATATATATAAATATATATATATATATATATTAATATAATATATATATATATATATACACACATTTTTTCTTAGCGCCGCATCTTACTACCCGTTCAGTTATATGCTTATGTACTAATCACACCAATGGTTCTAGAGATTAGGAAGGCTATATTTGGAGAAAGTGTACCGCATTTGCAAAGAGAGAGAGAAAGACATTTTTTGAAAAACCAACCTCAGTACACTTGACCTAGATTAGAATCTCGATCTCACTGTTATCGGAAATCTAGTATACTGTGAGAATAGTGCCTTAAACCATGCGACCACCAAAGCGAGCTATATTTAAACAAATAATAATTTTGTAATACAGGGTGTCTACAACAAAAATTAGTGACTTTTTGGTGACCTTTTATGTCCAAAAAATTCTTCAGTAAACGGTTGAACATTATATAATGCATATATAGGCATAATGCACTCACACACAACATTAAACTTTAACTAAATGGCAAACATTAACCTTGTCCTT
Organism: Timema cristinae; assembly: GCA_039000515.1. Lineage (NCBI taxonomy): Eukaryota > Metazoa > Arthropoda > Insecta > Phasmatodea > Timematidae > Timema > Timema cristinae. The sequence goes on along the minus strand of JBCFYV010011164.1, from coordinate 13,556,149 downwards.
GGTAACATGGTTAAAATAATCAGGCAACTTGTGGCTAGCACATGGCATCATGGGTAGTGGGTGACTCACCATTTGTCACGTTTGCGTTGTTACAATGCGCGGGAAATACAAACAAATATATTTTCTTGACTTTATGACTAAAATATTGAAAATTTGTGACTTTTTAGGGATTCTCCTGACTTTTTTTGCAATTAGTAACGTTTTTGTGACTTAGGTGATTTCTGTGACCCAGTAGACACCCTGTAGTATATTTTTATTGACAATGAATTAAGATATGTATGGCTGATATTCATAATGGATGGAATAAACTCTCTAGATATTTAAAACATTTTAGTTCAAATTTCATCTTGTTAGTTTCCAAAAGTATCCAAATTAAATGAGAATGACAGAGAGTATTTTCAATTCTATTTAATAACATATGTTTCATTGCGAAAATACACAAACTCTTTATAAAACATAGAGTAAATTTCACATAAACATAGTGGGAAACAGACTTTTTTATTTTTCAATCCAACAGTGGAAGCTTAAACTAGATGGTATCTGCAAACCTTTCAATCAATAGTGATGTAAACATTATTAATTGTACAAAACTACAGCTCTCATAGTACTCAATTGCTTGAATCCCGTATAAGTTATAATAATTATTATTACTATTATTATAGTGTTTTTAAATTGTGAAAAAAGAGATTTGTAATAAATGGTGCATTTACAGTGGAAATAAATTGGACCTTACAAAACTGTGGTACATTCTATATTAAGATAATTCGTCCAACAAGTTTCTCCTAGAATGAATAGGCTATAACATTTTGACAGGGAATTTTTAACATCGTTGAAAGGGGGGATGGGCAGGTGAAGTGGAAAAGTAAGCTGGGATTGCTAGCATTTTGTTCACAACAGTGTTGTCATTGCACTACCTCTTTTTTCCGCTAAGGAACTTTACTGTTATTTAGTAATTTAGAACATGAATGGTCACTGCATGGCTCACCCGGGAGTTGTGGTCTTGAGTATGAATCCTGGCTACTAAGATTCATAGAATATTAATAATTTAAAATAATGAACTTATTACACATGTCTCAAAGTATTTATTGTGACGAATATTACTAGGCCTATATTTACAAAAGTGTTATTAAAAGGAAAAAAATAGTTCTTATATTAATCTTTTAGCATCAAGTCTTACTATCCGTTCGTGGTACAATCACATGCACTAATCACGATAATTAGTTAGTTATTAGGAAAGTTGAATTTAGAGGAAGTGCACTCGCATCTGTGTAGAGAGAGAGTGGGAAACAAATTATAATAAAACTACCCTCTGTACACCTGACCAAGATCGAAACCCGATTTCCCTGCCTTTAATGATCTAGCCTACAATGAAAGTGACGCCTTAGAGATCATGCTAGCACCAAAGCAGGTTTTAGATTTATTTATTTGTAGTAAAAAAAAAGCATTACTTTTCGTTATTATTATAATAGTTAACATAGCTCATAATTAGCATCTTACAAACCGTCCGAAAAGCTGTAAAAATTTTCGAATACCACTTAGATCAAGTGACCTACAAGACTAGGACCAATTGGTCGACAAGCTTATGCATAAGAAAGCAAAGTGATCGATAGTCAACTGGTTGACCAAATAAATAAAAATATTTTAAAGCTTAAGTGATCAACACGTTTAGGATCATGTGATAAGATATACAACTGTTTGACATGAGAGGACCTACTGGTATACAAAGTCGAGATGGATTGACCAATTGACAGACAAGTTAATACATTGCAAACAACGTGCTCGACAACAAAATCGTAAATATAAAATAACAAGTAAAGTTTATGAAATATTTATTTTTAATAAAATTTATAACTCTAATAAATACCCACATTTGTGGTCATATGGTCCGATACATCATTCGCATTCCTTATTCTGCTTATAGCTTAAACAGGGAGTGAGAAGCTAAGGGGAAAAAATACCAATTTAGTGGATTTTTTAAACACAGCGTCTTACTACCCGTTTGGGTTATATGCTAATTTTGTGGATTAAAATCATCATTAGTAAGGCATTAATTTTCTAAGTTGGTCTCTTTGGGTTAACCAGTTGGCTGCTGATCATTTTGTCGCATATGCATGAGTTCAACCAGTTGGTACAAGTCATGTCCTACTCGTGTAACCAGGCCCCAGGACATAAATAATAGCAGATTGTGAACCAGTGGTAACAAGGCCCTGGGACCTAAAATAGAATATTATGAACCATTGCTAACAAGGCCCTGGGATATAAAATATAATATTATGAACCGCTGGTAACAAGGCCCTGGGACATCAAACAATAGCAGATTATAAACCAGTGGTAACAAGCCCCCGGCACATAAAACAATAGTAGATTATGAACCAGTGGTAACCAGGCTCCGGAATATCAAACAATAGCAGATTATGAACTAGAAGTGACAAGCCAATAAAATAGAATATTATGAACCATTGCTAACAAGGCCCTGGGATATAAAATATAATATTATAAACCAGTGCTAACAAGGCCCTGTGACATAAAATAGAATATTATGAAACAGTGGTAACAAGGCCCTAGGACATAAAGCATTAGAATATTATGAACTACTTGTAACAAGACCCCGGATAGTCAAATAATGGAGTATTATCAACCACTGGTAACCAGACTCCAGAACAACAAACAACAATTGGTTCCAAATTGAAGCTGTAATTCAAACTAAGATTCAGTGGATAAGTTTAATGTATGATTTATAAAGATTTTAATTGGAAGATCATATTTGACAAATAGAAAAATAACTAGAAATGGGTTCACTAATTCATATTCAAATCATGTGATCTACAGCTGTACCTTGGATAAAGGCCTATACTATAATATTTACATAAGTTATAGTCTGAACTGATGAAACTGACTACACTTTTATATCGTCAGTGCACATGATTATAATATCATGAGCGAGGGTCGAATCCTGGATAGCTCAGTGCTAGAGCATTGATGCGCTAAGATCTTGCGTTAAATTTTATTCTAATGTGAAGGTGTCATTTTCCAACCAATTTAAATTAATTAAATTGTATTTTCCTGCATACGGACATTCCCTTGATTAAAATGATTTGCAGCTTGTGTGTTGATATCCATTAGTAATTATTTAAGGAAGTCGTAATTCAAACCAAAACTCTTTGTGGTGAATTTAAATGTATGATATAGTTCCTTACCAACTCCAACAAGTAGGGAGTTACAATGTCTTTAGCAAATGATACATACGCCACATATAGGCCTATATCTCCTACATTTGTTATGAGTTTATTACGCACCCAAGGCCGTAGCCAGCCAATAATTTCAGGGGTGGTTTGGTGGACACATCCCCCAATTGCCGGGAGCTAGAATTAAAAAAAAATTGATAAAGAGTTCTAGAAGATATCAGAATTTTTTTTTTTTACAACATAGCCCCTTAACTGCCAGAGGCTAGGATGAATTCTAAATATTAAATATCTCTAGGACCTATCTGATTTTTTTAAACATAACCCCCTAACTGCCAGAGGCTAGAACAAATTCTAAATATTAAACAACTCTAGAAGCTATCTGAAGTGTTTTTTTTTTGAACATAACATCATAACTGCCGAAGGCTAGGAAAAATTCTAAATATTATACACCTCTAGAAGCCATCATGAAGTTAGTTGTAATATTCAGACAAACAATAGGTTTTAAATCAATAGGGTTTTGATGTACCAAGAGATGAGTTCCTTTGACACTTTGATTTGAAGAATAAAACACAGTAAAATACTATCTAAGTGCCAAATCACTAGAGGAAGGAAAAAGAGACAAAATAAATATCACAACTCGTCACTCAGTAGTAAGACGCGGTGCTGATAAAAAAAAAAGCCCTTAAAGGTGAATCATTAGTCGAAGACTGGTAGCCTGATTCTTCCTTGGTCGGCTAGTCCGTGTTATTGGTAGGTACAGTCAAAGCAAGAAGTTTCAGGAAATGGACATAACAAATTTACGTTTGCATTGGTCAAAACAGTATAAATAATAAAATAAAAGAGTAGAGTTAGACTGATAAACCAAACAAATTTGAAATAATGAAATTATTTACTTCAAAATTATATAAAATCAAAGTATCGAGGTATAAAGTGAAACGTACTAGTATAAGATCAAAAATTATGTAATTTTACAACTATTAAATAGCTTATAAATTAAAAACCAATTTTATTTTAAATATTGTAACTGCTTCATTGCATACACTTCATATGCATGTCTAGCCAGAATATATTTAATCTCCATACATTAACTACTCTACCTTAAAATTATTAAGTAAAATGGATAAAATAGTAATTTTAACTACTTATAACTCGAGAACTGTAATGATTTGAAATCAATGGATCAATAATTTATACACTTATTAAAATAATGAATAAAAATTTTGATGGTCGAATGACCTTAATACAACTCACAGCAGTTTCCTTAAGTTAATATTAAAGGTCAGCACAAACTGTAGATTAATTTTTTTTTTCACACAATCAATGTTTTATTTAAATGTTTATGACAACATATTTTTAATAAATTGGAACAACGTGGATGATTTATGAATAAAAAGCCCATTTCACTGGTGATAAACCATTTTATTTTTTACCCAATTACTCTCAAACCAGAAAGCATGTTTTTGCATAATTTTCTTGACATCATTAAAATTGAGATTATGACATAGTTTTTGTCACTTTAAAATAGTTATTTTTCAAATTGTTTGTATATTTTTTAAATTTAGTAAGATCGTTTACACAATTCTTAATTTCACTGTTTTCTAATGATTACCCCGGGGTATTACACTAGAATGTGACACCTGTTTTGAGCAGTATTACTTACCTAAGTTGGGTACACATTATGGTGAGACAGACTTTAAATGCATTAGTATAAAATGATCTAATTTATATCAAACTAATATGTTAAATCTATTTTAACTACCGTATGATTTTATTAACAGTGGCATTTACAGTGTATTGCTATTGAAGGAATATTATCAAAAGATGTTTGACTTAAATAGGTTAGCCACTCAAACTCTAGAATAAAATTATAATATAATTCTCGGTTTTCCTAGTAAAAAATAATATTACCAACATTTAAAATACTCTTCCTCCAATTGTATGATTTTGAACAAATGATTCTGAATGAAAATGTTTTGTAAAAGGTGTATATAACATGCCACCAAGTTTTATTACCTGAGCCAGTATTGTTAATAAGCATTTATACTCTCTGCCTTGGTTAGTAGACTATAATAATACCACACATAATACCACCTACAACTTCAATTATGTATTAATTCACTTTAAATTACTTCAAGATGTGTATTTGTTAAAATAAAAAGAACCTAACATCCTATTGAGAGACTTTGCCACAAGCCACCACCGAGAGAACTCCTTTTTCTCCTAAAGAAAATTAAATAGTTCAGGGTACAACCATGAAATTACCTTACATCCTCATCACACTTTTTGAAGGTCTGTATCAGAAAATTACTAATCCACCTGTGATATGAACTCAGCCACAAAAACTCCATGGTGTGAACCTACAAGTGAGCTATACCGAGTGAGCGGCCGCTGCTGTTAGCAATGATAGTACAAACAAATAGAGAGTAAACAAGTAAAACATTAGTATGTATACAAATGTGCTACACCCAGTGGTGGCAGAATCTTATTGATGTAGAGCAGAAAGAGTGAGAGGATGAAAAAGTTTAAAAAAAATATATATCCTTGAGTCAATGGGGGAGGGGCCGAAGGTCAGGGACCCAATCCTGGAAAATGTATGACAATGTAATGCCCTTAGAAGCTATTTAAAGGAATCCATGCATGGATGTTTTAAAAATTAGATGCCTCTGCAGGCTATTTAGAGTGGTATTTGCCTTTAAATCCCAAGCAACAGCAAAATTCAAGCACTTGACCTAGTTTTTATCCAGATGCACAAAATTCAAACATAATTCCTGGTTTTCCTGATCAATGATAACCCTGTTACATCAACATGCAAAGAGTGCTCAAATCATTTTTCACCAATTAATACTATTGTTTCGATCACATTTTGTATAAGAAGTTAATTTAATTAGCGTTGCTTAAATTTTCTCACAAATCTGGCCTTTGTGTTAACTGCCTTTTCAAAAATGTTATTCTTGTTTAAAAATATACCATTCGAATTAAATGCTTACATGCTATTTATAGCTTATTTATATGTCCACATGTGTATGCACATTCAAAATCTTCCTAAACATCGCAATAGTGAGACATCACTGATCATAAGCATCTAAGTAACAACATTTTATAGTGATAACAATACCAGTACTACTTTTTTTTTAATGATTCTATAGGCTTCGTGGTTCAAATTTGGGTGTATATTTGTCCTAATGGGTTAACTTCACAAACAATATTTTGTTACTGTGCATAATTTATTATTTTGTTGAAATTAATCTTTATGACTGCTCCCAGTAATATTTTATTGATAGTTATATAAACTATTTTGTCATAAGTTTGTAAAAGTACTTATGAGCATTGGTGGGAACACCATAATGAAATTTAATAAAATTGGCATATAATCTCAGAACATTATTTAAAATAAAATTATTTGGCTTCTATCTCAAATAATTTTTAATTTTTACAAATGAGTTTGATTTTTCTTTCATTATGATCCAGACTATAATCAACACATTTCTCTAAGCCATATTGAGAAATATTATTATTATTAGCATCGCGTCTTACTACCCGTTCGGGTTGTACGCACGTAAGCTAATGTGTAATGGTAGGGTGATTGTGAGATGAAATGGAGGACCTACAGTTTAACGTGGGATCCGAACCACGGTGGAGGCCTGGCATTCCCCACATTCACAAGTTGTGATCAATACACACACGTCTTGTCAGAGGTAAAGGAAGGGTTTGGCAAACAGATAAATCTGTGTTGGGACCGAGGATTGAACCCTGGTCCCCCAGCACAGAAGTCTGACACCTTACCCCTAGACCAGGTCACCATATTGGGAAATGCTTGAAAGATTCTGTTCTCTTGATACACTAACTTTTTGAAAGAACTAGTTTGTAACTAATTTTATTCCACACCAGAAGGCACAAATACGAGACTTAATTTTTTTTAGAAGCAATGTGGACTTATTCGGCATTGGTTATTAGATGTCTTTATCTGTGTTAACATTTTCAAAACATATCTTGATTTGTATAGCAAGCTCTGACATCCCATAAGATTGCATGTTTAGAAATAGACTGCCGAGGTTCTTTTAAGCTTTTGTTTGCAGCAACTTGTCAACTCGCATGTAACTGTATTCTTTGCACAGGGTAGAGTTTGTTTACCGGTCATTATAGTGTGATGCTCCTTTAGTTTTAAGTGACAACATATAATGGCATCTGGTTACTGTAGGTAAACTTCATAGCTGCAAACACTTGAAGAAAATACTTAATTATATATCCACAACAAATACTAAACACTAGTAAACTGCCAATTTTCACTAAATTATACTAAATAAGGAGCCCTATTCATATTTACTCTTATTAGTTAAAATACACCAATATAACCTATCCTGTATCCAATTTAAGGTTTATTTTCTCCTCAAACACTGCACATATTAAAACGAACTACACATATGGTATCTTACAAAGTGTTTAATGTCACAGCAGAAACAAACTTCCTAATATTTATGTCTATATGTCTAATGTAAAGATCATAAAATGATCAAAGATATTGTAAAGTATTCAAAGTATTTATGCTTTCCTAAATTTTCTATAAAATTTAGGAGAGTTGGCGGCTATGAAACTTGAGCAGTATGTTTTGGTATTTTTCCACAAAAAAATAAAATAGACAAACTAGGTTTTTAAATGTATAAAACTAGGTAGAACTAGGTATAAACACATTGCATATAGACACTTTTTCTAAAGTTAGTAATAACCTCTTATCATTAACATGGAGGATTTTAAACTACAGTAAAAACTTTGATTATAATTTATTTTTTGAAATCTTTTTCAATTTTTTATTGATAATTTTAAAACAAATTTTTGTCCCTGTGGAAATAGATATGAACAAAAATCAATTCTTATGTCTTGTCTCTATACATAGGCCTAGACTGGGACTTATTTTAAATATGTTAAATGTGAAAAATCAAATATTGCAGGGATTTGAAAATATTATGTATAAGGAAGATTATATAAAATGTATCAATCCAGTTAATATCAATCAAGTTCTGCTTTGATAGCTATCCAGGGTGAAGCCTTGGCCAGGACCATTTAGTATTGCAATGCCCTGGCGAATTGAGACACAATATAATGCCATTGTTCATTAAGCAGCCAATATAGATTCTAATAACGAATGCATTCAGACCCAATGTGATGCAATACAATAAATATTACATCACTAACCAATGTAATACACAAACAATAAATTGCAATCAATGTAATACAATAAATAATACATCACTAACCAATTTAATACCAAACAATAAATTGCAACTGATGTAATACAATAAATAATACATCACTAACCAATTTAATACCCAAACAATAAATTGCAACTGATGTAATACAATAAATAATACATCACTAACCAATGTAATACCCAAACAATAAATTGCAACAAGTCTAAGATTATATTTTATTTTATCTAAGGTTCTGTATACTTGTGGATTCAAACAGGTTTAATACAAATACAGTACAATTAATTAGAGGAAAGGTAAAATATATTCAAACCCTCTCTGACAAATAAACAAAAAGAAGAATGAGCACTTGTTAGTTGAATTCAAACAAGCTATAGAATCATGATCAATTATAGCGGAACTAGTACAAGAATGTTCGCAAATACATTTATTATTTAAAATATTTCTTAAACAAATTGGCATGCATACCAAATATAAAAAAAACACCTTTTAATCAAGTAGGGATATCAGGCAACACATCAATAGTATTAAAGCTAATTTGTAATTCATATTTCCCATATTTGGATAATTTCTGATTAAAGCAATTTGTACGGAAACTTAAACCCTGTTTTCCCAAGTGCACTAGATTTATTAGTTTTAATATATTTATATAAGGAAAGCAATATACAAATTGATTATTAAAAAATTGAAAAAAATACTTTCACCAAATTTTTGTTTAAAATTTATATTAATATAATAGATATAAAAAGGTTTAACAGTATTGAAAATTGTAATTATTTTAATATACATTTAATAAGTAACAATAACTATTTTTACTTACCATTTTTTTCACTCAATAAACGTAAAATATAATTTTGTACATAGTAACAACTAAATTTACAAACACTCGAATCAACCAATTATAAAGGTGTCATAAAATTAATAAATAAAAAGAAAATAGTGTGGCACCTTAAAAAATGTTAGTTAATGAAAGTGTTGGTAAAAATTAATAGTCACTAGTCTTATTTTAAAATTATTTTTATATCCACCATTGGTAGGTGAGAAGCTGTATAATCGTATATATTATTTATGTTGTCAACATCCCTTTTTCTCAACTAATACAAAGCCTACAGCGACAAATAAGGTATCAGTGGATAAACAACTTCTGACATAGCATACTTGGTTTACATTAAAACACATTGTTTGTTTAAAATTTAAGTTGAAAGAAAAATCTAACAATATTTTTGTATCAATTACTGAAAATAAACTCTTTGCTATTTTGTGTATACACTTTGCTGAGTATTTAATTTCAACAATCCAATAAAAGACTAAACCTTTTTTTTTGGGGGGGGGGGGTTAAGGGGGGCGGAGGGGAAGGCTGAATGTGCGAAAGTTTCGCACGTGTTTACTGGTCTACAACAAATTGCATTGGTACAACCTTTTCTAAGAATGATACTTAAGATTCATTTGTCTCCACAGTACTGATATATAGATTTTAAGCAAAATTTTCGAGAGGCACACTCTTTAAGATCACAGCTTGAACCACATCCCACATCCCCTCAGGAGGGAAGCTAAAATGTATTTTGCAACTAAACTATAAACTTATGGTTGGCCTTGGTATAAAGTGTTCACCTCAGGACCCGATGTACATGATTTCAAACGCAGAAGCGGTTGAACGATTTTTCTTGAGCTATAAAAATTCCTAGCACAACTTCTTTCAGAGGGAAAGTAAAGCCAATGGTCCCATGTCGTTTATGGCATGTAAAAGAACTCTGGAAGGTATGTAAAAATAAACACCTTTCCCATCATAATTGGTAGACCCCCTCATTTTCGCTCATAGAAATTCTCATGTGCTGATATTATCAGTCATTTCAGAAAGTGCACATTAAATGATTCATAAAATAAATATTGATTTTATTAAAAGCTTTTCCAACACTTTTCATGTCCTAATATTTTATAAGGAAGACTGTTGTTATGTGTCATTTATCCATACTTTTGTGATATTTTGTATCGAGAGACTGTAAAAAACAGTTGATTTCTCTAAATGACACATAAACATTAACACTCAATAAATTGGTAGCACTTTAAATTGGTTACACCGTAAAAAAATTTGTTATAGATATTGCACATTTTCTAAAGGCTCGTTTTTTGCCAGACTTTGCACATCCTTGAAAAGAAATCAACTGTAATTTTTTTCTAATCAATTTGCAGGTACCATATTTAAAAAGCCCTGTTTGATGTTAAGCTAATATAGCAAGTTTATTTGAGAGAGAATTGATTTTCAGTAATATTTAATGACAAAGTGGGCAAAATATTACTTTCAAAACTATTTTTAACATTGTTAAATAATGGTTGCCATACATTTAATTTCTCAAAAATGAAACTTTACCCACATTTTATATGTCTATTCACTATATTTAGTATTTAATGCTTGCTATTTTGGACACTAAAATGCTTTGTGAGCTAAGAAGTCTAATCTCCTGGTCTAGAGATAATTGAAAAATGTTATTGAATCAGAATTATGCTTTTTACATCCCTACAAGATTTACCTTTATGAGTTTTATATTTTCTCAAAAGAAAAACCAAGTCATAAATGTTTGTAGCTATATTTATTATCTATTAAATACAAACATGATAAGTGCATTAGACTTTTAATATATAATCCATTCAGAGGCAATTCTAAAACTTTGCTTTATCTCCACCAATCATCTCCAAAGAGGGTCTCAATTTGAACTACTATTAGTGTGTGTATGAAGAATAGAATATAAAAACAAGGCAATAAAAGTTGTTCAACCTTTTTATCTGAAGTTGAGCCTCAAATACGTGCCTTTAGCATATGTTGGACGGAAAATTTTTAGTTTCTTTTAGTTTCTGCAAAAGTTGATGAGTTGTCATTGTTAAAAATAATACAGAGGTAGAAGAGAACTCAACAGTTGAAAGCGTTTCTAGAAAACTAATTTAGGGGATTTTTATGGATTACTAGAAATAAGTACATTTTAGTAAATAAATTTTATTTATAACTAGTACCATACTTCACAAGTACTTTGAAAGACTGGAAGAGGTGTATGAATTAAAGATAAATCATGCTAATGTACCACTATACAAAATATGGGAGAAAATACACACTGGAAAAGAGAATAAGAAAGAAAAAGAAAGGGTGGTAGATAGAAGATGGCAACATGGATTTAGGGAACACAGGTCTACAAGAGAATTGATATTCGCTCTGACAGCTGAGGTAAAGAACATATAAATTTGGGAGGGATGGTATTTATGGATATGGGGAAGGAATATGATAGTGTAGATAGAAATAAAGCCAGCAAAGCAATGGCAGAGGTCCAGGGGCACCCGCAGTAGTTAGCAAAAGGGGCAATTGCCCCCTAAGATTCTAAGGTTGTATAAATATTATAAGTTTGAATTTTTTTTTCTTATGTTGTATCTTATTTTCAGGATACAAGGATAACCTTAAAAAGCGTCTTTATAGGCTTCAATTTAATAAATCTTATCCATCCTGTGGGCGCCACCCTTGCAGAGGTTTGAATTGAAAGAGGAGCTGTAAATAAGAGTGAAGAGTGTGTATGAAGATGAAGATAACACAAGCTGTGTTAAGATGGAAAAGTGTTGGAAAGAGTGGTGTTCCAAATAAAAAATGGAGTGAAGCAAGGGAGTGCCCTCTCACCAATACTATTTGTAATGGTAATGGAAATGCTCATTTAAAATGTGGCAAGGAAAATTTGGGAGGAAATAATGAAAACCATGATATTTGTTGGTGACTTGATGTTCTGGGGGGAGAGGGAAGGAGGACAGGAACGGAAACGATAAAGAGGATAAGACCTAGTAATGTCATAAAGTTGGATGGAGTAGAGCTGAGACAAGTACAAAGTGTAAAATATTTTGGAAGCGTGAGTGAGGTGAAGGTCAGGAGCGGAAAGGATCTATTAATAAGAAGAAAGCAGGTGGAGTTGTTCTATGTGTGTGTAAGAGACCTACTATTGAGAAGAGGAGTGACCTTTAGGATCATTTGATTATCAACATTTTACTGAATAATTTTAACAAGTGTATCATTTATAAGGTATAAATAGTGATTAAATGATTTAAAATCATTAAGTTTCACGAGTTATGCTTTTTGCATAACATTATTAAGGTAAAGTAAATAATGTATTAGGCTGAAATTTACTACAACTAGACATTCATGTGAGTTGTACAGAATAAAATATTAATAATATTAATATAATCTATACTTATTTTTATAATATGTAATAGTAGTATTAATATCAATAACATTAATTTTATAATAATATTTTAATATTTTTAATATGTATTAATAGTACAAATCTTTTATTCTGTACACCTCATATGAATGTCTTGTTATACTAAATTTCAGCCTCATACATTAATTATTTTACCTTAACAATCTTACAGAAAATGCATAAAAATAGCATGTTTGTTCGCTTACTGTATAGCTGATAAAATATCATCATCATCATCATCATCATCACCATCATCAACTGTTTCCAGACTCTGGCTGGGTCAGTTTAGTAAACTGCCTTCATCTTTGGCTATCCTTCCACCATTCTTCTCCTCTCATTTGCACACTTTCTGTTATGTGCTCCTCCCATCGCTTTCTTGGCTTCTCTTGTGGTCTTTTTCGTACATACCTCATAGCCATAATTGTATTTCACATCTAATGCTTTCCCATCCTCATTACATCCATTTGCCATCTCATTCTTGCTTTCTATACTATCTTATGCACTCCCTGTACCCCCACTCTTCCCCAGATAATTTCATTCCTAATCTTGTTTCTCCTCGTAACAGTTAACATGCTCCTCACATACTTCATTCACATATACTCCACTTCCCTATTCTCTCTTACATTCACTGTCCATATTTCTGGTGTATGTGTTACAATGTGTGCAAAGTACGCCCTATCCAACACTTGCTTGCACTTCAAGGGCACTTCTCTTCTCCATAACAACTCTCCTGCTGTCCTTTTCTCATTAAATCCTCTCTACTTACAACTTTCTTCTCAATCACACTTCCAATCTATTTGACGTTCTATACTTTTCTCAGCTCTACTTCATCCAACTTTATAGCTTTACTAGGCCTTACCCTCTTCTTTGTCATTACCATCACTTCTCACCTTGCCATGCTAAATTTCATTCCACATTATTTCACTTCCTCATTCCATTTCCATAACTGTTACTGTACTTCCTCTTCCTTCTCATAAAGTCATCTGCAAACTTTCTGGTTTTCATTCTTTCCTATCCAAGTCTTCTTGACACTTTGTTCATGATCATTTCCATTACCATTACAAAAAGTAATGTTGAGAGGGCACGCTCCTGCTTCACTCCAGTTTTTATTTGGAACCACTCTGTTCTCCCACTCTTTGTCCTTTATCCTCATACATACTTTTCCCTCTCATTACAACTCCTCTTTCCTCTTTGGTTTTTATTTCCAAACTTAATTTATGTCCATGTTATCATATGCCTTCTTCACATCCATAAATGTATTACCTAGGCTTTTCCAAATTCATACCTACATTCTTTCAGCTGTCGTTTGAAAGACCAAGTATATTGTAGACCTCTGTTCCCTAAATATATGCTAGTTCTCTATCTACCTTCCTTTCATTTCTTTCTTATTCTCTTTTCCAGTGTCATCTTGTATTTTTTTTACAGTGGCACATCAGTGTTATCCCCTATAGTTTCCCTATAGTTATTCAATTTAGGTATTACAACTCCCTTTTTCCAGTTTTTCTGGACCTTGTTATTCTTCCAAATCACGCTCAGCACCCTGTATAACGCTTGTATAACTGCCTCACCTTAAGCTCTTTTCATTTCCACAGTCAGTAGATCCACACCTGTTGCTTTTCCTTATTTCATTCTCTGCAATGTGTCCTACAGATCTTTTCATGTAGGACCTCTATCCTCCTCTTCTACTCTTTATTAATGCTCCTCTGTTTCACTTTCATTCCTTTCCACTTTTGAGTTGAACATCTCAAAATATCTCATTCATGGTTATTTTTCTTCCTTCTTCATACACCATTCTAACTTCTTGTCTTTTCTCTCTTCTCCTGTTTCTTACTTAGCTATATAACACCTTCTCACTTCCTTACAGGTCCCGTTCCTACATTTCTATCCATTTTTGCATACAACTCTTATTTGTTTTCTCATTCCTATTCATAAAATTCTTTCTGAATGATTTATTCTCCTCTTCCGCTGCTTTTTTCACCCTGTTGTTCCACCAGGGTGTCTCTTCCACTTCCTTTTGTCCTCCCACATACCTTCCCTGCAATACCCACCAAACTTTTCTTAAGCTTCTTGCTCTTTTTAGGTATATCGCTCTATCCTCTTCATTTTTTAGCCTCCACACTCCTATTCTTCTTTCTTGTCCTACTACCTTTCTTCTACTGCCCCATCCCTTCATGTCTGCCATTAAAAACCTGTAGTAACTATCTAAAGCCACACTTGGTGTTACCTATATATATGGTATGCCTTTTCATTTCTTCATCCATGAGAAAGTAGTCTATCACCAATCTTTGCTCCCCATCCCAGCTGTATCTAGTGATAGTATGGCTTTCTCTTTCCATCTTATTCCAGCTGATTGCCACTTTCATTTTATTTCATGCACACAACATTCTATGCTCCTCGTTTATCTCTCCTCATCCGCTTTCCCTAACATCTCTTCACATCCTATTCTCTCTTTCTCTACTTTTGCGTTAAGACCCCCCATTACCAATTGCCAATCATTTCCCATATGCCTTTCTAGATCTTCCTCAAGCTTGTCTTTTTCTTCTGATGGGCACCCCACTTATGGTGAATAACCTTGTATCACCTCCAACTTTTTTCCTCTATCAGTTATTGTGATCTTTATGATACTGTCATTCGTCCCTACCACCTCCGCCTGCAGCCCTTCTCTCACTAAAAAGCCTATTCCGTTTATCCTCCCTTCATCGTTTCCCATGCAATTAAAGATTTAGCATTTTTTTAATTCCCTCATGCCACCTCCTCTCCACTTGGTCTCACTCAGACCCAGGACATCCACTCTTCTCTTATCAATCATGTACACAATATCCTCCACTATCCGAGTGGAACTTAATGAATACCAAGAAAGAGATGGATCAGATAACAGAAAGTGTGCAATTGAGAGTAGAATAATGGAAGTGATTAATGGAGGCAATTTACTAAAATGACCAAGCCACAGACTAGAAACAGTTGATAAGGATTTCACATGAGACAAAATTGGTTAATGACATTGTGATTATGAAAATTAGGGACCAATAACAAGTTTTTAATAGATTTAAAAATATACATATTTTAGTACTTATTCAAGCAAAATGCTTTGGAGGCAGTGAGTTCCATGGGCCACTTCAGGCATGTGTACCACAGGGATGCCAATCCTGTTATAGAAAGTGCTTTTATATTTTCAAGTCTGTTCTTTAAGGTGGGACTGTAGGGGATATGAGTTAAGGGTAGTGTCTTGGCAGTTTTTTTAGCAATTTTTTTTTTTTTGCCAAAATAAAATGAAATATTGCTACAGCAGAAACATAAAGATCAATTTTATTCACATGGTGATATTAAAAGCTCTTGAATATCTGTCATGAGCATAGCAGCCTTAGGCGAGAAACATTTTAAACGAAATAAAAAAGGTTTCATTAGATTCCGGGACAACCTTGACAGATAATTCAAGAACTGTTGATATCACCATGTGAAGAAAATTTAACTCATTGGAATAAATATTTGATTTCATATAAAAAATCATTGTTTTGATTTAAAAACTGAAAAAATATGCCATAACTCGCATTCTTTACACTCCAACCTTAAGGAAGTGCCTGCCATTTTCAATTTCATTTTAAAGGTATTATTGTATTTATGCTTTGTTAAAAAATTGCTATTCTTCCTAAAATTTCTAATACAGTCAAGAAAAAAAATATTGTTAGTCTTCCGCAATATTTGTATGGATTTTATATCAATCCCTTTAATGTTTCCACTGAAGTTTTATTATAACAAATGTGCGAAACTCTTTACTTAATAGTGTGAATATTGTTTTCTGTGGAACGTCCCTAAAATTTTTTTTTTAACTATAGAGAGTTAATTTCAGAAGGTAGAGTAGTTTTCACAAAAATTCGATGCTCAAAATAATTGAAACATGGCAGTCTTGAGATAATCTGACACATTAGCTCAGTCAGTAGCATGTCTTTCAACTTAACTAAGGGTCCTGGGTTCAATTCACAATATGACCAAAAAATGTATCATTGATGAAATGTGGGTTTGCCCTTTCACAGTGATAATCAAATAGCCAGGGACTGAATGTTGCGCCTGTTCTAGTCTTAAGCTAGATTATAAGGCATATTAAGCTAAGACAGGCCTAGTCAGCTGGTAGTGGAAAATAAATGGCTTGAATGAAAAACTGACCAGGCCATAAGCTGTAAACAGTAATGGATTTAGAGTAAAGTCTTAAGATAACACATCAAAGGGAACCACTAACAGAAAACACACCTGAATAAAAGGCTTTCAGGTATCACTGCTGACAGTATGCCAACCGCGTCTTAATAATTGGTGCATTCTTCAAATATTAAAAAAAAAAAATTAGACAAGTTGGAGTATGGTGGTAGTCTGGAGTCATCAATCATTATCACTGATCATTGTACCATTGTTTTGGTAGCATTTTACATATAATACAAAATTTGGTGTGTTATAATACTAGTACTTTTTAATTATGTAAAAGATTTATTAACACTTAAAAACCTATAAAATTAATATTGATTTATTTAAATATAAGATTGAAAGCGAGGTCAAACTCATCTCAAAGTGCACTACTATCTCATTTTAATCCTTGCTTTTTCACACCACCTCCCTACAAAGCAAACACAATGCCACTGTATTTTTCAGTATATAATTTTAAATATCATCAATTAAAGAATCAAAAAACCAAAGCTATTATATATGCTTTTAGTGAGATTTACTCCATCTTTTATTATTATTATTAGCAGCGCGTCTTACTACCCCTTCGGTTATACGCACTTACGCTAATGTGTAATGGTAGGGTGATTGTGAGATGAAATGAAGGACCTACAGTTTAACGTGGAATCCGAACCACGGTGGAGGCCTGGCATTCCCCACATTCACAAGATGTTACTCCATCCTACCTGCCTCGGTGGTGTAGTTGGCTAACGCGCTTGTCGTGTTGAGCTCAACAGCTGAGGACGGGGAGATCGAGGTTCGAATCTCGGTCGGGTGAACTGGGGGTGGTTTTTCCTAAATGGTTTTCCACTCTCCCTCCACGCAAATGCGGGTTCACTTCCTCTAATTAAACCTTCCCAATTCCTAATCCATTTAAAGTAATTAGTACTTAAAGCGTATAACCCGAACGGGTAGTAAGACGCGGTGCTAAATATATTATATACTCCATCTAGATATCATATTCTGAAAATTGTAAAATGACACCTGGACACGGGAATCAAACCAAAGTTCCTGGGTTTGATTCTGTGTCCAGGTGTCATTTTTCAATTCTCAGGTCATCGATTAAAGTTTTCAAATACTAAATTTGTACATCCAGTAAACTTTATTTCTCTCTCTTTAAACTTGCTAAGTACCAAATTTGAGTGGAACTTGTTGTAGAGTATTGCCTTGTATCAATAATTTGTACCCGTACTAATACCGCTTTGCTGTTGTGATACTTGGAATATTTAAACATCTGACATACAATGTTCACACCTAAGTAACGATAAAAATAGTAAGGCTGCATAATTCAATTGGTCACATGTCTTTCAAGAACAATGTTTAGTGAACTATAAAGAACCAGGTCACAATCAAACATTTGTTTGGAAATGGAAAACAATATTGTGTTTAATTTAATACAAGGAAAATATACATGTCAACCCAATAATTTCTGTCCCTAGTGTATTAAAACCAATGTATCATTATGTCACACACGAATTTAAATACTTCACATTCCATTTCATTCCTATTAATTGTTTGAACTGATACACATTATTGTATATATGGCAATCCTAGTATTTTACTTGGACAAAATTTAGAAAGACCAATTCACATCAAATGAGGATTTAAAAACACCAGGTGGGTAACTAATCTTCGAAACACTGATGTGGTATTCGAGATTATGTGAATCAGTTCAACTATCTACAGTATCTTATTGTAGGATTAAAATAATTGTTATCAAAGACACTGTAAATCACTATATCACACTGTAATCCTGCACCTAATCTAATTAATCACAGGGGGCAAAATCACTATTACCTGTGTCATGCATAAAGTATAAACTTAAACAACAACATTTGTAAAACTTTCAAGTTGATAAACATATTCAACAATACATTACTTACTGCTAGCAACCAGTACTGGCCTGATCATTCCAACAATTTGGCCATTTACAGAAGCAATATTTCTTAGCTGAATATTTTATAGTTAGGTGAGTAAAAATAAAACATTTAAACGGTTTAATGTGACAGAGCTATTGTTACAAGAATAACAAGATTTTATGGAATTCTTGGTTGATGGCGTATAAATGGGAAAAGTGAAGAAAGTATGAACAGTTAAACCAATGAGTAGTGCAAAGGTATATATATTATACTTGTGTGCATTTATAAATAACTAGTAGATCATTGACGCATTTACTACAAATTATCGTGCAACAATTGATTTTAAACTTTTAATTTGAAATATTTGGTCCACCCTGTCCTTACTTGCACAAGATCTGAAGAATGAAGCTAAGGGAAAGGGGGTGGGGCGTAGTGGTGATTAATGGGGAGGGTTCTGACATCATTTTATATGGCTTGAGTTCAAAGATAGGTATGACCCTGACCTAAATTCTAGAGGAGCTTTTTAGGAAATTGAGTAAAAGTTAAAGGAAAACTTTCATTTTACTGAGGTTCTGAGCTTGAATTCTGTAAAATGAGACATTTCCCATCACCTTATAATTTGCCTTGGTCCCGTAGTTTTCAACTAAATATTAAAATAATCACAGAATTATATGGATAGGTTGGACAAATATATCTTTAGTTTGAGCCCAGGGGTAATCTGGAATTGGTTACCCATTGATGTATTTATAATAATAGAAATTAATAAAGAAAATAAAGACATAAATGCTAATTTAATGAAAGAAGAACGAAAGAAAAAAATAAAATAAAGAGGAAAAATGTGGCTATTAGAATGTAAGCCGGATTGCTTGTTGATAACATATGTTTTTCAATCATAGCAGTCTTGTATTGGATAGTATTTGTGCATGCTCTCGCTATAGAAGTCTTACTGGTTGGCTGGAAATTGCCAGTGTTGTAGCATTCTCTCATACATCTTATACACTCTGAACATCCCTCACATAAAACTGTTAACAACATCACAGGCTAACATATTAATAGACAACCCCTGGGTATAAACCAAATATATATATAAAAGTTGTCCAACTATTAATCCAGTACTATCAATATTAATAGTATTTATTTTTTGTCAAAGTATCTCGGTACCCGTTTGAGTTATAGACATAAAATGTACTAATGACCCTAATGTGCTATGGGTGAGGAAGGTCAATAGAGCAAGAGTGGAAAACCATTTAGATAAAACAACCCTCAATACACCCAACCGAGATTCAAACCTTGGTCTCCCCATCATAGTCTGGTCTATTGCAAAAGTGATGCCTTAGGGGCCATACATGTATTATATAATGTAATTGAGAGGGGTGTTAGGCTAGCATAACAAAATTAAGATGATTAAAAAATAATCTAGTCATGTATAAACTTAAGCTTTTTCACACTTTTAAAATCAGTTTTTAAAGTACAACTAAAACTGTTTGACTAGAAATCGCATCCTTTATTAAAAAAAATCTTATTTATTTTAAACTTATAAGATCAGACGTGAAAATAACTAGTCTACTAAAAAAAACCAGCCCATTCAAAAATTACATGAAGGGTGCTTTTTTATAGTTGAAATTGGAAGCATTATGTAAGTTGGCGGGTAGGGAGGGTGGGGTTGCCAAAGTGTAACAAAGCGTGATATGGAGGGGGGAGTGGGTTGTCAAAGAAGGCATAAAATTGTGTTACATAATACATGTATGGCCCCTTAGACCAATCGACCACGAAGTATGTCAATTAAGTAGTGATAATAATGACAATAAGTAATTTATACATATTTGAACATCAATAAGAGTTTCGGCAGCAGCCTCCACTGCACTCGTAACCTCATCTTTGAAAACTGATACATATTCACAGAGTTTTAAGATTCATTGACTAGACCCAATGCAATGTCACAGCTAAGATAGGAACTGGCAAATCAATGGATCACATATACAGTCTAAAACACTGGTATGAAACCCGGGGTAGGCAAGATTTTTTTTTTTTTAATCTTTCAGGTGAAATTTGTTTTAAAGCTTTAATAGTGCTTATTGGTGGTTCAGAACCAATTATAGTTATAGAATGAACTTAACAACCAGGGCCCATTTCAGTAATTTAACACTTAACTGAATGTATGAATGGATTATAAGAAAGAATGTTTTTTAGTTTCTATTTGTATTCTCCATTATTATACTACATGTTTTATAATCCTTCATGTGTTCCTAATTTTTTCCAAGATTCGGGTTCGAGATTTGGGATTCCAAGGTGAATTGGAGATTTGGATTAGTAAGATAGTGGATTCAACCCAACTTACTTGTTATAGTTATGATTCCTGAAGTTCAATTAAAAAAAAAATTTAGTCTTTATATTTACAAAATCATTTTTAATTAGAAAAATTGTTTGGTAACATTTGTAAAACATGGGTCCAAATGTATGCCTATTAATTATTAGAAGCTATATAATAAGTTCCAAACAGATACACATATTCTTTATCGTTACTACTCGTTAGTTTAATTTTTAATATTTCCCTCACTTTCAACATTTTAAAATATTGTTTAAGGCATTGGGCCTTATTATTATACACGGTGAAGTATAAAAGTAGTTCTGTACGACAAAGTTGTAAAAATATTAGCCTATTGCTTCTTATCTGTTCCACATATTGATCATACAATTAATGTTATGGGATGCCAATAAAATTCATGCTTTATATACACCACACACTAACACTTAAACTAAAAATATGACTTAATTTGCTAACCAAATCATTATTTAATTGACAGCTTTAAAATATAAAATATGGCATATGTAAATACATATTATTTAGGAAATATTGACTTAACTTAATCAAATTAAAAAATACTATTCACAAGATATTCACGTAAATAGTCATTAGCACAGTGCAAACAATTTGTAACTGATCCCTCCATACCTTTTTATTTTTTAAATGTTTAGTGAATAAAAAAACAACATAATAAGTTAAAATTGTTCTCTATGGTATGGTATGGTACCACTTACACCAATTTTTTTTTTTTTTATCGTTTCCAATATAAATGAACTTTAAATTTTGTAGCTTTGAATACTTAGGTATGATTTGATTTTAAAAAATTAGCATATACTTAAGAAACCACCTTAAAATGTTGATACATATTAAAAGTAATTTTTATGAAACATAAAATGGGTATGTGTATTTTTTTAGTTATAAAAATTTATGTTATTGTGTAAAATAGTGTACAATGTAAAATGGTCAAATCATAAAATACATTTCTTTTACTTTTCATTAGTACATTTTTTCAGAAATTTAAAGTCACTTGTGGCTTTTAAACATTCAACACACTGTCAACTACATGACAGCCCTTTTAAATCAATTTTATATTGTTTTTAATTTTCAGGGTAGGTACAACAAATATTCAGACAGGAAAACTATAACAAATACATTCAAACATAACCTAATGCTATACATAGTAACTTAATTGATACAAAAAACTGTAATACAATAATTTGAGCTACCTCAAAATTAAAATCAACCTAAAAATTCATTTTGTTAAAAGATAGTTCTAAAAAACATCATTAGTGGTAATATTGGCCATTTCAAGTTGTGAAATAGAGAATATTTTTAATCCTATTGATTAACAATCACTCAAAAACATACAAACTGTTGGCATTTAATCCCCCCTTGCGACATTAATTGAAACAACCAGAAAAATCTAACATTTTGAGGGATTTGTAAATATCTTAGATTTTTATAATTTTTTTTAATAATTCATTTTCAAAAAGCTTTGATTTATCCATGGACTTTAATTTTTTTATATTATATGCTTAAAATACTTATTTGGCAGAGTGACAAAGGAAAGGCACTTACAACACAGACAGTGTAAACCTTTGCATTTGTAACAATCCTTACTTGATGATCTACAATTTGTCTCATAAGAGAAAACACTTATTCTCACTATTTCGAGTCAATTCTCTAACAAGATCTTCTTCATAAAATGAATTGTTGCTGGCAACATCAGTGTTTGCTGCAGTTGGCACGAATTCATTATATTGAGATGCAGCATTAGTATCTGAAGAAATAACATCATTGGTAGTGACATGATTATTGCCAGTTTCTACAGCACGTTTCTTAGTCCGATCATTTTGAGGTAAAACTATCACTTCATGAATGGAATCACAAGTTGCATGTACACAACTACACAAAACATTACTTGCTGTGTCGACCTTACTGGCATTAAAATGATTATCTATAGCATTAAATTCATAATTATCTAGGTTTTTATTGGTACAAATAATTGTGCTACCCTCCAAATGATTGCCGCCTGCAGCAATATCTAAATCTTGTTCACACGTAACGATACTTTTGGCATTAACGTTATAGAAAGAATGTTCAGTTGTGAAATTATCTGAATGATCGATAGTGGTGCAACTGTTGCTGCCAGCAGCAATATCAGTAGCATCTAAACTATTCACAGCAGAAACACTATCTACATGTGTTGCAGCACAATACAGATTACTAGTAGATGTTTCATTGCCATTTGTAATACTTTCAGTCCTAACATCAAGAGATTTGGCATACTTGCACTCTATACTATTCAATGCATTATTTTCAAAGTTGTCTTCATCATTTCCCCCCTCACAGAGTATGGTGCATTCTACGTTAACAAGGTCTCCATCGTCTGAATAATTCTCATCTAAAACCATTTCACTGCAATCCAGTTCCATTTCAGCTAAAACAATTTCACTACCTTCGCCAGATACTATTGTATTACTCATTGTTAGGTAATGGTCGCTATTCAACACTTCATTACCAATGTCATCATCTTCAAAACTATGTAAATCGTTGAATACGGTATCCATCTCACTTGTTGTAACATCACTTCCGGTGGCAAAGATGTCACTCAAGGTTGATCTTCTACTCAGAGAAATGTGTTCATCGGTGGGAGAGTAACTACCGCTGTTACAAAGTCACTACATGTAGAGTCACTAAATGTTGCAATTAGTTTCTTATGAAGTTCATCTAGAGGAATGTCATTGCTGGCTAAACTCATCTGTCTTGCAAATCTCTCTTCAAAGAATATATTTTTTCCGCTTGAACGATTGTCACAAGTGAGATGGATGTGTGTTTGGAACTTTTCGTCTACTGTTTCATTTCTTGGTGTAATCGATTTGCTACCCAAGCCTTTACTATGAGACGATCTGCGTCTGTGACTCAGACCGCGTTTCAAACTTTTACTTCGTTTTCGGGTAGTTTCTGTTTCAATTTCTCTTCCCTCTCTCAAGATAGTATGAGCAAATGTTAAATCACTAGATGTAGATACGATGATTCCACCTTTTATATTACTGCTTTTTTCAAAGCTTTTGACCTTTTCACTTTTACTGCGTGTGATATTATTTTCTAAATTGACATATCTATGCTCGTCATCCTTATTGGTGTTATCTGCAACTGTATCTTCTTTGCAAGTTATGTCCATTGCTTCATCTTTGGGGTGTGAAAAAAATGACATTTCAACTACATTAATTGATTCACCCCTATTTGTACAATTGTTCAGTAATGGGAGGAAACTTACACCTTTAAGAAACTGTTTGTTATCTAAATCCCCACTTATGGCACTAATTTTAAGTTTTAACAAATCATTTTCTTGTGCATTAAGCTCTTTGTTAACAAAATGGTTAATATGAGGCAAGTTTGTTTTGTTGTCCGAACCAGTCTCAATTACAATTTCATTACAAGGCAAGCATATTTGGTTAGTTACGAAGTCATCAGCGTGGCTGTGCATAGTTGTAATGCTAGAAAGTTCTTGAGAAAATGTGTCTTCAATTTATTCTTTGAGTTATCAATTGTTACAACACTGGAGCTCTGGTTGTTTGCAGAATACAAAGTCCTATCTACAATTTCGCAGATGGCAGGGGGGGAAGATAAGCTATCGGGTGGAGCCACTGTTATTTTCACAGTTTCTCTCGGCAATGCCAATCTCTGGAGTGGGGGGTGTTCTTTCCATCGCGTGTGAGGCTGCTTTCGCCTAGCGGCCACAACTTCACCCGAGTACACCGGAAGGCTGTTGATGACGGCAAGCTCCGACAGCGACCTGTCTATGGTTGGTGAGGGCAAAGGATGCTCTTCGGCATGTGACCTCTCACAGCAAGGTGATAGGAGCTCACACGAGCAACAATTCCATCTTGAGGTCAACCGCTTACGAGCCCCCAATTGTTGGGCAAGTTCGTCGGAGTGCAGCAGGGGCTCCTCGGGCGTTTGAGGCAATGCGGACCCGCGACCAAAATCAATATACCAGAGCTGCTCCTGCTCACTTCCTCACTTCTTCTCTTTCATGTCCTTATTGAGATAGTGTAGGACATAGTGCAGTACCAGGTCATAACAATACTTGTACTCCGTCTACAACAAAACATAGAATTTATTAATCTAATGAAGGAAATGTATCAAATTAAAATTTTAAAATTAACCAATAGCATACAAAGTCTTAGACTTACTGTTATCTTTAACTCAAATCGTCCGACATTTTAGTTCAGTCGTCGGTAGCATGTATATCTACTGAGCCAAGAGTCCTGATTTTGATTTCCGCCATGGCCGAAAAATTTATAATTGGTGAAATGTGGGTTTACCCTTTCACAGTAATGAATTAATGGCCGAGGAGTGGATGTTATGTCACTTTTATATTTAAGTTAATATATAAGTTGTGTGCTGATGTAATCATTTGGTTCAGGAAGTAGGTACACATTAAACTCCTCAAATAATTACAATTAAATTTAACTCTTATCATTATTTAAGTTCCAGCAGGGTTATTCTGACCGCTCAGGAACATTTGTCAGTTCGAGTGTCATCAACTATGCTTTGCGACGTGTTGTCGTGAAAAGTTAGCGAAACAGTGATTCTGACCGAACATCGCTTTATGACGGGATGACCATGGTTGCCATGGCAACCAGTATTCAACAGTATTTGGTTTTCAACACTATTTATTTAAGTTGGCAACATATTTTACCCAGAGTTCATTGCTTCTTGTTTACTTTTGGTTGTATTTGCAATTTCGAAGAAAGCAGACGACACAGTTTTTATTAATGGTTAGTATTTATTTTTATATAGTCATCACATTATTCAAAAGTTTTGATCTATCAATTTATTAGCTACTATTTCTTTAATTTAGTTACTATTAAAATGGTATTTATTGGGGTATTTTAATATTTTATGTAGGTCTAATCTTGTGTATAATTTCAAGTTTGGTTTAATTTTCAGTATCATTATTTATAACTATACCTAGGCTTACAAACAGAATGTGATGCTTATTAAGTGCATTACCATATGTTTGTTTTGTCTTTATTGACGGAAAAGTTTATATTATTATATATTATGTGCCACCGTGATCCCCGGAAATAAAGAAACGTGAATAGACCCAATATAATTTTATTCAACAAATTTAAACCAGTCCTATTTGATTGTGCATAGTATTATAATGTGATGTTATTAATGAAGCACTAGTTTTAGAAACAAAAACTATCTTTAAAAGACTGCTAATATATATTAAGATGTTTTAACTTAAAAGTACACCTAAGCTACGAGTTCTTGTAGGACTAGTTAGGTTAGCTTATTATGTATTACATTTTTTATTATTGACAAAAGTGGGCTGCATTACTATTAAAAACAAATATGTTGAGTAGGTTGCTAAAAGTGAATAATTATCCTAGTTTATTTGTCATATCTACCAGTTCTAAGTTAATATTAGTTACATAATTTATCAAATGTTTTACCAATAATAAAGTGCCACAAAAACAACAAATTTTATTTTAGCAAGGGAATGCTAGTGGAGCTTAGGCCTACAAAACTGTGAGAAAGATGTCATTAAGTATTTACTAAAAGAAACAAAGATTATGTTACTGTAAAATAATGTAAGCTCGTCCAATTATTTATTTTGTTTATTTCAAGATGTTTAACCTAATCCATATAGGCCAAATTAGTAGGTTTTTTTCGGGGATGCCGTGCAATAACAGGTAGATATAGCACTCTATTTTCTATATAAAATAGAAAATAATGAATAATTTAACACCGTTTCTATTCAAAAGGATACTGAAAATCAAATTATAATAAAATTATAATTATTAAAAATATTTTTAGGCCTATAATTAAACACTTGAATAAGAACTCTTAAACCAAACACCAAAGTCATGTTCTTTTTATGATTGAAAGGTTGGGTTTTGTTAGTTTGGGCTAGCTTATAATGATAAAACAATTCCTATTTTAATACTTTATTATTGGAGTATTTACCAATAAATTGACCTAACCTTTCATGTATAAGCCTACATAAATAACAATTTCGAACAGTAGTAATTAAAGAAATAATGTAGAGGTGATAATGTTAAGTATCATTAGTATAAATCCAAAGCCGCACAGGTAAAAACGCAATATGTTCATCAATAGGTACATTTTTCTGATGTTTTGGGTGCGTTGATTAAGTGTTGCAAAAGTAAAAAAATGTCAATACCCATAATTATAATTTTAGTATCATTTGATTTGCTGTTTGCTCGTGAGTAGAATCATTGTTTTAAATTATTTATTATTCTATATTCTATAACAAAAAAAGTGTGTTATATAAACTGTATTTTGCACATCATCTCAATTTTTCTATATCTTGTTTGTATTGATTAAATTGCTAAAATACCTTTGAAATCATTAAATTGATAAAGAATTAGAAAAAGTTGCTTTGATGAGATTAAACTGGTAGTTACAAATAAGCTTTTACTGTTACGTAAATTGTATCTTTGTGCTTGGTTATAAAAATGAAAAAAATACCTAGCCTACATAATTGGGTACATGAGCTAAAGCATCAACATTGTCAGGTTTGTCAGTGAAAGAGAGAGTGTTCAAATTATAACCAAGTGTAGTTAGGATACTTCCATTCTCCCTCCATACAAATGTAGGTACATTTCTTCTCATGTTTACTTCCCTCATCCTAATGTCATCCCTGTAAATATCTCAATATTTTTTAGAGGTAATAAGGCTTGGTGCATAAAAGAATATTAAATACTTAAACACACATAAACATTTATAGATATTATGAAAAATGCAGTCCACATTCTTATTAGATCTAGTGTAGAAACCTTCCAATTTTAGGCACTCCCAATACTCAGTTTGCTTGGATCACCACTATCTAAGTTTAAATATTAATACTTTAGGCTATGTTGTTTGTTATTTTTACAAATTGATTGTATTTTGTTGCAATTTATGAATAGAGGTTTGAATCCTACACAGCCTATAGAGTATTTTTTCACTCTTTTCCATGCTAATGCAGGTGCATTTCCTCTTAAATACCTTATTCATGCCTACCCTATTATAATAAAATGCCATGTATCTAAGTATGTTTGTTTTTATCATGCAGTTTAGTTTTAGATGATATTGAACTACCACAGACGAGGAAAGAAAAGTGAAACTTTTTGATTGTAGTTTTGCCTTATTTTAATAAAATAAACTGTATGGGGCATACTATTGTACTTTTTTTTTGTAATGGCTTTATGTTGATTGAACTAGAAAATGTACAACAATCACCATTAGTAAGTTAGGCCTAGAATGGTTTTTAATTTGATATAAATAAAAATTTCTTAATCAAATGTTTGAAAATGGTAAGATCTACAATTAATTTTACAATTGTATAGAGTGACTAGTATGCTAGCTAAATCTGTAGGAAAAATTCAAATCAAGATGAAACTAGTAGGTAGGCCTACTGCACAATTAAATAATTACCTATACTAAGTTACCCACGCTTATTTATAAGATGAAATTCACTGTTTCAACATCATATCATAAAACCTGTAAAAATACACATAATGCTATAGCAACTAAAACATTGATAAACATTTATTTTTTTATTCACATACATAACGATAAACTATGTTAATTTTATGTTGCTTTTTGGTTTGCAAGGCACTGGGGACATTGTGGCAAATAACATTTGGGCTTGGGCTTAATTTATGGCGTACAGTATTTATTAAGATGAGAAACTACGGAATATATAAAATATATATCAACCACAAGAAACAATTTAAAACTTCACACGTTATTTAAATTATTGCTAAGCCTTAACCTAACACTCTAAAACAACTGTTTTGAACATCTATGATGCAAATACAAATAAAAATCCCACTTGAAAATTACTAAACCCTTACCTAAATAATTATATAATATAAACACTTACATAAACAATCAAATATATAAAATTCAAAATAAGTAATGAACGCCATTAAAGTCAGAAAGTTAACAAGGGGGTAGACAGTCTCATAAATAAGCTCACAAGATCATCCCAACGCGACGTCAACTAGTTCCCTCCGGTCAGAATAGCCCTGCTGGTCTATTTTGTTTAAGTTAAATGATGACATAAAACGGTTATGTTTTAATCAACTCTCTTAAATATACTGTACTTTTGTAAAACTTATTTGGTACTTTCAGATACAAATATTTTTTTAATTAAGTTTGGTTGAAAAAAAAATATTCTTGTCAGCAGATGGGCCCTCAGTTTCAACCTCAGCTGCCCATCATAGCTTTGGTCATCGAAGGCTAAGATTGTACAGTTTCTTTTAGTAATCAGTTTGGAGTAGACCAGGCTGCTAGCCTCAATTATACCTGCACCCATGACATTATTAACTGTTTATGGTAAGGATGTTGTACCAATCAGTGTTGGCCGTGTTTAGCCAATATACCACAAGTACAACCGTTGCTCACTCTTAACCTGAACACCCTTGTACTGTTCCTAAAGACCAGTATCCCGACTATAGAGATTGCCTTGCCGGTCAGTGTACCATTGCCCATGTCATTCATTGCCTTTAGAAGGTAAGACGGTGCAGCGACACTTCAGGACAATTATGGTGGTATATGATGGAAGTAGAGCGTGTGTTAGGATGGATGGAGCTTTGATTGAATGATTTGACATTGAACAGGGTGTTAGACAAGGTTGTGTTATGCCACCATGGTTGTTTAATGTATTCATGAATAAGTGTATAAGGGATGATTGTGAGTACGTGGTTGATGTACGAATAGGTAATGTGAATGTGAGTGTGCTGTTATATGCAGATGACACCATATTAATGGCAGAAAGTCAAAGTGACTTGCCAACTGCATTAAATCATTTGAATGCGGCGACAGGTAGAATGGATTTTTGTATAAATGTCTCCAAAACTAGGGTGATAGTTTTTGATTAGGATGTATTAGGTAGTGATTGTCAGCTTAGTATAAATGGAAAACTGTTAGAACAAGTGAATTATTTTGTGAATCTGGACAAAATGTTCTGTAAAAAATGGAATAATGGATGGTAAAATCGACAGATGGGTGAATGCATCTCGAGAGTAGTTGGATGTTATGTGGACTACTGCAAAGAATGAAGTGGTATTGATGGCAGTATATAAAAGTGTGTTAACACCAAGATTGTTTAATGGATGTGAAATGTGGGTTTGTCAGGAGAAACAGAAGAGCAAGGTGAATGTGGTTGGAATGAGATATCTAAGAAATGTATGTGGAAAAACTTGTATGGACAGAATCAGTAATGAATGGTTGCTGAAGGAGTGCAGTTTGAAAGGGAATCCAAGAGGACAATGTGAAAGAAGCGCCTTACATTGGTTTGATAATGTTGAGAGGATGAGTTTGAACCGAGTGACGAAGCAAATATATGAAGGTAGAGTGTGTAGATCAAAATAAAGGGGTAGGTCATGTAAGGCATGGCTGGATGTTTTAGACAAATGTGTATGAATGTTGTTGAAGCGAAGGGATAGGAAAGTGTGGAGAAAGTGGAAATGTATTAGGTATGGCGTAGTTTTTTTGAGCGATATGCACAGTTTCTTGCCTACCCGAAGAGGGAACAGCGTGATTAGGTATGTTTTTATGAACAAAAATACAGATGGTAGAATTATATGGAGTATCTGGTGGGGGGTGGAGTTGGAGTAAAAACGGTTTTTATTCTTTGGGGTGCCAGGACAATTTTAAACCTCATCCTTCCAATGTTTTCCATGCATATTTAATATATTATCATTATATAAAAATAACCATATTTTAACAGGTTGTTTACTAACACACACACACACACACACACACACACACACACACACCCATTATGGAAATTGATATTTAAATTGTCTTGTACATACATAAGTTCCCCCTCTTTTTCCCTTTGTATCCGATAGAGTCATTGGGCCAACTCATTGTTAAACAAATAGTTTGTTTTGAACGAATGTGCAAATATTTATGCTCTAGTCTCCAAGTCAGGTAGGTGTAGGCCTACCTTTCTTTATTTTAATTTATTACGTTTACATTATATGCAGAGACAATTTCTAAGGCTTAAGAAAATAAACATTTTTTTTTTAGCAATTGTAATTTTCTTTTGTATAAGTGATTTGACTTTATTAATATATGGCAGCAATGAATGATTGACTTGGTGAGCGTTATCTTTATGATCAAGAATGATAGGGTAAATTTCAAACATTCTTTTATTGATAATTTACTTTTTATGTGTGATGATGATTCACTTTTACTTTTGTTTTGTTTATGAACATGTTTTTATTGTGTATCTATAGTAAAGTGTAAATATATAGACAATGGTGTTAGCAGTTTTGAAAAATTTGTATTTCAATCGTCTTCAATTAAAACCATTAAATATTTTAAAAAGTTTATGAATACTTTAGTTTAACTATTAGATACTGTCTAGTGGCAGCAATATAAAATGTAAACTGTGTTCTTTTCATTGTAAAAGCCATATTGTGTTTGTTCCTTTTACATGTTTTCTATCCCCCTTTCCTATACTTTCTTCCAAATATAATACAATTACCCATGGGCGCCCACAGTAAAGGGTGAGGGAGGGCTTGCCCCCC
This sequence comes from Timema cristinae, assembly GCA_039000515.1. Lineage (NCBI taxonomy): Eukaryota > Metazoa > Arthropoda > Insecta > Phasmatodea > Timematidae > Timema > Timema cristinae. Next base: position 13,524,593 of record JBCFYV010011164.1, on the reverse strand, counting down.
CTCACCCAAAAAATATGTTTCTTTTAACAAGTAACCATTGTTAACATTTTTTGATCTTTTAGTTTGCCTTTACAATTTTTTTTTCTTCTAATAGTTCACAACTATGAAATTTACAATCATGATATTATATGATCACTACATACACTAGAAGCATTTATTAGTAAAACCTGTCACTACATTTTAAATTATTGTCGACATTTCCTTATAATTTTCTCATCTGAGAGCAGAGAAAACGAAGGATAATGAGTGATGCTTTCCCTGAAACGACTGGGCCGGCAGATTTATTTCATGCGCATGCCCAAATGGCAAGTAGGATCACCAAACCAGGTGCAGTCAACAGTCGAGTGTCTGCTTTGTCTCTACACGTACGTACACAGGTAGTATCGCCAGATGGGGCATGGTTGGCAGTTTAGTTTGGCTCTTGGGCTATCCTGAACAATTGTGGCACACAAGAACACTGTCCTTCATTTGTGCTTCATGATGAGTAATTTCTTTTTGTTAATTATAAGAAAAGCACACAATGTGCAATATTACTAAGGTAACAACTTGCTGCATGTGGGGTCAACATTTTTAATTTGTTAAAAAAAGATTATTTTTGGTGCCATCTAATTAAGAAAAGAAAAAAAAAAAGATTAATATTCAGACCAAAGTGTCGTGGTGCCATCTAGTAATCGTATGCGACATTAAAAGACCAGATTTTTCTAGGGCCTATGGATTGGCTGAGAGATATTCTAGCAGTTAATTAATCAGCCAGTTGAGCGTTTAAGGCTTAACTATGAAATATTTCCCATTGCGCTCCATTTCTTACAATCAATTTATCATTTAATATTAATTCAAATATATAATAAATTATATTTAAATACTATGAGAATGCTATTACAATGACAAATACTATTGTGACCCTCCAAGCCAACTTCTATAGTCCTTCATTGCAACACTCGCTTTATGCGCTCATAGTAAACTCTGAGCTATCACTTTCTAAATTCTGATGTAAACTCAACCAGGATTCGAACCAGTCTTTCAAAGTAGATAGGTTGTTGACTGAAGCTAAACGTCATAATGCCCTTAGCTACGTACAGACCATTCGTGAATTGCCAAGGTAGGCAGAGCTTGTTAAAACTATATATGCAATATATTCTCGGGTACTTGGTCTTCAATTGACCAATCAGGTGTAGATTCTGCTCTAGTTAACTCACATGTAAATGTATGTTCGTTGATATCTGACCAATGAGTGTTCTACTGAGTGATGAGGACAATTCACAGGTACATCCAACTCTTCTTAACCGATCATAAGTTACACCCCATCCCTAGACAAGGTTTGAGCTTATTTATCAATGAAGAGAGCAAATACGTAAACCCAATTTGGTCATACAACATTGAAAACTTAGACAATAATGGCAGACATCCCAAGTTTGGCTGCTTTCTTTCAACTTAGGTAATATTTCAGCACAACTAAGTCTATTCAATTTATAATATTTCTTCTATAGCACTTAGTAAGTTACCATGTTCTCAACAAGCTGTGGCGATGTCGACGTACAGTCTTCACAGCTTGGAACACATCCACTTCCCCGTGTTGGATGACCTGCTCTATACAAGCATTAGCTGCACAGTAAACACCACAACGGCCTCGACCATCTCTGTAACACAAAAATTTCACTTTGAGTCATCTCTGTACCTCAATTACTAAACAAGGCCTGTGGAGTCGGAGTCAGAAACAGTTTAGGGTCGAGTCGGTAAAATGTACCGGTACGGCTTCAAAGTAGAACCTTATATTTTAATAATATTGGCTTATGTTGTATATATAATTTAACTTTATTATTTTTTTTTTTTTTGGAACTAATATTTGTAATTTGGAGTGACAAATTTATTCAAATATAAATTCACAACACCAAAGAAGCGTCTCATGAAATAATCTGTGTTGGAGCAGTATATTTGTTATTACTAATTAACCTGAAAGGATAGGTAGATTACACCTAGATAAAAACAAACAAACTTCTCTTTTCACTTCTTCTCTTATTTTTCTCATCAACTTTTACACTTCCCATATCTTCAAACTTCCAGTTACAGATTGTTTTGAATTTTCAGAAATATTCCTTTTTCATATGAAGTGACATTAAAAATCCACAAAACACAAAGAAAGATATGTTATGGAACTATATGCTTCAGAATATTTTAAAATATAATTGAAAACTTGCAGTGTTGCCAGATTGATGTAACATAATGGAGGCTCCCTTCACTATTACTTATCTACTTTACATTACTGTACAGTGTTTATACACCGTCTTACTATATATTTCATAGCCATTAGGCATTAAATCATTTTATTATTACTAATTAATATACATTAGCCATTTATGAAGGAGTCTGACAGTAGAAACATAGAGGACTCGAAGTCAAAGTGGAGTCAAGGCTTGACATGCCGACTCCATGCCCTGGCAGGCCTCATAGCATAATATGTGTGTCAAAAAGTAGAAAAAGCAGCACATGTTAAAAACACTATATTCACCTCATAATGCCAAAATAAAATAAATAATTAAGAACAATGTTTTATGTTATTGGGCCTATAGCAAAAATAGGAAAAAGTATTTTATAAAAGAAGAAGAACAAGGAGAAAGGAGGAATGCTCAACTATCATCAATCCTGGCAATCCTCTTTTTATCTGCCCCCCCTATCTCCTCTTTAATTTATTTTCTCTTTAGTACAGAATTTATTTTAGTTCGAGTTTCATTACAAATCCAAATTTGGAAAGAATGGTAGTGTAACAAAATAGTATTAATATAATGGTGTTCATTATCATAAAAAAATGGCATAGGTTAAAATAAAATGTCTTCCACCCAAAAATAAAATTAATTTTAAAAATAATCTGTGAAACATCAGAGTTAAAAAAAATTTTTTTTTAATCATTGACTTAAGCTATATGCCAAAAAAATTAATTAAACACTCTTTCAGTTGTTTTTGGGTTTCTTTGATTCATATTAACTTACACAAAAGTAGTCTAACATTGTTGTCTTCCTCTTTTGAATTTGCTTTTGTTTGTTTCTTATTTTCTCAAAAGCAGAGTCACTTTCTTCCATTTTTTTGCCCGAGCTTCTAACGTAGTTTGAGCTATTTGCAAACCTTTCCGATCATTGATTTTAATTGCATTATTAATCCTTTCATTCGCTTCTACCACTAATGATCTGTAAGATTGAACTTCTTCATAAGCTTCTGATTCTTACTTTTCTAACAGGTTCCTTCTCTTTTTGTATTGTCTCTTTAGCTTCCTGCGATTTCTTTTACAAAACTTTCATATTTGCTTGAAACTCTTCACTTATGTTTTTTATATTCTCTTTATCTTTTTGCTCTTGTTTCTTCTGTTCAGCCTCAAGTCTCTTCTTTTATTCGAGTCTAGCCAAGTACAACTTATGGGCCTCACATCCTTTTTTGATGAAATTCTTCGTGAACGATACTGTGTTGCAGTAATAGTTGTAATGTTTAAGACCATCTTTGGTAGACTGCATGACTCTGATGGATGTCTCAGTAAGATAGTTTTGATTTGTGAGAATCCTCTCTCAACATCAGTATTTGCATGGGGTAACATAAAAATAGCTTTAACAAGCCTTTTAATCTAGCCTATTCTAATTGGAAATATTTCATTATAACAATACCTCCAAAATCAATTTTATAACCATTGAATTTCAAAAACACTGTACAAGTTTTCGGACATACAATTCGAATTTATTCAAACTGCGTGAAACATTATGATGCAAAATTTTGTTTAGCTAATTTACCAGCAAAAAGGATTATCCACACTTCAACATCTACAAACCAAATGGTTTCTTTCTTCTCGAGGTCAAAAAGTAGGTGTTTTTCCTCAAAAGTAGGACAAAAATGAACCCTGCCCTGAATTAAACAATGAATTATCTAAACATATGTTAGAACTTACGGTGATACCACAGTTACAGGTCCGTAGTCAGTACGCTGGCGCCATCTCTCCACCATGTTCATAAGCTCAACTAATGAATTTGTTGAAGTGGGACCTTGTGACCCATGGGCCAGCAGCCCAACTGAAACAGTTGCACTGTCCGTGGAGGGGCCTTAACTCCCGCCATCAACTCTGTCAGCGAGACGATCTGCAAAACAAACCAACCCCTGCTTTCTCGCGATTTGAATGATAGAAGAGGGAAACACTTGTCATGCAGTGAATGTGTAGCAAGTGAATCAATAATCAAATCTTACCTTTCATTGAGGAGTTCCCCCCCCCCCCCCCCTCTTCCCCAGTGTCTTAGTACTTGTTCAGGTTAAATACATTTATTAATGGTGTAGAGATGATATAGGTAGAATTTCAAAGAAATTTACCAGCATCTGCATGAAGAGAGAGTAAGAAACCATTTAGGAGAAAAAAACAGCCTCATTGCATTTGACAGATTTGAACCCTTAGGTATCTCCCTGTCACCGGAAATCTAGTCTAACATAATAGTGATGCGTTAGACCAGGCATACCAACCTTGTTGACTGTTCCGTGATTCCATGCGGCCTGTGGATTTTATGATGAACCAACATATGATGCAGTCCTATTCATCTTACTATAATCGTTGTAGTAATGCACCATTAAAGATCATCACATTTGGAGTTTACTTATTGATTATTTGGGGAAATCTAACAAATAAAGTTGGTGCACCAAATGTATACTCTTTATTTGCTCGAGATTTATTCTAAAAATTTGTTAAATTAGCTCACCAAATATGTGCAGTTTTTGGCAGAACAGTTGTTTTCTCTTATGAGAAGAAACAAACGCCCGGGAGATCACGACTTATAGACCTGCAGTATTCTATAATAAAATATGAAGGTGAGTTCAACACAAGATTTAATGTCGACACTCACACCCATGGTGCAAAACAAGTTTCAAACTATTTGGGGAAAATAGAGAGGTCTTAAAATCTGATATATTCTTAATTATTTTTTATTATAGTAGGGAATTTTAAATTGATTTAATTTTACTTAGGAAGGTGACAATATTGTATTATTTTAGATGTAGCTTCCTCGGTATTTTCCATTTTTAGTGTCGTACTTGTGATCAAACAAGTTAGAGCATGAAACCACCGATGCAGGCTCATTGAAAAGTCAACATTTAATTGAGTTTTTTTTCCATTCTAATAAAGTCACACTCACACTAGTTATGAAAAATGTATTCTATAATTTTGATCTACTTGTATTTTAACAAATAAGAGTTGAAATGTTACAATTATAATGTTGTGATATTGGTTAGCATATTACAAGAGTGCTGTATGCGATCATGTCTTGGTCATAACATTAATAATAATGTAAATAAGACCTTTAGTCACAAAATTGTATACACAGGTATAACAATGAACTGCCTTTCGGGATGGCTCCAATATAAGTCCATGTTTACAAAATTAAAATTTTAACAAAACATTTCTTAACAAAGTACCTACATTAAAACCTCTGATCCGAACTAAAAGGAAGATTGTTTGGACTAAGCAGGAAAATATGGTAGTTTCTGTGGGGAGACAATATGTGAACATAGAAATTTAAAGTCATTTAATTGGTGTATGTACCTACTTCAGTGGCTGAATGGTCTAAGGCATCACTCTTGTGTGATTACCAACAATAGGGAGATTGGGATTAAAATCCTGCTCAGGTGTATCGAGATTTGTTTATCTAAAATGATTTTCCGCTCTCCTTCCACACAAATATGGGTAATCTTCCTGAATTCAACCTTCCTGATCCCTAGCTCATTAGCGTAATTAGTACATATCCTGAGCAGGTAGCAGGACGCGGTGCTAAAAAATGAAGAAAAATAAAACTGATCTATAGCATGTAATATGTATTTAAGTTTTACATTAGTAGTATATCTCTTGACAGTATTTTTTTTACTAAAAAACCCTTTTTAATGATCGCAACTTGTAAATATTTAACATTTACTATCCTTGTTTCTCACAATTCTTACTTTAGATAATGGGAAGAAATTTATTATACTCTAGTACTCAGGAAAATATTTAGTCGAAAAAAGGATGAAGATAATAAGGAGTAGAGGTCACCTAATGATGAGTTACATACCCTGTACTCATCATAAGAGATTGTTAAGATAATAATAATAATAATAATAATAATAATAATAATAATATTAATATTAGCACCGCGTCTTACTACCCGTTCGGGTTATACGCTTTTAGTACTAATTACGCTAATGGATTAGGAATTGGGAAGGTTTAATTAGAGGAAGTGAACCCGCATTTGCGTGGAGGGAGAGTGGAAAACCATTTAGGAAAAACCACCCCCAGTTCACCCGACCAAGATTCGAACCTCGATCTCCCCGTCTCAGCGGTCGAGCTCAACACAACAAGCGCGTTAGCCAACTACGCCACCGAGGCGGGTGTTAAGATAATCAAGTCTCGAAAATGTTGATGGGAAGTACATGAATAGTGAATGGAAGATTCTAGAATCGTGTTCAGGGTGACTGGCAAATCCAATGGAAAGAAACCATTGGGAAGTCCTAGATGGAGATGGGAAGATAACATTAGAATGGATTGGATATAGTAGTTCAAGATAAGGATAAGTGGCATACTTTATAAGTACGGCAATTAACTTTCAAGCTCCTAATAACTAGACTCTGTTTAGTAAAATGATTGAATTTTGCTAAATAAAATATTAGTTTTTGGTTAAAAGTGGCAGTCAATCAACATTTATTTTGATATATGAAATAAATAGAACTACAGTGCAATTTTTAAATACTTAACAAATCAAATACAGAAGGTCAAAAAAATCATTTAACTGTCTTAGGAATGGTTTCTTTTTTTCCGCTTCTTTATTTGGTTACTTTACGGCCATTATAATATATGGTTTAGACACATCTTTTACCAATATTCTTTAGTTGAGGGTAATAAACTGACTAGGCTGAGGGAACTTTGTTTTTGTTGTTGTTGTTTTCGTTAAATTAAATTAAATTAAAATTGGCCATTATTCACATTTAAAAGGTCCAGTAGACCTACCTAATCAATTTCGTAAAAATATTCAATTTAGTTTTATTTAGCGGAGTAGAAAAATACTGGTATATGGACTTCATGTTAAACAATTAATCAACTTGAAGAAAAACAGGTAAATAAAGTATTCCAAGAGCAACCAGTTGACCTGTAAAGGAACAAAATCTCTACGACGTTTCTCTTCACACTTTCTAAAGTTGTAAAACAGAGTAGGAGATACTTTAGAGAGAAAAGTTGTTGACTCACCTTGCGATGATCATCCCCTGACACGTAAATGGAGCGTCTGTGAATTTGCTTACTGTCCTATACACAAACCATGCAATTAAAAAATTCATCTTGTTCTTTTAAGTGTTTGAAGCAAGAACATTTAACTAGCAATCCCAGAACCAGTGCTTCCAAAATAAATTATAATTAGTCATTATTATTTCCAAAACAAACTTCATTGCAATCAAAGTGAATTGTGAAATCTTTGACTTTTGCAACTAGTGTTGACAATTGCTCATCTTTAGTTAGGAATGAGGATGGTTGAATTTAGAGGAAAAGTACCTGCAATTGCATGGAGGAAGAGTCAAAAACCATTTTGGAAAAAAAACTCTCAGTACACTTAACTGAGATTTGAACCCCAATCTCTCCATCATGGGCAGTATAGTATATTGCGATAGTGACATCTTAGACCATGTGGCCACCGAAGCAAGTATTTTCACTGTGGTTTTCCTACCATTTTTTCAAGAGAATGGTGGCACGTTTCCTTAAGTTTCAATTACCTATTCTGAATTCTTGAATGATTTTAATTTGCATAAAACCTGTACAACCAGTAAAATGGGTAAAAATAGAAACTTGCGTTTGTATAATTTGGCACAGCAAAATAATATAAACAATTTGTGAAAATCTGCTTGACACATAATGTTTTGGGAGCACTTTTCAGGAAGTAATTAGTCATTAAAAACCAAGCTGCATGCATTTGGAAGCATTCTTGAAGTATCCACACATCAAATCATGTGATCTGCAACTGTCACTTTTGATAAATATTATCAATACCTAGAAAATAATACTGATCATATATTAAAATGTTATCCATGTTGGCCACAAAAATAATTTCTGTATTTTATAATGCCGAGATCACGATAAACTTAACATTAACTTAACATAATGTTCACTTAAAGTTAACTTAACTTAAGAAAACAGATGTGTGATCAGATTCACGCAACTCGAGCCAAACATCTGCATTCTGGAGTATGATCTGTAATTTGTAATATTTGTGCATTGATGATCTGTGAATGTTTACAGTTTTCAAATGATATAATAAATATCTATTACCAAACTTTTTTGATAAATTTAGTTTTCCTATTTTTGTTTAATTACTTTGTTTCAATGTCTGATCACTAGACCATAAGATAAAGAGTAGACCTTGGTCTTAAAACCAACAAATGAATTACTAAATAGCCCTGTTGGCATCACTCGCATAATGATTGGCTGGCTAGATCACGTGATACCCTTTAAGTAACGTTCACTTAAAGTAAAAGACCTCCCAGGACATCTCTTATGTTAAGTTAACTGCATTGTGATCACTTCCATTTAAATATGAGAGGAGATCCTTTACATTAAGTTAACTCTAGGTTAACGTAAGTTATCATGATGCCGGCATAAAAGGCCCTTCCTTTTAGAACTTAAACTGTAAAAAGTAGCAATTATAATAACTGTTATATGATGTGTCTGTCTCTTAAATTTTGAGTCGGATCTAGCTGATAGGCTCTCTGTCTCCTGAAGCAAGCACAAATATGTTCCTCCCCTCCTCCGCAACTAAGAATTGTAGAGTATACATTCAAATACAGTGGGACCTCCATGATATCGAACTTCCATATATTGAAATGCTCTATGTATCAAAGTTTTGGTGAATCCTCGTGACATTACATAGAAAAACTCTTTCTATATAGAAAAAATTCTTCATATGAATTTTTTTTTTTTAAGATAAGTCGAGATTTTTCCCCCTGGATTAAAGAAAAACAAGTGATAAAAAAATAAAATGAAGATGTCATAAGAGGAAGAAGGAAATGTTTGGTCAAGGTCGTTGTGACGCCGACGGGTCGCTTAGCAGGGTGATATTGTTTCCACACTCCTCTCACCCCTTTCCTCAAGTAGCCTTTCTCCTACTAAATCAGGTTCACTTCGTTTCAGAATCTATAATTGGCAGTGCTTGTTCAAGATGTCAAAAAGAAAATATCTCAGTTTTGTGGAAAAGGTTGAGTTGTTGATGAATGTGGACAGTGGAATGTGCAAAAAAGATATTGTGGTTAAATTTAGTCTTCCCTACAAGCACAGTGTCAAACAATTTATTAATTAATGCACTGATTAGGAGATATTTTTAAATACAACATATATTAAAAAGATAATTTCTATACATCGAAGTTTCTATATATCGAGTTTTTTTAATATAACCATCCACTTCAGTATATGGAGGTCAGACTATACAATATAGATAAATAAATAAAATATAAATTAGTTTTTTAAATTGCCCTCCACCCTCTTTCATCTTAAAGTTTAATTGAAACTCTGGGAAACAATTTCGGTATTTGTATGTTAGGACTTTCCCATTTTTTCATGAAGTATAAGCAAAATACATTCAGGCTAACTAAGAGACAAAATGAAAAATTTGTTTCTGATCAGAAGTCTCATGAAGTAGTTGTACCAATTAATAATACATGCTCAATCCCAAGCAAATGATAAGTTTGCTCAGCAAACATTCTACCTTCTTGTTGATTCTAAAAACCCAAGTCTTGATGTTGCTGTAATGATTGTGTGAGATGTGGTCAATAGTAAAAACTGGCCCATACTTCTTTGAGTGTCTTCCCTCAGGCCAAAAGGAAGGATGGTTTTGCTAAGGAAAAATAAAACAAAACATTTTTAACACTAATTATTAACATTCCATTTATCTTTGATGTAAACTGACTTAAGTTTAATAATGATTTAAAATAAATATACTATCAGTGCTTGGGCTAATTTTTTTTTTACCTACTTCAAAGTACTGATGTGGTTTGCGTTGTCTGGATTGCCGTTAACAGGAAGGTGAGGTTTTGGATTCTTGCCCAGGTGCAATGAAGGTGATATTTCTTAAACCCACTTTCCCTCCATGCAAATATGGGTATTTTTCCTCAAAATTCTACCTTTCTCTCTACTACACTAATATAATCAATATATTGTGTATATTTAAACACTAGCATGTAATGATTAAGCCATGGGTGTATTAAATGTTCATGTCTAACAAGTGCAAAACAGATACTCAATAGTAGGAGTGTGCGAAGCCCACTTTTTCAATTTGAGGCAAACTCGAGTCAAATACATGAAATATTCTTTGAAGCCAAATTTAATTTTTAATGTTCTTTTAGTTGTTTTAAGCTTAAAAAATATTTTATTGTGGTTATATATTACTTTATGCACTAAAATTACTTGGAGTATGTTTTATGGTATAATTTTTTATGATATTTTGTTTCAATCTGATTAATCAAGTTACTATCACAACATGCAATTCAATTACTTCAGATGTCCCTCTGACAAGACATCTTGTGAATGTGTGGAATGCCAGGCCGCCACCGTGGTTCAGATTCCACGTTAAACTGTAGGTCCTTCATTTCATCTCACAATCATCTTACCATTACACATTAGCTAAGTGCGTATAACCCGAACGGGGTAGTAAGACGCAGTGCTAATAATAATAATAATTACTTCAGAATTTTTTCCCCATTAATATTAATTTGTAATGTACAAAAAAGCTCAAAATAGCTATTATTGAACATATTTTATCTGTCAATACTTTGACTGGTGAAGCTTTCGATGCCAGAATTTGTTTAGAAGTGAAGTCAAGCTGATGTTTGTTTCGAAGCCAAGTCGAAGTTTCGCACACCTCTACTCAATAATGACAGAGGATGTCGCGCATCTTTAGAAAACTCTCCTTGGTTAACGTGTTCCATTTAATTAACCTTAAACTAATATATATATATCAGCTTTGGATGAACAATTTGTACTTTATATAGTTGACTAATACTCAACTGCAGTAAAGAAACTAGAAATGGGACACTTGAAATTCTCATATCATTTGGAATTTGAGAGATTCAAGATCTGTAGAAATCACAAAAAATATCTTGAATACAATTATGAAGACCTTGACTTCAATAACAGTTTTAATCAATTGGTAAAAGGAATGATATTGACTTGTGTGGTTGGGAGGGTAACTAAAACACAGTATATAACCCGAATGGCAAGTAAAATGGGGTGCTAAAGAAACAAACTAACTAAATCACAGGAAAGGATAGCATTTAATTAATATAATAAATTTTCATAAAAAGTAATTTATTTGTTGTTTGTGACATCATAGATTTGACCCAAAAAAATTAATTTGTCATTGACACCAAGCCTTAAGGTGGGATGAAAGGGGTCATAAGAAAAGGCCAGTGCTATTACAGTCTTTATGGCAAAACATTTTGTTACCTAATATAAATAAAATATCGCTCCAATAATAACAGAGTTTAATTTTCTTCGCTCGGTGATATCAACAGTTCCTGAATATCTGTAATTAATATAGCGGTATTAGATTAGAAACTTTTTAAATGAAATGAAAAAGCTGTCATAAATTCCAGGACACCCTTGAGAAAGAATCAAGAAATGTTGAGGTCGCCATGTAAAGAAAATCAAACTCTATGTTTGTACAGGAGCAATATTTTAGCTTATAAAATGTTTTGCCATAAAAACTGCAAAAACACTGGTTTTTTTCTTGCTTCTCCTTCCATCCCACCTCAAAGAACTTTTATTATTATTATTATTTAGCACCTTGTCTTACTACCCGTTCGGGTTATACGCTTTAAGTACTAATTACGCTAATGGATTGGGAATTGGGAAGGTTGAATTAAAGGAAGTGAACCCGCATTTGCGTGGAGGGAGAGTGGAAAACCATTTAGGAAAAACCCCCCCCCCCCAGTTCACCTGACCGAGATTCGAACCTCAATCTCCCCGTCCTCGGTGGTCGAGCTCAACACGACTAGCGCGTTAGCCAACTACGCCACTGAGGCGAGTCACTTTTTTTTAAAATTAGACTTTAAATACTATTCTAATTTTTAAAGGTGATAATTCTACCCACCTTTAGAAATTACACTAACATTCATCCAAGACTTAAGAGTTATACTGAACAGGTGTAAATGTTAAGTTCTCAACTCAGCAGGTGTTCTCCGAGCCATGGAGCACCAAATTGAACAAATAATATTTCTCACCGAGTTCAGTGGAGGCACACACAACACGACGACAGCGGAACATTCATAGTCGTACACCAAGGACCAGAACTCGCCACACGTATTCTTCAAAGGCCACTCTGTCACAATGTACTCACGTGGCTTTGTGTATCCCTAAAACAGAAATATACACTTCAGAGGTACACTAACATTGTTAAGAAGGGGAGAGAGATGTTAAATCTCTATTTTAAAGTTATATGAACGAGCACATTATACAAAACAATGTTGTCAGAGTTAACCCTAAAAGTACCGGTAGTTAACAATAATTTGTACGTATTGCTCTAGTGTACAAACAGGAAAACTTTCCATAATTCCAAATTATCCATACAAATACTGGCACTAAAGAAATATTAACTGTATTTTTTAACTCATTTTTTTATATTGTGTTTTTGAGATGTTAAATATTCCATGCAAAACCTATTTTAGAAAAACAATAGTGTGATTTATATTTGATTTGAGTACCGTATATATTCAATTGAATTTTTAACTTTGTTTAGTATATTTTCTTACAAATTTTTAGCCAAGATAATTAAATTATTTCAGCTTGGCTGGAAGGGAAAAGTGTTTCATGCATGAATTGCTTTCATGGTAAGCTTATCAAGTACTGGTCACCCTACCCCCTCCCTCGTGTTCCTCTACAACTGCCCAATCCCTCTCACCACTGACACCAGCTGGTTGAAACCAGCTTCTACTTTAGGTTAATAACGGTATTTCTAAAGTAGGGAAAAGGATGGGAATCTTAAAGTAGCCCCTAATGATGTCAACTAGAAAAAATCATTAGCTATAAAGTTAGTCCCAACAGGAAAGTAAAAGAGAAAAATAATATGTTTTCTGTGCAAAAAGCACTTTTGTGAGTTTTTTTTATTTCATTTGGGAATTGTTTTTAAACTTATGATAGCATATTCACTATTGTTATTTTTTCCTCCTAAGTGTAAAATTGAGGATTTGAGGAGACTTAGATGCATAATATAGCATAACACTATTTCGTTGCTACAATTAAACTGCCACTTGGTGGGGTTTGATTTGCTCAAACTTTGTAGCTCTTACTGTCACACTCTGACATTAAACTGCTAGGCAGCCGAGCGTTACCCCACACAATCACCTAAAGAACACTATCTTAATGTGTTTTAAACACACCCTAAGACTATTGTAGCCCCTGTTGAGAATATTCAAGAGGAAATCAAGGTGCATGTTCATTCCTATATGTGAAAACAAACTTTATTGGGTGGACTAAAGGTAAAAGGTGTGAATGATCACATTTATAGGCCTAATCTTTGATAATGAATGTTTTACGTTACCATAGTCAGGATATGGTCACCCTAATTATTAATATTCATAATTTTAACTAGGCTTAAAAGACTATAGCCAGGATATTATAATATTTTCAGTAAATTATTATATAAAATTACATTGTTTGCACGTTGTATGCTTCTCAATAAATTGGACTACATTAAACCAGGGGTCGGCAACCTTTTAGTAGTATTAAGCCGAATAATATTACAAAGTTTCTCAACGTGCCAACCAACCTAAGCCCATCCAAATCGTTTGTATCTCTATACTAGTTATTTAGCACAACTATTAAAACAAATTTAAGTCGATCTTGTAAAATGTAAATATAAAAATGTTTCTAAATCAAATACATTAAATAACTAATATTTCTTGAATACTTAACAATTTAATATAAATCAGATGAATAAGAATAAATACAAAAGCAATAAATGTGTTTTGCAAAATTTAAGTTCTGAAAACATTATTTTGAAATTTTAAAACAATTGAATCATTGAAACAAAAAATACCACTCTTGGCACTCTTGGGTATGTTGTAGACCCCTGCACTAAACCATACCAAAATAGGTAAAATTAAATTTAGAAAAATAGTAATATTAGCAATAAAAATATGCTTACTTACATCAACAAATACAGCATTGATGTAGTCTGTGAAGTTGTTCCCTTGGAAAGATGTTAAATATGGTCTGAAGTTATCAGCTGAAAACATAAATATATATTTAAAGTTGAAAATATAATAATCATTAATAAATTTTAACTCATTTAATTTTTTTTATTACAACCCACTTTAATTTATACACAATGATACAGTGTAGAAACAATATACAATAATGTCAAGTAAGTGATAGTTAAGGAAGCCAACATGAAAGGATAGTTAGGTCAGGCCTAGATAGGAACAAACACACTTCTCTCTTCATTTCTTCTTACATTCGTTTTTATTTCCAGAAATATTCCATTTTAATATAAAGAGAAAACAAATAAAACACACAAAAACAAAATTATATGGAACTACATGCTTGATGAATTTGAAAAATAACTGAAAACTTGAAGTGTTGCCAAATTGATGCAACTGAATGAAGGCTTGAATATATAGATATCATGCGTGGTTTGAATCTTGAGACCTATTATTATTATTTTTTACTTATTTATTATTTCAATCAGTTATGTATCCAGAATTTTCTTTCAGAGGAGAGGGGGCCCATTCTTTAAATATTGTCCAATGATGACGGTCATCTCAAGACTAAGGGGTGAGGGGGGCGGATGAATCTGACCTGCATGGAGAGAAAAATATATCAATATTTTGTACAAAAACATCTTTAAGTAGTCCAATTCATGCATTCACTAATTGAATTTTAATAAAAAAATGTACTAATTTTACATATATCTTTTTATAAAAACTAATACTTTTTAATAAAAGTCATAAAAAGTATATTAATTATTAGTGAATGCAATGCAAGCATGGATCAACGCTAATATATTTTTTATGAAATATTGACATATTTTTATCTGTGTGTGTGTGTAGGAATTTATGAATATATTACATCTTATTATTCATTAGTCCGGTTAAGAAAGTGAAACTGAAATTAACTACTGTATTGTTTTAATTTATTGCTACAATACAAGATATTATTAACAAGATAATTTTATAAATGTTTTTCTGTTCATAATATTATTTTAATCTAGTTTAGATTTTGGGGAAGGGGGGCTTCAGCCCCATGAGTCCCACCTCTGGATACCTGCCTGATTTCACGTTTAATCTTTGTTGGTCTTCTATTCGAGCCTCCATTCTGTTGCATAAATTTGGCAACAGTGTAAATTTTCGCTATTTTTCAAATTCTTCAAGAAGCATTAGTTCCATATAATATATTTATTTGTGTTATATGTGTTTCTTTATGAAAAAAGAATGAATTCTAAAATTAAAACAATGTGTGAATGTGGAAGTGTGAAGACCTGGAAAGTGTCAAAAGGTATGAGAAGAAATGAAGAGGCGTCGAGTTCTTTAAAATGGCTTGTAATACGGTACATTTTCAATATTTACTGTTAAGGTCACTTTGAAGTATATACTATATACCTTAATACACAGAAGACTACATAATAACGTGGAATCCGAACCACGGTGAAGGCCTGGCATTACCCACATTCACAATAGGTTTTGTCAAGGTCAAGGAAGAGTTTGGTAATCAGATAAATCTGTGCCAGGGCCGAGGTTGAACCCCGGACCCCAGCACAGAAGTCCGACACCTTACCCCTAGACTGCCAGGTCACCAATAAGAAAAAGGAGTAGGAACCAATAGAAATACAAACACCATAATGACTTACACAATGAAAAGTAAACCACAGTTTACATTTTACACTGCTACCACTAGACAAAGAGGAGACTAATGGCTGCTTCCAAGACAGTGCAATGTGCACAGTTTTCTATCTTCGTTGAGAAATTAATACCTAATGTTTTTATTTCTATTTGCTCAATTCATTTTTTAACTGTACCTACCGTCTTTCATAAGAATATTTTCTCTTGGTATATTTTTGTTAGGAAATTGCATTTTCAACTGATTAAAAAACAACAGATTTAGGAAACTCGAATTCCTCTAATCCTATTGTATTCTACAGATTCGAGATTTGTAAAAATCTCAAAAATCATCTTATGTAAGTAGGACCCGCCTCAGTGGCATAGTTAGCTAACGTGCTAGTTGTGTTAAGGCTCGACTGCTGAGGATGGGGAGATCGAGGTTTGAATCTCAGTCAGGTGAACTGGGGGTGGTTTTTCCTAAATGGTTTTCCACTCTCCCTCCACGCAAATGCGGGTTCACTTCCTCTAACTTCACCTTCCCAATTCCTAATCCATTAGCTAATTAGTACTTAGCGTATAACCCGAAAAGGTATTAAGATGCGGGTGCTAAATAAATAAGTAAAATAAAATCTTATTTAGGTAATGAAAACCTTGACTTGATATAACAATTTTACTGCAGTTGTTAAATTGAATTATATAGACTTTTGTAGTTGAAAGAATAACAAAATCACTTAAATAGGACAAAATTGTATTAATATAATTAATTTATAATAAAGTGTTTTTTGTTGTTTATAACCTAGTAAACATGAAAACAAAATAACATTTGTCAGTGGCACTAGTTCTTGAACAACTTTTTTAAAATTCAATTTTAAACAATTTTTTATAATTCAAATTTGAAATATTTTAATTTTGAAATGAAATCTTTTTAAAGATTTGAGGATTAAAATTTGGATTTGAGATTCGAAAGAAATGTAAGATTCTTATTCAAGCAATATAGGGTCTGAGTTTTGACTAAGCTCTATTAGAAATGTTATATACACCATGAGCTACAAATTAAAGTTTTTTTTTTACAAAGGGTATTATTCACCAATTAAAGATGGTAAGTTTGTGCAAGAAAAATTTTTTGAGTTATATATCTGTACTATGTTGTGTTATATAACCATAATAAAGCACATACGTGGCACAATAAGTACATCTCTGTTCTTCTCACGATTGTCAGCTCTATGGCCACCTGCACAATCTCCAATTGTGAAGCGAGGAGTTTGTTTACATATCAACTGGAACAAAATAGAAAATATATATTATTAACATATTTTCAAGCTTCATCACTAAGGTAATATGTATTTTAATAAAGCTTTTGTGTATCTGTAAAAAAACAACTAAAAATCCACAAAATATATGCTTACACCAGGAGTGGAAAACTCCAAACTGCCACTCATAATTTTGTTTTGTGGCATACTTTACAAATTACTATTATTTGATAAAATTGAACCAAAGAAGGTTTAACTCCTAAATATCAAAGTCGAATAACAATATTTTCAGAAATGTTATTGAATTTCTCCTGCAAGATAAAATGCAAAATGGATCAAATAATGTTCATGCATCGTGAATTATGACTAGAAAGTTCATAATCATACACCGACACAGGAGAATGTACAGGCCAACATTTACCTCAACAACAGTGTTGTCTGTGGCTGCTATCTACCATTTCTTTGAATTTTCTCTAAGACCCTCTTAAAACCATAATTTTTAATGACCCTCCCAGAAAATAAGAGCACCATCTGCCCTTCTTCCCTGATGGACACACACATCTTAGGATAAAGTATGAAGGAAAGAGAAGTTTAGAAAAGAAAATTCAAATATTAGATGACTTGAAGGAAATAATAAAGTTCTGGAATCTTGAGGAAGTAGAGAACAGGGTGAATTGGCAGTCTTAGTTCACTGACGAAAGAAATGAACCTGTTGTAAGACAAAACACCTAATAATAAATAATTCTGATAAGATATTAAGTGTCCAAGAATTTATTTTGGGAAAATCTGACTGAAGATAAATACGATATCACCTCAGCTATAGTAACTATATTTTCCACAATTTGTGGCACAACAAACTTTGGTCACACACTAATAAAATATCTAAAATTAATCAAAACAACAAAACTGTTTTGCACTCAATATAATAAAGAAGTTTCCATTTGTTTACATATTTTGTGCGATAACATGTTTCAATTCCATGCTTAAAATTTTCGAAAACTTAAATCGGTTTTCCAATGTCGCGGATTGAAAAACCATCACTGGTGAGTATCCAATATTCCATATTACACCAACTCGCAGTACGACAAAAACATTTCAAAACTATCTCTCTGCTCTAACTGAATGCAGGTTGTGAGATAATGTCTTACGACTTCACTCACTAGTGAGTTTTCTTGCATGTTTCAAAACTGGGGAACCCGGCCACAGAATGGAAGCCGTTGATGATGATGTTGCAATAAAAAGTCCAGCATGTGAATCCTAACTATATATATATGTGGCTACCACAAAGTCACTAACTTTTGTGATCATAATGCAGTCACTAGGCAATACTTACATTTAGAACTATGCTTTGCGCTCTGAAGTCCTGATTAGAAATATGACCTAAGCGCACACTGAGCCTAGTTTGGGTAGCAGTGGTGGCAGAGAAAACCTTTGTGCAAAGGGTTAGAGGGCAATAGCAAACAAAATCGGGTTCCAGGAACCCTCATATGGCAAATGTTTGAAAAATTGGAGGCCCCTGGAAGATATTTAAATTGGTCCTCTTCTAGATATTTTTGAAAATTAGGGGCCTCCAATATATTTAGAGTAGCCAACTTTGTGTAAATATTTGAAAATTTGATGCCTCTAGAAGCTTCTTGAAATTTGAATCAAATCCAACCTATTCTAGATATTCTAGAATATCAATAGGGGAGTGAAATAAATCTAGAGGGCAAATTTATTCCAGAAAGGGGAGAGGGTGAGTAAATTCTTTCCAGGAGTGGGGACAAATTCCCCACCGGATACAACCAGGTTCTGCTACCACTGATGTGTAGGATTCTGAAGCTACCTGGTCATAGTTGTCTGTTGAAGGGCGAGTATAAAATGAAGCACTTCGTTCCGATGTAAAAGGTATAAAGGCTCAGCCTTGGGCTAGAAACTTTGGTTTGAGTCCAAGTTGAGTATAAATTTAGTCTTCACAGAGAATGAAAACAGATAGGGTATATTTGATCCAGAGTTCACCCTAAGTGTAATCCCAAAGCCTCTGGTTTTGTGTTCCGCAACTTAATACTCGTCAGGCCTATTTGTATATTTACACTAATGAAGTAGGAATGAGAAATGAAGAATTTAGTTGAAATGTACCCAAATTTTCATAAGGACAATACACAAATCCTGTTCAGGATTTTAAACGTGGATCCAAACAATATGAACTACATTTGTGTGGTGAGTACTGGTAAAATCAATTTAAAAAAATTAGCTACACCTACCTGATATTCATGTTGGTATTCATTTATTTTTGTAAGTGGGTTTTTGATGGACTTTTGTTTAAGGCGTGCTGAGAGTTCTTTTACCGGAACCACGAGTTTCCGCAGCTCACAAACTCTTCTAATGTGTCGTAAACAAATTTGTATTGGTCCTGAAATTAAAAAGCAAAAATCGGTTAGAATCCTCTATTATATACAGTCTACTCTCGATAACCTCATATTAAAGGGGCACCACGGTGTTTGTCCAAGTTACGGAAAGTCCGTCTTATTGAGGGGAATAAAGTTGTGCCTAAGGAATGAAAACTAATACTTTATTAATTTAATATTATACTTTAATGTGACGAAGTACACAATACATATCAGATAAGACACATACACAAATAACATCGCTAGGTACTGAAATGGGAAAAGGATGATATTATAGTAGGCCTATAGTATGTGCATATATATATCGTAATGCACGTGCGGGGGTGAGGTGTGAGGAGGAATTAGTGCTGACGTTGCAAGATCTCCGCCAGCCCCCGGCATTACACTACTTCCTTAACATTTTTAGTTATAGCCTGCCAGTATGCAGCTGGCGTCTTACTATAAAAAAAATTATTTTCAGAAAATGTTTTTTGAATTATCCAAAGTCTTGAGATATCAAGTTCCGAGTTATCAAGAAATGACTGTATTTTTATATTCAATTGTCACTTAAAAACTGGTTGGTATAGCTCGACACTAGACCCACAAACTTACTTAAGCAAGGATAGCAGCACCTAGCACCCAGCCCTAGTAGCATCGAATTGAAAGATTTGTGCATCATTCAAACAACTGTCTTTATTGTTGTATAAAACTACGTATTTAATATTTTCTGGCTTCTTTGATTAAGATACATAGTTTGGTACAGTTAATGATCTAATATTGGGTCATTTAGTTGTGTGTTGACCAAATAGATATATATTTATATACTGCTAACGATTTAGAGGCAATTCAGATATTATTAAAAAAAAATTAGGTGATTTATTTTCTCTTTATGCTGCAAGTTTATGAATTATATTCCATTTGACTACATAAACATTGCAAGGAGACAAATTAAAATAAGAAATTATCAAAACTCTTTTTTATAATAAATTAATCACCTATTTAAAATAAATTTAAAAGTTACACTTTTATATTTAGCTGATGAGTCTAAGATGTTAAACCCACATTGTCCCTGGACTGTATGGATGGAGTTTGAATCCTGGCTGGGTACACTGAAGGTGGGTTATAACATTTAATTTTCACATCCTCTTTATAAACTGTACAGATTGATTTACTCTAATTGCATTCTTCATTCTGATAACTTAGGCAAAGTTGTTAGTTAATCCTTGGATTGAATATGCATATCAATAGGTACCATTTATAAGAGGCACCACCTGGGATTGAACCAAGGAATACTGAGCAACAGTTCTTGGCATTAAATGTACACTCGTAACCTACATTGTTATATAGGTTTTACGTTATAATGAGATAGATCACATTTAAACTTGAGGACATGTTGTCCCCATTTATTTGTTTTATTATTAATATTGATATTACGATGACATCTTATTTATACCAAATTTTCTATTAGTCCTTTTCTTGATTGTCTTAGTTTCTTAAAATATCCAAACACATCAAAGGCATCTTCTTCCTCCATCAACTCCATATTGGCATCCACAGCTAGGTAAACTCCCGATCTTCCACCTCCATCACTGAAATAGTAACAAAATGAATATCCCAAACCTTTCTAACTAATAAAATAAAAGATTACACTTGGGCAAGGATTTGTGCTTAGAAAGTTTGTCATAAGAACCCATCTTGTGGCCAATTGACCGGGGCATTGGTTACAATATTACGCTTGAACCAGAAATCACATTGCCTTACAGTTTCCTTCATTCCTCACTTAACACCAGCAAATGTGAATCATTTTATTAATTTCTTTTATTTAAAAATAAGTCTTTAAATTTCGTTGTATATTTTAAAATATGGTAAAATAAGTTTACTAATCTCATTTTCTTTTTTCCTAAAGTAGTCTGTCGAAAACGGCATTATGACGCGGTGTCTGGTTCGAGCTTTATTACCTCCCTAAGTTAGGTACTATCCATGGGGCGAGACAGGCTCTTAACATGCAATAATACACAAACGTGTTGATAAACCTTACCACCCCAATAGACTTCACAAACTTTGTTCAGTTTCAACTATAACACAGTTGAGATCATTGTATAATACAAATGGTAGCACTACTGTTCCTATAGATTTTCTTTTTCTATTTTAAATTTTAATTTCAATATAATCACTTTAATAATAATTTTAATCTGAAATGTTGACCTTAAGATTAATTTATTTATAACTACATCTCACTACCTGTCAGGCTATGCACATATGATCGTTACTCTGAGGTTAGTATGAGGAAGAAAGATGTAATCACCAGCATTTTCCATTTAGGAAAAAAAACACACCCTCAGTTGACCTGACAGGGATTCAAACACTGATCTCCCCATCATCGGCAGGCCAGTCCAATACAAGAGTGATGTTTTAGACGAGGGTTCGCAAACTCACATTATGTGGGCCACATCTGGTCTGTGAGACATATCGACCAGCCTGTTGGTCTACAACACTTTTATATTACTATCCGGCCTGCAGTCATCACACACTGAAGGTAATAGTTTAATTTTAGTGTGTACGTAATTTTGGATAACATAAAACACACAACTATTACAAACTGTGCTATATTTTTTCTATAACATTAAATTTATCCAGGGACATTTTCGCTAATATATTATTATAAATATTATATGATATATGAATGTTTTAATGATAAGGATAATAAATGACTTAATCTTTTTCTTTTTTCCTTTTAATGAAAATATTTAAATTATATTTTAGCAAATTCATACTAAGCTTATGGTTTCTCTAATACTTTGATAGTATATTCTTATTTTAATAATATTGTTTTTAGTGTTTAACTTATTTTATTATATGACCTACCATATTTGTAATCTTAGCTTTATAGGTTCGAAGTCTTAACAAAATATAATATTATATATATATAATATATATATATATATATATTCAATTGTGGTAATTTTTATTTACATCTGGGCAGATTCTTTAGTTTTTAAATGGTTCGATTATACACATTAAAGATTTTAAATACATATATCAAATAGCTAATATAGACTTACATCGGTGGGCACATGGAATTAACATTAGGTTATTTTGGTTTTGTTTGCGGTGTTGGGGAGATCAGAGTTTGAATTACAGAGAGATGTACAAGAGATTTTTTTTTTCCCTAGATGGTTTCTCACATTCCCTTCATTTAAATGAGTTTACATTTCCTCTAAATTACATCTTACTCATTCCCAACCCAACTGCCTGATTAAAATGTGCTTAGTCCATACAGATAGTAAGACACACTGAAAAAACAAAAGAATAGAATGTATTTTTATTTTAAGCAAACATGTTTATATAAGCTTTGGGCCACAACACACCCTAAGTTTTTTTTAATTATTATTATTAGCACCGCGTCTTAGGGTTATTCGCTTAAGTACTAATTACACTAATGGATTAGGAATTGGGAAGGTTGAATTAAAGGAAGTGAACCCGCATTTGCGTGGAGGGAGAGTGGAAAACCATTTAGGAAAAACCACCCCCAGTTCACCCGACCGAGATTCGAACCTCGATCTCCCCGTCCTCAGCAGTCGGGCTCAACACGACAAGCGCGTTAGCCAACTACGCCACCGAGGCGGGTCCTAAGTTTGTTGATCTGGTCCTTCGACTAATATGAGTTTGAGACCACTGCCTTTTACCATTCAGCCACTGAAACAGGTGGTGAACTTAAGGTCTAGGGTGTTATACTTTCTTTAACAGAGAGGTGAGTGTTTAGATATCAGAAAAATTCACAGGAGAGGGGGGAGGGAGGGGAGGGACCACATGTGATTTAACTGAATATTCCCCACCCTCATTCATATTAATGCGGATGTATTACTTTTAATCTACCATGCTCATCTCTACTAATTCAGTTAATTTATAAAACCAAAGATAAACTAAATTTAAATTGATAAGCCATTCTGTTCTTAGACACACATTAATGTTTGCTTTTGATACTTAAATCACCTTACGTCAAACGTTTAACAGAAATATACATTTTAGTGAATGTAGGAGTCGTATATATATTGACAATTTTACAAGTTTATATGTAAATGTGTGTGCAAATAAATTTTGTTTCTAACTAATCATTACCCCACTTCAGATTATTGTCTGTCCCTCTTAAAATTATTATTAATTTCCATTTTATATATATATATATGTACCAGACACTATTGGGATTTAATAGGCATGAACAGTATTTGTAACAGTTCTGAATAGGAACCATTTACATTTTTTCATTTAGCTCATTTACTGTAGGTATTTAACGTGCACTTTCTAAACCAACTGTCTCAGACACAACATCTAGACGCCGGCTGTCAATTCATCACTATGAAAGGGTAAACCTACATTTCGCCAATGATAAGGTTTTCATCCATGCCGGGAATCTAACTTGGAACACTTAGTTCAGTAGATAGACACGATAGCGAGTGAGCTAAGTTGTCAGACAACCATTTAGAATTGTATACTGTAACTAGCAGTCTTATGGACTACTTTAACTGTGGTGAACAGGTTTTTGTACAGTAATTCATTTTAATGAACATAATTACAAATTAAATACCTACTGACAGGAACACTAAAAAATTGAGGGTAATATAGTCGAGTAGTAATTTAAAGCTATCTTCAGAAATGATTAGGAATGAACCCTAAGGTAAAAAAAAAAATCAGTAAATTTAATATTATTTAACAGGCATGACAGTTAATGTCGGGTACCCGTCATTTGGCCTAAAAGGCATTTGGCCTAAAGTGTAGGCTAAACGCCTTTAGGCCAAATGCCTTTTAGGCCAAATGCCTTTAGGCCAAATGCCTTTTAGGCCAAATGCCTTTAGGCCAAACGCCTTTTAGGCCAAACGACTTTTTGTAAAGTTAATTTTTAGACTATTTATTAAAATATGTTTTGCTGTCTTCGGAAACATTCGTTAAGATTTGTAGTGATGCTAATAGATGGCGAGGTGTGTAGTGCTTAGTTAAATAGTATATACTACCGTTTCAAAATATATGTCTTTTCTAAATTTACTACTTCCCAAGGTATAGCAGCACGTCCATTAACCTGTAGTACCACTTTTGTATGTTGAACTTTTTACATTGCCAAGGTTTTGTTCTAATTTTTGACAAGCCATCTTGTTAATGTGGGGAGTGCCAGGCCACCACCGTGGTTCGGATTCCACGTTAAACTGTAGGTCCTTCATTTCATCTCACAATCACCCTACCATTAAACATTAGCGTAAGTGCGTATAACCCGAACGGGTAGTAAGACGTGGTGCTAATAATAATAATAATAATTTTTGTACCGTTTTGTACCAGAAATAAAAAGTTTTGTACCCGTACAGTTTTTTATTAATTAGCACATACATGTGGTCACACCATTTTAATTTTTTTTTTATTTTGAATTTTTAATATTTTTTTTTAAGTGCCAAAGTATATTTTATCAGTCTTTCTAAGTATATTTGTTTATTAATTTTGCTAAATGAATTAATCAATCATTCATTTTTTAATAATCATATTAACTTACTCGAGTTTGCCCACGGCTTCGCTCACATTTAAGTTGGGTAAATTATCTTATTTTTAGCAAATCATCTAAACCAGGTTTTCTCAAACTCTATAATCTTGAGCCTGAAAAAAATTAATTGTTAAGACTCTTATTCTTAGAATAAAATAACTTTTTTACGTTAAAATACAAAAATGAGACATTTATTATTTAATTGATTTAATTATTTTCTGATAAGAGCTTTGTAGAAGTTTATAAAAATAGTAAGGTTTTGTAAGATATTAATTAATTTTATTGCTTCATAGGCCAAACAGAATATTAATTTTTTAGTCAATCATAATTTAGGCAAGTCGAAAGAAGTGAGAAATTGGTTCACACCTCATCTGAAATCCCTTCGCGCCTCGCAGTTTGAGAAACCCTGATCTAAACTACCAAAAATACAATTTCAGACACGTATGAGGCGAAAACTTTGTATGTTGATGAAGCCACAAATTAACTACTACCTATAAGAAGTAAAATCTATTTTATAAATATATATATGTATATATATATATATATAATAGATATATAATAATATATAATAATATATATAATAATATATAATAATATATATATACATATAATAGATTATATATATATATATATATAATCTATTTTATATATATATGCAGTCTTTGCATCAATATTTGCTCGCTTACGCAGAGACATTGTTGAAATGAACACCAAAAGAAATAGTTTAAATTTACTAACTAAACATGAATTAATTTGAAAGAATCACTCTAGTACTAAGCACCTCAGCTTATCAAATAAATTGTTCTGTTAGTAATTGTTTCTATTGGTTTTTGAAAATTTTCCCTTCTCCTCCCCAATCAAAATTTCTCTAACTCCCATTTAAACACATAGTTTTAAGAATACTTTCTTTATCTATAGTTGTTCTTCTACCTGCCAGCCAAATTTCGATTTTAAACTATAGATAAAAGGTTTTTTATAACTCCCCCCGCCCCTCCCTTGATTTCATGGAGTTACATTTTAAAATGCTCAGACTTATTAGTTATTTGGAGTGGTGCATTTACGGGCATGCCAAAATTCAATTTTTAACGACACTGCACTGAGATGTAGTAGTTTCTATTAATTTTGTAGATTTTGGATTCCTTATTCCCAACCCACTTTGAGAAATTTAGAGTCTAACGTTATTTTGGCTATCTGGGATTTGATTTATCTTTATTTATCTGTCAAAATTTTATTTTTTTCCTAATCTCAAAAAGTTTTTTTCTCTATTATACTCCATCACCACTATTTCTCAGAATGCAATTTTAAATAATAATAATAATAATAATAATAATAAGAATAATAATAATAATAATAATAATTATTATTATTATTATTATTATTATTATTATGTAAATGTCTATTTGTATTGTTTCCCGTACCTAATTAATACATTTAAATTCTTTACAATACAGAGAAGTAATTAAATATATTAGTTTTTGAAAATGTTGACCTCCAAGCTCCCCTTCCTCCTGCAATTACTCAACTCACTGAGAAATTTCAAATTTTAAAGTTTATTTGGTCATCTTGATGGGTCCTTCCTTATACTAAGGCTACTAGAGTTGTAGGGAAGGCTCGTTCACTTTACCGGCCAGCATTCAGCTCTACCCTAACACGCAGCGCTGCTGTAACGTCTGCTCGTGAACTAGCCAAGCTTGCTTCTGTTCGGATCATGTGACTGTGTAGTGCAGCACTTTTTTTAAATTATTATTCAGCACCACGTCTTACTACCCGTTCGGGTTATACGCCTAAGTACTAATTACGCTAATGGATTAGGAATTGGGAAGGTTGAATTAGTGGAAGTGAACCCGCATTTGCGTGGAGGGAGAGTGGAAAACCATTGAGGAAAAACCACCTCCAGTTCACCCGACCGAGATTCAAACCTCGATCTCCCCATCCTCAGCAGTTGAGCTCAACACGACTAGCGCGTTAGCTATCTACGCCACCGAGGCGGGTGCGCTCGTTACTAACTTCTTATTTATGTCAACTATGCTTCCAAGTCAATGTGAATAGTAAATGTTTGTATGTTTATTGTAAGCTTTCTTATTATTTATGCGTGAAGGGTTACGAAAAGTGTCATACCGATACTAAGAAAATGCCGGGTAAGCGTTGTATCGTTGCCGTATGCAATAAAAGTAATCTAAGAGATATGGTGTTATACACCATGACTTCCCTAAAGATTCTGATGTCAGATGAAGATGTATTCCCTTCTGAACGAGATGGAAAATCATGATTCATATTTTATTTGCTCAGAACATTTTTTCACCTAATGCATATGAACAAGACCTTCAGCCCTAACTGCTGTAATTTCCTTAAAAAAGCAAATTAAAAACCGCCCTTATTTGTGATGTCTCCGAAAATGTTATCCAAGGGGAAAATATATCACCCGTGAATCTAGGCATTGTATTAGATTTACGAAACAAATAGTAAGTGATTTCATGGCGGGTAAACATGTCACCCAATAGTTTTACTTTATGGAAAAGTCCCCTTCTATAGTGAATTTAATTATTTGTTTAAATAGTTTACTTAACTGCAAGATTTCACATATGCATTTTATAACCTTATTATCCAAATCGATCTTGCTTCATTAATGTGGACAGTAGTCTGGAAGAGAAATCTCCCCATGCAAGGTGGATATAGTTTTATGATATCCGTGCCATCTTAAAACATACTTTAGAAACATTATTTCTAAATTTAATAAATCACGTGGCTGTTTGACACACATAAATATGTTTTGTACAAGAACATAGTTTATTGTAGTACATGAACAAATGTATATAGTACGCAAGTTAATGAAAGAATTAAGGTATTTGGTGACGTAAGTGTTACCTTAAATTATGTGTTAACTTTTCAATATAAATTTAATAACCCTCTTGTAAGTAGGCCTATTCATAAACCAATTTGTAGTATAGTGAAATTCTTGAATTTATATTAATGTTCAAATGAGTGTGTCAAACTATATATTTAAAGGGTAATATTAGATTCAGCTACATTTATGTTATATAAGTTGGTAATAATATATGCCCCCTCAAAGTTGGAGATAATATGTGTGTCCTCCACCTATATCCCCCACCCGCCCCCCCTCAGTTGTAAATAAAGTTGTCCTCTAAGATTGAAGTTCAAATCCCAGCCGGGTGTAACAAGGGTATTTTTCCCTAAAATGGTACCCCACTCTCAATATACGCAAATGTAGGTACATTCAATCTAAAATGTAACATTCCTTATTCCTGGTTCATTAGGGTAAATTGATGTATGTGTACAACTCAAACGGGTAGTAAGTCACAATGGAAAAAAACCTATTGTGATGACTATCAAGAGTATCGGCGAAGCTTTATTAGTGTTGGGCGAGGTAGTTTGTAAAAACACTAATTTTAAGGAGTTTTTAGGTGATTGACTCCAAGCCAGTGGAAAATATTTGAAAATGGAATGCCACTAAATGCTATTTGGGGTCTCCCTTAAGCATTTAGAAATAATAATAGATTGTTTTAGAATCTTTTTGAAGTTTGATGCAAACCATCTTTCAGCTTCAAATTCAAGTATATCAGAGGGAAGTTTAACAAACTGGAGGAAGGCACATTTCGATGGGGGAGAAAAATTTGGTAATACCCCACCCTATCAACCCTTCCCTCTTTCCCAGTTCACGCTCAATGAGTGACACTCGATATAAAACTAGTGACAGACACACCGTAGAATGTAGATTATTTCCTCAGAGTCTGACAAACTAACTTAAATCTAGAACAAATACAACATCCAGCCCCTGACAGTTAATTCATCATTGTGAAAGGGGAAAAGCACAGTCAACCAATGATACGTTTTTCGGACATTCCGGGAATCGAACCCGGGACATTTAGCTCAGTATACAAACACGCTACCAACTGAGATAAAGTGTCGGACTGTGTATTGAAATCAACATTTAGTACGGTTTATGTGTTGTTAGCAAAATAATTCTATATTACGTGATAAAATAATTACACCTCTGTACACAAATAAAAAACTGGTACGTTGGTATTAACGCTGTAAGATACCTGGTCTCATAATTCATCGCACTCAAAATATAACTTGTTTTTGAGTGACGCGGAGGTCGGGGTGTAGTGTAGTTCTTCTTTTATATTCATTCATGTATTAAATTATAAAAGACTTGTTAGATTTAAATGTATTTATTGAATGATCATAATACTAGTGTAAATATTTTTATGAGAGTTCGGCCATTCATTTTTTCTGGTACAAAGGCTCCTTCGGTCTAAAATGTGAGAACCCCTTGTCTAAGTCAATATATGTTAATGCGTTGAATAACACGCTCTGGTAGCTTTGTCAGTTCGAAGTACTTTAGTATTAATTTTAACCGAAATTGGGTGGGGTGCGAGTGAAGTCTCTATAAGCGAGGTCCTCGGTGTAATAACCCATATCTTGTGTTAAGGGACTTAAAAACTAAAACGAACTTAATTACCAGAATGGTGGCTACTAGTTATATACATTTTCTTGTATACATTGTATGGAAGCTACTATGGTTGTGCTTTTTTCAAATGAGAATATAAGTGGCACTTTTAATATGTGTGTGTTTTGAATATAAAGTCTTAAACCAAGTCTTAAAAAGGAGCCTATGTATACGACTCATCTCCTGTGTCTAATGTTTTAGTTATAAAGTAAATAATTTATGTTTGTATTGAAATTATTAGGGGTTATGGGGAAGGTGCCCCTTTTACTCCACCCATTGAGTGCGCCACTAGTTCTAAGTAAACGCTTAGTGAGAGGTCATTTTATCATAGATATAATTAATTTATAAAATATGATAGGTATTAAAATGGTTTTTATGAACTTATAATGCCCCTTTTTCTCGTCAAGTGAAAAAATCAAAAGTATATCCATTAGCTTTTATTTAATTAAAGGGTACTAAACTTTTAGTTCAAAACCCTTTTAAAAAGGTTTAGATTATATATATAAAGTTAATAATGAATACTTTTTGAGCCAGTGTGTTAAAGAGTCTCTGATTTTATATTATTAAGTCAATATAGTAAGTATAGTATTTATCTTAAAAATGTTAAATAAAGTTTAAATGTAATTATAATTATACAAAAATGTACATTTGTTATATTTGAATATGATGTATTTTCACTGTCTAAAATATGTTTTTCAAGTAAATAGAGTAAGCTCTAGTAGTGTTGTTTTTTCATTGTATCTTCACGCCAGTCAATGCTTTCCACATTTAATAGCAATTGAAGGTAGGTATGAGGAAGATAAAATTATGAGAAGTACCCTCGTTTGCGTGGAAAAACGGAGAAACCATTTAGGAAAATTTACCTTAAGTACACCGTGTAATTGAGCAGGCGCGGTATGCACATTTTTGTCCTCGATTCATTATTTTATAGTAAAAATCTTTCTTTCAAAAATGAAGATGAAATACATATTTAAAAAAATTAGATATCACTAAACTTTACACAAAAATATACAAATCAATACATTATTTAATCTATATAAAGCAAAGGATGAAGCAAGAGAGAGGTACCCGCCAACAACTCGTGAAACTCAAAACAAATTATGTTAGTGGGTTTGAAAAAGAACCAAAGGAAAGTTGCCGGGGAACAATGAAATTTTTTTATGGTTTATTTCAAGGTCGTTTGCTATTATTAGGAATGGAGGGAGGAAAGGACTGCTGCCTAAACCCACCCTTCAAAGTCTCTTGTAGAGTGCGACGGAGAAGAGAGAAAGAGAAGATTTAGCCTGTTTGCCACGTAACTCAAGTTGGCCCGCCACATTGCTGAAAAAAACCTTTTTGTCTAATCGTTTGTGCTCTATTTGTGCTCATATGTGCCCGAACATGAACATTTTTGCTGTGAAACTGGCCAATTTAGAAAATATTTAATGTGGTAGGCCAACTTGAGCTCAAGCTAGCCCACCACATATTGAAAAACACAACATAACAAAATTTATTTAAGTCAATCCATTGTGCTCCATTTGTGCTCATATGTGCCCGAAAATGAACATTTGTGCTTTAAAATTAGAAAATCTAAAGAACAATTAATGTGGCGGGCTAACTTGAGTCTTCCTTATACCATAACCTGTAGAAAAAATTGAATTCAAGCTGGCCCGCCACATTTTTAAATATCAATGTAACAAAATTCTGTTTTCACCATTCGTTTGTTTTTCGTTTGTGCTCATATGTGCCAAAAATGAGTATTTGCGCTCTATAATTAGAAAATCTAGAAAACAGTTAATGTGGTGGGCTAGCTTGAGCTCTAGTTGGATCGCCTTCATTAAATGTTATCTAAAAGGCCTAGATTCACAGCCCTACGTTAATTTTCGGGCACATATGAGCACAAACTAAGAACAAACGAATCGTGAATACAGAATTTTGTTACATTGATATTTAAAAATGTGGCTGGCCAGCTTGAACTATATTTTTCAACAGTTTATGATATAGGGAAGGTTCAAGTTAGCCCGCCACATTAAATGCTCTCTAGATTTTCTAATTTTAAAGCACAAATGTTCATTTTCGGGCACATATGAGCACAAATGGAACACAATGGATTGACTTAAATAAATTTTGTTATGTTGTGTTTTTCAATATGTGGCGGGCTAGCTTGAGCTCAAGTTGGCCCACCACATTAAATATTTTCTAAAATGGCCAGTTTAACAGCACAAATGTTCATGTTCGGGCACATATGAGCATAAATAGAGCACAAACGATTAGACAAAAAAAGATTTTTTTTCGGCATAGTGACGGGCCAACTTGAGTCACGTCTGTTTGCCTCTAGGCTATAAGAGTGTCACTTTTTGGAATGGGAGAACACAAGCGATCCTAGCGGTGAGATATTTTTACCAACCAAAGCTCGTCAGATTTATCCCTCTGGCCTCTACTGCAGCCATTGGCATTTCGGAGGTCCACTTGCTTACATCGTACGTTTTTCTTACCCTAGGAAGTTATCATCCTGTAAAGGCTACACCATTTTGTATTTTTACGTTTTATGAAGACTTAAAAAAAGACCAACGACAATTCCATAAAATCTTTTGTATTTTTTTCACAAGTTGAAATAATTCCTGAGAATGCTTTGCAAATTACTAGGAGGGAAATTAGTATATAGTTTTTAAACAAAGGACCTATTGTGTTAACATAGCCCATGTTGTTAATAATATCACCGTAATAAAAATAGTTACACTGTTTGAAAAAAATAACTGTACTAATTTTATATAATAATAGTTATAATAATTCTAACAATAATAATAGAGTTAAGGATCTAGTCAAAACCATAATTTAAGTTTATATTTATATATATATATATTGTAATATTTACTGGCAAAATTTATTTAATGCGTCACTATTATTTATATATTAATTATTAATACAATAGATAAAAAAAATATGTTCATATATATCTCAGTAGCGCTAAACGAAAATCGGGCGTCACTTCAGACAAATTTAAAGTGGGTGGGTTGAATATTGGTTTCCACTTTCATTTTGCCTTTCGGAATAAGTTGTCAAAAGTCCCCATAATTTGAATGTACGCATATAATTTTACCGAGCGTAAAACGATGCTGAGAATAGGATTTTCTTATTGTTTTTCATTAACTTTATGACCGTGAGATATATTAACAAGGAAATAATATCGGAAATCTATATATAAAAAAGGTGATAGAGTGTTTTGTGAACTACTGATCTAGTTGTATGTAGGATATTGTCAATGTTTTTAGAAATATTGTAACTACCTTGCATCAGTTGTGCTATCTATATTCAGATGAAACAACTAACAGTACCTTTTACTTTCCGAAGATAACCGAAGGTTTTAAATTTACATTTTAGGCCAAATGACTTTAGGCCAAATGCCTTTTAGGCCAACTGCCTTTTAGGCCAAACGCCTTTTAGGCCAAACGCCTTTTAGGCCAAACGCCTTTTAGGCCAAACGCCTTTCAGGCCAAACGCCTTTCAGGCCAAACGCCTTTCAGGCCAAACGCCTTTAGGCCAAACGCCTTTAGGCCAAACGCCTTTAGGCCAAAACGCCTTTTAGGCCAAATGCCTTTTAGGCCAAATGCCTTTTAGGCCAAATGCCTTTTAGGCCAAATGACTTTTGGTTTCATTTTTAGGCCAAATGCCTTTAGGCCAAATGCCTTTTAGGCCAACTGCCGCGTCCCCTTAATGTCAACGCAGGAACCCAAACGTTGGTGAATTGGACAACCCCAAAAATCAAGTTAACAATTTTTTAACAATTTGAAAAATTAAGAAAAGTTTACAATATGTATGTGTATTAGCATTTGTAGAGTGAGGGTCCCAGTTCATTTATAAAATTACCTTTATATGTTTCCATCCCCCTTCCCTGAGCCTTCTTCAATGTATTCTATCTATTATGTACCTATGTCAAAGTTTAGCCAGTATGCCAATCGCATAACTTGGTTAGAGTTGAGCAAATATTTAATTATTTATGATAAGGCTTAGCTCAAGAAGAACTATAGATTGGCAAGAAATTGTTAACTTGTATTTGTTCACGCTCGTTATATATATTTCATTCATACTCTTTAATACTGATTCGGTATGCCTAAAAATACTATTTATTCACATTCATTACAATCTTTACTGGACTAACAGTCCAATCATTCTCATTATTGCTAACTATTAGAAGTTACTGGCGCTGCTCATAGTAATCATGCAATTAATTACTTGGTTACCCTGAGCAAATTATTTATTTGCTTCAAATAGACAGAAAAAGTCTTCATTTTATTTTATCCGACCCTGTTTTAAGTGAATTTTAAAAACTCTATTAAAAAAAATTAAATTACAAATTTTAAAGTGCACATAGGCTACTAATTTTAAAATTTCAGATTTCTCTTTGTTTTTGATATCGCGCAATGCTCATGACAGACAGACAAATTCGTAATTCTATTAATATAGAAGATGATTTAAATAATCAGTATTTATTACTTTTTAACTAGCTTAAAACATTTTTGTATGCGAATATGTAGAATGCCAGGCCTCCGCCTGTGGTTCGGATTCCACGTTAAACTGTAGGTCCTCCATTTAATCTCACAATTGCCCTACCATTACACATTAGCGTAATTGAGTATAACCCGAATGGGTAGTAATACGCGGTGCTAATAATAATATTTCCTGTTAATTTAATGTTTAATGCCATTTGTTGATCCCCAAAATTTATGTATACTATTTATCATTACTGAAACATTCATTTCCTATTTAAAATCGATAATTTCTCCTTTGAGTAAAATAGGATACAGATATTTTTAGCTCATTTGATTGGTCAACTCACTTGCAATGCACCACCATTGGTCCACTGAGATCTGATTGTATGGTTCCGACCACCGACCGCACTCTTCGACGGAACTCCAAGATGGCGTTGGAGAAGGGGCAGGTATGACTGTGCCATTGAGTGTAGTGGAACTGTATCAGATCTCTCACCACATCCTGAATAAAGGATTGGGATTATTTTAAGAGCGTGCATCACATGACAATCAACTCTGTGATACAGTCTGCTAGAAATAGTAACGTTATAAGAACACTATTGCACATGGATCATTTCTAATTAAACATTACTGAACAATATAGAAAGAAAACTATTTTGAGATATTCTCAAACATTATAATAAATTTAAAAAAACGCTGCACTCGCGACTTGTCGGACCAACATTTCAGCTTGAAACAAGAAGGGGGAAAAAAATGGCGCACTGTCAAGACGAGGATTCAAAGTGAGCATTTGCCGCGCCAATCAGGAACTTGAGTCGAGCTTTGAAATGCAATAAACTCCCGACTATCCGCGGCAACGCCAACAGCAATGAATACGATTTTGGAAAACGCTGCGTTGATGGTGAATTCCTACCGATTGTTGTACTCAATAAATCCCTGGGGAAGAGATGATGTCCAGAGAGTAGAGATGAACATTTTCTGCAGTGGCGACTTGCGGTGGAGGTTTTGAATTGTGGAGGTGGCACCTAGAGCCTATTGTACTTCAAACTATAGTGCATTAAGAGACAAGTGGGTTATATATAAAGGCGAGGTGTGGTCAAGAAGCACGGAGGATAGGGAAGAGACAAATATTGATTGGGCCAAATTTAAAACTATTTTAGTCAACTTATTGATAAGAAATTTAAGCATGATTTACGAACATAATGGGTCTACAAAGGCTCACATTCATTTGTTTCTTTAATAGTTTTTTTAGTACCGCGTCTTACTGCCGTTCAAGTTATACGCCTATGTACTAATTACGCTAATGTATTAGAGATAAGGAAAGTTGAAATTGTGTGGAGAGTGAGTGAGTGAGTGGAAAACCATTTAGAAAAAACCTCCCTCAGTACACCCGAATTGAACTCCGATCTCCCTGTCATCGGCAGTCTAGTCTATGGCGAGAGTAGCGCGTTGGACCGTACGGCCACCGAAGCAGGTGTTTCTTACTACTACTATTAATAATACTACTATCACTCCCACTAATTATTATTATTATTATTATTATTATTATTATTATTATCCATTTACTCAGTTGAAATTAATCAACAGGAAATAATAATTGAAAATGTTCCATCTCCCATCTCTACTAGAGGGACAAAAAAATATGGGGAGGGGGAATTTCGGGGTTGTACCGGCCTAATTATCTGGTACAGGAAGACGACACGCTCCTGTCTGACGAGCTAGTGCTACGGAAAATACATAGCGGGAAAAGGAAAACAGCTGCTACAAAGCAGAAGACTAATACATATGTTTTTATGTGATGTATAGCCTAATGTATTTACTGAATATACTGTTCATTGATTTAAAGTGTTTATTCTTAATATCTTAGTGCATCAAATATAATGTGTTCATAGACGCAATCACGATAGGTGAATACTATTGTGAATTTAATGTGATACTATCTCTTGTTTTATTAAATACGTGGATTATCCGCCGTACTCGTTCCCTACATTACCGTGGATAGTCAGGAGTTAACTGTATACACATTTTTCAGGACTTAATTTTACTGTTTCTACTAGTGGCGTCCCTGTCGTGGGAGGTGGAAACAAAAAAAAACGGGGAATTCCAGGCAGGAGACTTTGGGATTGCTGGGACCGGTGCGGTAGCTGTGAAGGCTCCACTGGAGCCCTTAAGTGCTGGCCAACGGAGCTCTGGTGAAGCTATTTTAGGTTCAGCAAGCGGATAGAATGTTGGAAACGGCTCATTATCCTTATGATCATGAATATTATTATTAGCTTTAAATACATACCTCTCCGCCCTCCTTCTTGACGAGTCTAAATATCCGGATGTGGAAGTTAGCCAACTCCTCTTCCTTCAGAATGGAGATTTTTATACCTCCGTGAGTCTCACTGAGATCCTTGGATGCAGGCCAGTATTGCATACACATCACCTGCAACAACAAGAGCAGGTGTCATTGAGCGGAACTAAGGATACAGGACAGTGTTGCATACACATTACATGTATTAACAAGAGCAGGTGTCATTGAGTGGAACTAAGGATACAGGACAGTGTTGCATACACATTACATGTATTAACAAGAGCAGGTGTCATTGGATGGAACTAAAGATACAGGACAGTGTTGCATACACATTACATGTATTAACAAGAGCAGGTGTCATTGAGTGGAACTAAGGATACAGGACAGTGTTGCATACACATTACATGTATTAACAAGAGCAGGTGTCATTGGATGGAACTAAGGATACAGGACAGTGTTGCATACACATTACATGTATTAACAAGAGCAGGTGTCATTGGATGGAACTAAGGATACAGGACAGTGTTGCATACACATTACATGTATTAACAAGAGCAGGTGTCATTGGATGGAACTAAGGATACAGGACAGTGTTGCATACACATTACATGTATTAACAAGAGCAGGTGTCATTGAGTGGAACTAAGGATACAGGACAGTGTTGCATACACATTACATGTATTAACAAGAGCAGGTGTCATTGGATGGAACTAAGGATACAGGACAGTGTTGCATACACATTACATGTATTAACAAGAGCAGGTGTCATTGGATGGAACTAAGGATACAGGACAGTGTCGCATACACATTACATGTATTAACAAGAGCAGGTGTCATTGGATGGAACTAAGGATACAGGGCAGTGTTGCATACACATTACATGTATTAACAAGAGCAGGTGTCATTGGATGGAACTAAGGATACAGGACAGTGTTGCATACACATTACATGTATTAACAAGAGCAGGTGTCATTGAGTGGAACTAAGGATACAGGACAGTGTTGCATACACATTACATGTATTAACAAGAGCAGGTGTCATTGGATGGAACTAAGGATACAGGACAGTGTTGCATACACATTACATGTATTAACAAGAGCAGGTGTCATTGGATGGAACTAAGGATACAGGACAGTGTTGCATACACATTACATGTA
Organism: Timema cristinae; assembly: GCA_039000515.1. Lineage (NCBI taxonomy): Eukaryota > Metazoa > Arthropoda > Insecta > Phasmatodea > Timematidae > Timema > Timema cristinae. The sequence goes on along the minus strand of JBCFYV010011164.1, from coordinate 13,487,226 downwards.
TTAACAAGAGCAGGTGTCATTGAGTGGAACTAAGGATACAGGACAGTGTTGCATACACATTACATGTATTAACAAGAGCAGGTGTCATTGAGTGGAACTAAGGATACAGGACAGTGTTGCATACACATTACATGTATTAACAAGAGCAGGTGTCATTGGATGGAACTAAGGATACAGGACAGTGTTGCATACACATTACATGTATTAACAAGAGCAGGTGTCATTGAGTGGAACTAAGGATACAGGACAGTGTTGCATACACATTACATGTATTAACAAGAGCAGGTGTCATTGGATGGAACTAAGGATACAGGACAGTGTTGCATACACATTACATGTATTAACAAGAGCAGGTGTCATTGGATGGAACTAAGGATACAGGACAGTGTTGCATACACATTACATGTATTAACAAGAGCAGGTGTCATTGGATGGAACTAAGGATACAGGACAGTGTTGCATACACATTACATGTATTAACAAGAGCAGGTGTCATTGGATGGAACTAAGGATACAGGACAGTGTTGCATACACATTACATGTATTAACAAGAGCAGGTGTCATTGGATGGAACTAAGGATACAGGACAGTGTTGCATACACATTACATGTATTAACAAGAGCAGGTGTCATTGAGTGGAACTAAGGATACAGGACAGTGTTGCATACACATTACATGTATTAACAAGAGCAGGTGTCATTGGATGGAACTAAGGATACAGGACAGTGTTGCATACACATTACATGTATTAACAAGAGCAGGTGTCATTGGATGGAACTAAGGATACAGGACAGTGTTGCATACACATTACATGTATTAACAAGAGCAGGTGTCATTGGATGGAACTAAGGATACAGGACAGTGTTGCATACACATTACATGTATTAACAAGAGCAGGTGTCATTGAGTGGAACTAAGGATACAGGACAGTGTTGCATACACATTACATGTATTAACAAGAGCAGGTGTCATTGAGTGGAACTAAGGATACAGGACAGTGTTGCATACTCATCACCTGCATCAACAAGAGCAGGTGTCATTGGATGGAACTAGTGGTACAGGACAGTGTTGCATACACAAACTGTTGTTTTCAATAGAAATATATTTTAAGGCCTTAAACAGTAATATTTCTTAAATAGAATTTCACAGTTAAAAGTGTAAGAAGAGAGAAGTGTATTCCTATCTAGGCCTAACCTTACTATAGTTTCAGGTTGGCTTCCTCCACTATTTTCCTACTTTATATTATTGTACATTGTTTCTACACTGTCTTATTTCGCCTATACATAAATTATTAAAGTTCTTATTTTATGTTTAAAATGATTAAAATAAATAATGTAGAACCTAATAATGTAGAACCTAATAATGTAGCTTACAAATTTCAAAAAAGATATAACAATTAATAGGCCTGACAACAAAATTTGTATAGATCATGATTATTCAAAAATTGAGATGATTTAATTTCTTAATCAAAACAAATTTTTCAAATATATTGTTTTTTAAAGTATTTGTAATGAACTAAGCAGTGTAGACTAAACAATCTATGTAACACAATATTTGCTATTGTGATGCATCATCTAATATGGTAACTATATAATGAATAGTAAGTGTTATTTATTGTCCCTGAAAAAATTTTCTTCCACTGATGAATGAAATGTACTCTATTATTTACAAGATAAAGAATGGATTTATCCAGTAGAGGTCGTACATGAGAGAGTAGATGAAGCAAGATTAAAATGGTATAGGCATGTAATGAGGATGGAGAAGCCGAGAATACCAAAGATAATGATGGATATGAAGTTTGAAGAAAAAATACTACAAGGGTGGCCAAGAAAGAGATGGGTGGAGTATATAAAGAAATTGTGCAAGTGGGAGGATAAGAATGAAGGGAGGATAGAAGAAAATTGAGGTCACGGTTTGGAAACAGTTGATGATGATAATCACTGTTTTTTATTTTGAGATTACACTATTGTTAATTCAAATGTCATTCTTGTACCAGTTTACCAATTAAAAGACCTATCTAGCTCTAGAAGTAATTTTGTTCACTTTAGTTTGTATATTTTATGATTTTGATGTATGACTTGTTAGAAGACCTTTAAAAGGAGTCAAATATTTCTGCTCCTCAAATGACCTTTGGATCCAACATCACCAGAAGATTGTAGCTGAATGACAGGAACTGTTGAGGCATAGTGTAAATGGTTTTCCACTCTTCCTCCTAACAAATGTGGGTGCATCTACACTAAATTCTTAAGTCCTCGACCTACATGGATTTAAGAACGCTAAACTGATAGTAGGCTATCATTGCCATTTTGTTGGTTTTCAAAGCCATAAAGTTTTCTTTTCTTTAAGATAACCTGTTTGGTTTTAATTATTCTTTGACACGGACGTATGTCCAAAACACTTAGTATTTAAGCACACTCCAACTTGAACAGTTTTCATCTTGCGTGAAAATATTCAAAAGGAATTAACCGGTAAGTTCAAAGTTTACTATACACTTAAGTAAAACCTGTCAACAAATGTCTCTTATCTCAAACTTTCTTTGGCACTGTGTCTTACTACCCGTTCGGGTTATCCGCTCATGTAATAATTACATTAATGGTTTCATGGATGAGGAAGGTTATATATAAATAGGAAGTGTACCTGCATTTTCGTGGAAGGAGAATAGAAAACAATTTTGGAAAAACAACCCTCAATACACCCGACCGAGATTCGAATCTCGATCCCGTGATTGGCGGTTTAGTCTACTGCGAGTTTAGCGCCTTAGACCATTCAACCATCGAAGTGGGTCTCAACCAAACTCATTATTATTATTATTATTATTATTATTATTATTATTATTAGCACCACGTCTTACTACCCGTTCGGATTATTTGCACTTACGCTAATGTGTAATGGTAGGGTGATTATGAGATGAAATGAAGGACCTACAGTTTAACGTGGAATCCGAACCACGGTGGAGGCCTGGCATCAAACTCATTATGAAACGTATTCCAAGTGACCCTCTCTGATAATGTAATACCTTGATAAAATCGAAGGTCTTTGTCAACATGACAATGCAACTGGCATTCTCTTGCCAAACCATCCGCCAAAAATCAGTCACTGTGTTCTCTGTTGGTCCCTGAGTCACGATATATGCGTTCGGCTTCAATAGACTCTGCAAACCAAACAAAAACAAGACCATCATCAAACATTAGTTTTATTAGTGTGTGTTTATGCAAAAACATAGAAAACTAATTTTTCTAGTGGGTGAAGGAGGGCGCTAGAAAAGATTTCTATACCTTCGGCGATTAACAACCTTCACACGTATGTGTGGAACCCACAGCCCCCACGCTTTCTACGCCCTTTTGTGTATGTATACAATATAAATTATAGTATTAGAGGTTTGTATGCCAATGTGCTGACTATATGTAAAATTATCGATTATGATTTTTCGGACCAGCTCAGTTACCTGACTCAAGGCCATAAACTACTCTTGTAACAAATTAAATAAGAACAAATTTCAAAACAACACATTTGGGCCTTAGTAGCGTTCATCATAGCAGGCCCAACTAGTCTACCGGCTCGCATCTGTGTGGTGTGTGTGTGTGCGCGCGCGCGCATGTGAGGTATGGAAGTTAAAGGGAAAAGAAAAGACCAAGATATGCCAAAAATGTGTGTAGTGATTTCGCATTTGAATAATTATTTCAAATTTTCCGCGGTATTGATGGGAGGGCAAACCAGCAAAGTTTCTTGTTAATAGCTACAGTATTGCCCTGTTATGACAAAAATAATATTTGTGCACAGCTTGCCTTGGAAGCCACTTTGAAGAGCTCAAAGACTACCTTTACAATTAAGTTTTTGTCCAAATATAATTTAAAATTAATTCAATAATGTTCAGTATTACGTATGAACACTTAAAAAATATGTAAATTAGTAAAAACATCTAATTATTTTAGTGAATGACCACTTAAAATATTATGAGATACTCTTTAGTGTACAGTCTGTTTTTCTTGTAAGGTAGAAAGCTTATCTAGCATTGTTCCACTACGGCATGACCTATATGAATACTACTGCTATACAGCAACATAATAAGAGTGTGGTACTTACGTCCACGTAAGAAGCGTTGACGTAGTCTGAGTCTGGAGTCTCCTCCAGTGGTTCCAAGACCACCCGATTGTAGTCGTCTGCAACAAGAATCAAAAGCTTTGAGAACTTCAGCAACAAACAAAATATGTAACCAACTTTTCCCCCCACCAATTAGGTGCTAATTAATTTTGATAAAACACATACATTTATAACTATCGCTTCTTTTTGCCAAATTTGTAGTTCTCCTACTGATTTTGAAATTTAGTTTAATATAATTATTGTGTTTGTGGAACGCCGCCAATTTGGACAGTTACTATCTAAATATTAGGTTGATATTTTCTTTCATACGGCTGCGGTTTGGTATTTTTAGAATTTGAGTCCCATGAATAATTTTAATGAACTTTATCTACCACATTATTATAAAACACCTCCCTTGTTTGAAGAAGACGACTCATCCAAGATGGCTAGCAAGCATAGAAGGCATCTGGCTATGCTGTGATTTAAACTGCTTTATGATCCGCGTGGTGGGTAGGCTGAGGAGCATAGTTGCCACATAGCGGGAGTTTGTGTGGTGGGTAGGCTGGGGAGCATAGGTGTCACATAGCGGGAGTTCGCACGTTACTACTATGCAAGAATACTCGGTGAATGTCAAGAAATCTGGCAACGTGCATCGGTTGCTATTACAACCCCTTCACAGATTGGTCGAACATGTGACGAGCCTCCATAGTTTGGTTTCGTGGTGGTTGAGTGTATCATGTCTTATACAATACAGTCAATGTAGTTAGAAAAAGGTCTAGCCTTCTCAAGACTGCAGCACCTCTCCTTATTTAATGCTGAGAAGTGTTTTTTTTTATCAGATTTGAAGATGGTGTAATCACTGAAACATGTCGTTACCCAGCCAAGATTAACGTAACTGTTCAACTCAAAATGAGGAGAGGAATTAAAACCAAACAGATAAGGAGTGTCACTTTATTATTAACTTTTAAGATGTTAATTTATACTTATGTTACACTATTTCTTATTAATCAATTTGTACATATTTATATTATCCTGTCTTTGTAACAATTCAAAATATAGCCTGGATGACACACATCTGTTGATTCTCAATTAAATCTTCTAAATAATCAATTATCAAGATGCTCAACACAGGCAAAATTATATAAAAAATTGATTCAATAACAAGTTCAGTACTTATTGATAGTTAATACTTATTTTAATAATTTTATTCAAAAAATTACTTAATAAGTCATATCTATCATTTTACTATTTTTCATGTTGATATTTTATACTGTTAATTGTCTTTGTTCACATGTGTGAGTTACTTCAATAACAATCTAGTCAAACTAATTAACCTTTCTATTAGTCATTTTTATAACTGCCACTGCTTAAAATATTTTAATCATTACAGAACACTCTTTCCTTGTTAACTTGTTTTTCAAACAATTTACTAGTATATATAATTAATTCAACTAATAAGTTCATTATTAATGGCATATCCATTTACCTATTACTTATGTATAACGATTCTTATTTGATAAATCATACCTTTCATATAGCCTTTAAACTATTTTATGTCAAAGTTATTCAAATTTATTAACTGTCTTTAATAACATTTTTAAGGTATTAATAACTACAATCTAGTCCAACTGCCAATTTATCTACTAGTCAATTTGCGTATCAACTAATCCTATAACCTGTTATCTTAAAATATTTGAATCATCACAGATAATAATTCTTTCCTTGTTTATCTGATAATTTAATAATTCCAGAACATTATTTGGTAACAATCTTACTGATGACTTTTTAGAAATGATATTGTACCTGTTTTAATAGACTTCATAAGTCATGATAAATTAGGTATTTCTTTGAATAAATCATCTTGCACGTTATTTTTCTTATTTTTATTTTGATTTAATTGACCAAAAGAAGTTATACAAGTAAATGTGACATATAAGTGTGTTCCTTATATTATACTACAACACAGTAAGCTCACCAAACCTAATGTAAGTTAACCTAGCCTAACTTAACTAACCTAATTTACCTAGCCTCAAACATAGAAATCACCACTATTCAAGTGCGGGTGGATAATATCAATATTATCTGGATAAACTTCGAAAAACATTATTAAATCACCTCTCACTCAACATTATCTACGTATTTTGGATAACGTCAACATTATATGGATATTGATTTTATCCTGGTTCGGACTTTACCCATAGCATTACACTATGTAGTAGCGGTAACAGCACCATCTAGTGATATATAGCCACATTTTGGCCATGAACCATCTAGTGATATATAGCCACGTTTTGGCCATTAGCCATCTAGTGATATATAGCAACGTTTTGGCCATGAACCATCTAGTGATATATAGCCACGTTTTGGCCATGAACCATCTAGTGATATATAGCCACGTTTTGGCCATGAACCATCTAGTGATATATAGCCACGTTTTGGCCATGAACCATCTAGTGATATATAGCAACGTTTTGGCCATGAACCATCTAGTGATATATAGCCACGTTTTGGCCATGAACCATCTAGTGATATATAGCCACGTTTTGGCCATGAACCATCTAGTGATATATAGCAACGTTTTGGCCATGAACCATCTAGTGATATATAGCAACGTTTTGGCCATGAACCATCTAGTGATATATAGCCACGTTTTGGCCATGAACCATCTAGTGATATATAGCCACGTTTTGGCCATGAACCATCTAGTGATATATAGCCACGTTTTGGCCATGAGCCATCTAGTGATATATAGCAACGTTTTGGCCATGAACCATCTAGTGATATATAGCCACATTTTGGCCATGAACCATCTAGTGATATATAGCCACGTTTTGGCCATGAGCCATCTAGTGATATATAGCCACGTTTTGGCCATGAGCCATCTAGTGATATATAGCCACGTTTTGGCCATGAACCATCTAGTGATATATAGCCACGTTTTGGCCATGAACCATCTAGTGATATATAGCAACGTTTTGGCCATGGACCATCTAGTGATATATAGCCACGTTTTGGCCATGAATCATCTAGTGATATATAGCCACATTTTGGCCATTATTTATAAATAATTTATGAATTAAACAGGCTGCGCCCTCCAGCTTTTAAAGTGACGAGCCGCCACTGAAGGCAGGCTCATAATGTAGTCCGTCAAGGTAAGACTGATAATTCAGGGTAAATGGGGGATACTCAAGGGATGATTTAAATTAGTGTTATGTGACGACAACAACAAAAACATCAGCTTTGGCTTCTGTATATTTAAAAAGGGTTTCTTGCTCATTCCCATTTATTTTTAAATAATTTGTATTACTGTTATAGATTGTCACCAATGATATTACTATTAATAATAATATTTCAAGTTGAATGAACACAAATGTAATCAGCACCTAATAAAAAACAATTAAAAATATAGTGGCTTAAAGGAAGTCAAACAATAAACAAAAGGGTATTCCCCCAACTCAGTGAAGTGAAAGAAATTAAACAGTTGTCTTAATTTGAGCCTATCTTTGATTGGATGGATGTAGGTAATATAGTAGGAAAGTATTGTGCATTGACAATTAATTTATTGTTAAAATAAATAAGAAAAACCAATTATGTAAAAATTGTGTATATATTTACTAATGACGTTGCCTACCTGTGATTTTGTGGCAGGTCAAGATAGCATTTTTTAAAATCATCTACAACTCAGGCTGTTTGGTTTATTCACGAAAAGGGCCGGTAGGAATCTTCTTGCCAGGATATAGGATAGATCCATGATAAAGTTTCATATTTGAAAGCAGAGAACGTTAATATTTTATTTACTCACAAGGAATGCACTTCTGGTTCTGGTTTTTTTCTTTGTTGGAGGTCTTCATGGCGTGTCGACAAGAGTGAGTCTCCACTTTACAGGCGGTCTAGAACAAACATATAGTAGCCGTTAATACCATGTCTTTATACTAGCATAAATATTACGGGGAGGAGTGGGGGAAACGGGGGGGAGGGGTGAACGGGGGGGTACTTTTGAGTCACCCTTTGACAGTTAGAAACGTAAAGTCAAAGTTTGTTTGAGCAGCCGATCAGAAATAAGTATTTTACTGTGGGTATCGATAGCTATAGAATGTTAGAACTACAAGATGACTGTTGCCAGACATCTTTCCGTGTACTTAAACAGAAATTTTCTAAACTATTTGTCCAAACTTATGTAATCTACCTCTTTCATCATCCCACACAAATAACAAACAGAGGTAGAGACAAGAGAGTTATAAATTTTCTTCAAAACAATCAAGATACACCTCAATGAGTAAGTGGAACACACAAGCGTAAGGCGCTGAGTAAGTAAACAAGCCAATTGGGCTGGCAGGCGCATAGGTAACCACCAAGGCCAGAAGGGAATGTAAGCAGCAACAATAGATGGCAACTAATTCAAGCGCCAAAAATGGCGTCATCAGAAAACAACGATAATACACTAAGAATTTACCTCCAAGTTAATATTAACTAAACCTCTCATAATAGAAGGTTAAGAGCCAAGAACAGGCTCGTGCCCTAGCATTAAATTAAGGTGAGAATAGGATCACAAGTTGTCATCTGACAAACCCTAAATAACCTAAACATCGGGATGAAAACTTTAATTATTTATATATAAAGCTCAAAATACCTAACAATAATAAATAATCTGAATATCTAATAACAAGTAGAACGTCTACCAGATAAATATTTACTTGCGGCGCGTGGTCCCTTCTTTAACTAACACAACAAATATAAGTGCTACAACAATATTAAACTATGTCCAATTTAATAACAAACAAAATGTCAACATTAGAAATATTATTCATGCTGGCTCGCGGCCCCACATTTAACTAACATCCAAACGTAAATTGCCTACCAATAATAAATTATCCCAATCCTTTTTAACATCAAATAGATCATGACAACAGAAAATAATAAAGAACATATTGTAACTGTGTCTCTACTAGCTAAAGCAGGCCATGAAACTTTCCGTGAAGCGGATTTAATAAATTCAAGGTAAAGACAATCAAGTTAAAAGGTCTTCCCAAAACACCCAAGGAACGATCACATGGTATCCAAATATCCCATAGCCTTAAAAGAAGAAAACCGTAAAAGAAATAATAATAATAATAAATATATGTAAGTCCTGAACAGTAAATTTAGAATCATAAAGATTTAGCGCCAAAGAGAATTTTGAGAAACATGTCGAACCTAACTTAATAGTCAGCCTCTCACCTCGAAAGCCCAGAATGTTATGTGTGATCACATTCTAGACTCCAACCGTTATATATCCTAAGGAAATCATGTGTTCTCGGGCGCGCAAAGCAACGGAGAGGAAAGGGGTAAGGGTTCAAGAACATTCTCCACTCGTCCACACTCATTTAAGTCTATACACAATCACAGTTCGTAGAAGTTCTGAATACGCCCGCTGGCACGCGCTGAGCTCACGCGCAACGCTGCTCTAATTTGTTTAGGAGAGCGATTCAACCAACACGGCTGGCAGCGAACCTCGGACCTCGAGTTAGTTCAACGTTGACAGTACTGCGGTATGTATGTCGGATTGTAGTCGTGCCGGAATGAGTCAACTGGGGCTGGCTTGGTGAGTTATACAACTTCTTCGAATTTATGTTGTAACAAGGTTACACTTAAACCACAGCATCTGTGGGTAGAAATAAACACATTCCTAGTAGAAAAATGTTCGGAATCGTAATCTTGTGGTACTAAATGTAAGTTCAAGTTAGACGCGACAACGCCGGGAGTTAGCAGCTATAGGTACGTACATGTACAGCAAATTGCATATAAATAGGCGGGCACATCATAGTAGGTGTTCAAGACTCCCTCCCCGACTTGGCCACAGCACTATCCGTCGGTTGCATTTGACGCGGGTTCACCCTTCGCACACGTTGCTCGTGGCTGGGCACTTCTTCCCGCCTAACGTTATGCAACCTGTTGTACACGTACGTACTTACTGCAGCATAATCTCGGCGTTGTTGCGTCTAACTTTAAATTTCAATAACAGTGGTGCAAGATTACTTTTCCGGGAAACTCTTTACTTAAGACTTTATATTCTCTTTCTGCTCACATATGCTGTGATTTAAGTCAGGGTAGAGGGCTTAGAAATATTATTATTGTGATTTTTATATTATTATTATTATTATTATTATTATTATTAGCACCGCGTCTTACTACCCGTTCGAGTTATACGCACTTACGCTAATGTGTAATGATAGGGTGTTTGTGACATAAAATGGAGGACCTACAGTTTAACTTGGCATCCGAACCACGGTGGAGGCCTGGCATTCCCCACATTCACAAGTTGTGATTAATACATGTCTTGTCAGAGGTGAATGAAGGGTTTGGAAATCATATAAATCTGTGCCGGGATCGAGGATTGAACCCCGGGCCCTCAGCACAGAAGTCTGACACCTTACCCCTAGACGGCCAGGTCTCCTAGCTTAGAAATAACCTTTTTACTATTCGTGTTTCATGTTCATACTAAAGTTATATGAATGCTGTGGAGCAGGAGAAATTCGATCAAATTAATAAACACTTATTTCATTGTCTGAGTGTTTTGCATTTGAAAAGGTCATATTAAATTAATGTATAAGTATCAATTTTCAAAGTAAAAGTTTTACGTCTTCTAGTTCAAGTTTTTTAAATTGTATAACCAGCTTTAAAAGTTTTATATAATCAGCCCTCACTCGAATTAATAACTAAAGGTTTAGAAGTAAAAATATTAAAACTTTTAAAAGAGTTTGGTGATAAACTTTATATTAAATAAATTTCCCAACTCCCACTCCTCCACCAAGCCCAACAACGAGCACGTGCACACACCACACACACACACACACACACACACACACACACACACACACACACACAACACACACACACACACACACACACACACGACGATGAAAAGCTTTTAAAGGACCCCTCTACTTGCTCTACGACTCTATTTCTTTTCCAACAATTTTGTGGGAACCAATTAAGTTTATATTAAATTTATTTTAAAATTAGGCGTGTAAAATCAAATGTGCAATCTGAATGCATAGTTCGTGAAACTAGTAGTCTTCATTGTTTACCCCTAAAGAATGATCAAAAGCGCACAAGAGGGTGATACCTCATGTAAAACCCGCACGAGGACCTTGTATCAAAAGAGTACTGGGGGAAAAAAAAACCGATTAACGTGGAAACATGGTCAATATGTATTGTAAACAAACCCCTTAATATTTACAAGCTTTACAAGGATAGGTTGATAGCTGGAAAATTCACTAAACTGACAATACTCAGAATTTATTAAAAATATAAATTTTTTGCACCGCGTCTTACTAACTGTGCAGGCTATACGCCTATGTACTAAATACGGTAATGAGTTAGGGATTAGAAAAGTTGAATTTAGAGTAAGTGCACCTATATTTACGTGGACGAAGAGTGGAAAACTATGTAGGAAAAATCATTTTCAATACTCACAAACGGGATTCGAACCCCGATCTCTCTGTCATCGGCAGTCTAGTCTATCTATGGCGAGAGTGACACATTAGACCATGCGTCCACCGAAGCGGATCAGCCTTTATTAGTCATCGTCACCATCACGTCCATATCTCACAACTGTCGAGAGAATTAGTTGGAAATAAGTAATGGACATGAACAGAATTACAAACAATGAAACTCAAATTGAAATAGAGATTAGACGTTCGTCAACAAACGAGTCGAATTGAAAGATACAGTGGAGCGAATGCATTTAAAAAGAAGTTGTGATTGAGTTGTGAGTCTGGCCATCTGATGTCAACAGTACGATGTCAACAAGTGGGGTTGTTATATGGGGGCTCAAAGACTACAAACAATGGCGCGATTCTGATCTACTCCAAAGCAATACACTAAAGCCTCGTTTAAATTGTAACACGATCCCAACAAGTTGTGTTACAAAACAAACGCATTCCCAACTTGTTGGGGATGTTGGCCAACATGTTGGTGTTGGGAGAGCCGGTCAGAGCCAACAAGTTGGCTTGGATCATTTGTTGGAGATATAAACGACCAACCCAACATGTTGGCCGAGTCGGAAGGTTCTACGCATGCGCTATCGAGTCGAGTCAGTCTCTTGCCTTAGCGACGCACATGTTTTGTGACTATATGACTCCCAAAGTCGTTTCCAGTTGTTATAAAGCGCAGTGTTGTAGCAAGTTTTTCACCCGGGGGCACAATATTTTCCCTCTCCATTTCCCATTTCAATTCGTCGTTTAGCAAAAAACTTTTAAACCCCCCACCATTTTTTACGATTTTATTTCTGCATTACACTTCCTGTCAACACAATAAATGAATAAATGGCAAGTAATAGATGGTTATTTATGGCTTGAAATGTGTAGACTGATTAAAAACTTGCAGAGGACTGAGGATGTTGCTCCAAACAAGTTGGCGAAAATAGACTCAGCTTACTTTTCTCCATGTGTTGTCTCCCAACCGGTTACATAATAAACGAGGCTTAATTCAGCCTGTGCCCTTTCAGTACGTAGCCGATTGGATGGTCGCGACAAACCCAACATGTTGGCCGAGAGTCGCAGAATGGGGGTGATCGACGAAACGTTATGTGGACAAAATAGCTCGGTTGATGTAAGAATCCTTCTAAAAACCGGGTGAACACCAATAACAAGAACCAGTTTAGAGCTAGCTATCTCTGAATTTACTGGGAAATTCCGAACCGGTAAAAGTTTCAGCATCCACACCTGGTTCCAAACTAGCTCAGAGGTTTTCGAAACTTATCTTCAAAAGATCAATCTCTTGGTTCTTTTTATTCTTATTGTTCCCATTTTTATATCTTATATTTAATGTGAGATATTAACGTGCATCTTCTGAACCGACTGATTATATTAACCCACCAGAATTCCTATGAGTTAGAGCGAAAGAGCCTACCAACTTTGTAGGAAAGGTACGTACCTTCCAAGGCTATTTTACACACCACAATCGACATGAAACCGATGGCTTTACTTCCTCTCAGAAGTAAGTTGTGCTATAGATTTTTATCGTTCAAGAAAAATCCGTCAACCCCTGCTGGGTTTGAACCCACAAACATCGGGTCCAGAGGTGAAAACTTTACCCCAAGACCCCCGAGGCCGACCCGTTTATATAAGCTTTATTTATGTTTGACGTCCTACGACTCTCGGTATTGCCGGTATTTTTTTTTATCACCGCGTCTTACTAACCGTTCGGGTTACACACTTATGTAATAATTGTATTAATGGTTTCAGGGAGGAGGAAGGTTATATTAGTAAGAAGTGTAGCCAAATTTGCGTGGAGGGATAGTGGAAAACAGTCTTGAGTACACCCGACAAAGATTCGATCCTCGATCTCCCGTCATCTGCAATCTAGCCTAGTGCAAAAGTAGCGCGTTAGACAACGCGACCACCGGAGTGGGTGGTAAAGTTATTAAGTTCGTTTACTTTATCTCCTGACCACATTGATAAAGCCGGACTCGCAAAATACGCAGTTATAAAATTAAATATATGGTACATTGCACCGCACAGACTTTATCTTTCTTTTTTCTTAAAATGTGCACATTTACTAAAAAAATGTATTATTTTGAAACTAAATTATATATATATATTGCTGCAGAAACACTCCGCTAAAGAGTATGAATGAAATAATATACACTGTTACAGAAACAAGGAGGAAATTGGAACATATATGTCCACCAAAAGCATAACAATCAATTTCACATTTTCCAAGACCTCCACAAAAATATATACATTTACTTATAAATCAGAAATTATTGGTTTTATAAATTATATTTCAAACTAGCACAAGTACCCGGTGTTGCCCGGGATGGCCATACAATGCATTATGTAGCTCTTTTCTTCGCTTCAAACAGACAGAAAAAAATCTTCACTTTATTTCTTCCGACATAGTTTTTAATAAATTTAAAAAATCTAATTACAAATTAAAAAATCCAGCTTTGAGGGGCACATGTTTTGGCACAGGGGCTATTAATTTTAAAATGTCATACCTTTGGGTGTGGTAGGTATCGTGAAATACTCAAGACAGACAAACAAACTATATATAAAATTAAAATTATTTTATTTTTAATAGAATTACAAATTTTACAATGATTAGTTATTTATAATCTCAAACAGTCGTAGAGATAATATAAAAATTTGACATTTCTGCAAATATAAGGTTCTCTCAAAGTAATGTTCATGGGAAAATGAGAAATTCCAATTATTTGTAATGGAAATGGTGTCTAGATAAAATTATTATTATCACCGTGTCTTACTACCCGTTCGGTTTATACGCACTTACGCTAGTGAGTGATTGTGAGATGAACTGAAGGACTTACAGTTTAATGTGGAATCCGAACTACGGTGGAGGTCTGGCATTCCACACATTCACAAGTTGTGATTAATACACGTCTTGTCAGAGGTTATTATTATTATTATTATTAGCACCGCGTCTTACTACCCGTTCGGGTTATACGCACTTACGCTAATGTGTAATGGTAGGGTGATTGTGAGATGAAATGAAGGACCTACAGTTTAACGTGGAATCCGAACCACGGTGGAGGCCTGGCATTCCCCACATTCACAAGATGTCTTGTCAGAGGTGAAGGAAGGGTTTGGTGATCGGATAAATCTGTCAGGACCAAGGATTGAACCCCAAGCCCTCAGCACAGAAGTCAAACACCTTACCGCTATATTGCCAGGTCACCCCCTAGATAAAAAAATTAATCTAAATAGTTATGGTGGATTTCGAGAAAATCAATTCTTTCTCTTATATCCCTTGGCAAACTACCCCTAATTTTAGGAGTAGATATCTAATTTCCAGAATTCCTTGTGGGAACCTTATGAAAACCCAATTTGTAAAATGGTTTCAGCTCTAGTTCGAGATACAAACAGACGGCGTCATTAAACGTAGAAACGTATCAACATCTCGAGTTAGATCCGTTTTAAAATCACAATACTTCTCTATAAAAGAGATCGAGGTAAAGTAAAAAAAAAAAGACAATCTCTGTTCTGGAAGCGGTTTCAACAGTTGATACACCGAGACAGGTTCGAACCTGGCTCCCGAACGAATCCGACGAGGTGAAAGTGTAAGCTGACGTAAATTTATGATTCTATATTTCAGTCCAATTTTAATAGTAAGGGACTTAACTTACAGAAAGAAAAGCTAATATATATTTATTGATGTTAACAGAAGTTACCATATCCACTCTCATGTATCAATTCACCAAAACATATGATCTGCTAGTCCACATGTGTAGTAGTTGTTTTGGCAGTCAAAACTTTCACAACGGACAAATTGTTTTTGATAAATTTTTAAAGTAGTTTTACATGATTGAAATAGGAAATTACGAAAATCAACAACAACTAGGATTTTTTTTTAGAAGCAGCGTCTGAAGTTTAATTAAATGAGCTCTACAAACGAGAACTACAGAAAACCTGACTTCTCTTCATAAAATATGTCGAACAGAACCAAATTAGGGCCATTGATCACACCATACAAACCGTATTACTTATAAAATTTAAACGTTTTATTTTGAAACTAATAATTTTTATGGCTCTTCCTTTAATTTATAAAACCCACCTCGGTGGCGTAGTTAGCTAACGCGCTAGTTTTATGTTTAGCTGGACTACCGAGGACGGGGAGATCGAGGTTAGAATCACACTCAGGTGAACTGGGAGGGGTTTTTCCTAACTGGTTTTCCACTCTCCCTCTAGGCCAATGAGGTTCACTTCTTCTATATAAAACCTTCCAAATTCCTAACCCATTAGCGTAATTATTACTTAAGCGTATAACCCGAACGGGTAGTAAGTAAAACGTGGTGCTAAATAAATAAATAAATAAATAAATAATAAATTAAAATAAATAACTTTGATAATATATTATTATTATTATTATTACTAAGAAAGTAATATTTTTTCCACCTCCGTTAACATTAGTAACTTTAACCAATGTTTGCAATAAAAATCTCCTGCTAGCTGTCAGCTACCACCATTCCTACGCTGTGTAGCTTGTTCTTTACGTATTCGTACGTCAGTACTGTGTTTAACAACCGTAACTTTTGATAACTATTATCAAATAGGCGAGTCTTTACATTTGAATTGGTTACGTCTTGATCTCGAAAGGTACTTATCAAGCGGTTATGACCAAGCCGAAGTGTGAAAACGACTTTCGAGCTGTGTTTCGTAAACAAAGCTGGGGGTTTGGGATTGGTTTGATATAAAAACTGGCAGTTTAATTTGTGTGGTTCTTTATGTACTACTTTTCGATGGAATTTGCCTTATTTAATCGTATTCTTAACAGGATTGATGTTTATTTTGACTCGGCGTAGTATTTATATCGTATAACTAAATTTGCTTTCGCGGAAAAGCCTATATAAACCACGAAGTGTGTATTTACGCGTAAGTAGGTTTAGATCAAATCATATGTTTTTTCTTTTCTTTACAAATAAACACAAATAATAATGATAACAATAACTAGCTAGATATACAATATTATATTTTAAAAATTCGCCAAATCATTTGAAGAGATCTAGTGAAATAAGTCTAGGTTATATTAATGCATAATGCAAAACTAATAGTAAATAGTGTATAGTGTACAGTTTACATTTCATAAGAAAAATAAAACAGTTTACTGAAGCGTGGTGTCATAAGTCTTAATTATATTGATTGTCTTTAGAAAATGACTTGGCTTCTTAGGACTACTAGATAAAAGTATCTAAATATAGTTCAATATAAGGTTCATTCGAAAATCCATGTTAATTATGTAATATTTCTTCTTTACTTTAAATAATAAGTGCATTCGTATTAATTGATTCTAAAAGAAATACAATTCGTCAGTTACAAACCAGTAGGGCTACCATAGCATATTTAGTTCATACACGAACACACCAGCTAATTTTATTCTCCTGCGTACACTTGTATTTAATTGGCTAGAACTTCTCCTATTCTCAATGGCTCATACAAGATCCGTCTATTCTCAAGTTCATAAATAAACTATAAACCGTTAAAGTTAAATCCACTCTTATATTATATACCATGATTTTATTACGAATGCAATTTTGAAGCAGCTTTTAGAAACTACAAATATATTTTATTATGTTCAACATCGATACCATTTTACTTTATTATTTATGTTTTTATAGGTATTTAAAATAACCATGAAAAGTGACAGATGAAGATCACATGACTTGACGTATGAATACGTGAAAGTGGATCTAGTAACTTTTTACACTATCAGATATGTCCATTCATAAGAGAATAGGGGAATTGTAACTTAAAGTGTCTTTTTTTCTCCCTTAAGTAGATAAGTTTGAAAACTGATTTGCATTTTCGTTATTCTTTTGATATCAATGTACCATCACATAAATAGTGATATGTACTAGAAGCTATAGTGTATAAATAAAATAAAAATCTGGTTGTATAATAATAAACAAAAATCTTAGTAAAGTTGGATTCTAAAAATTGAAAAATGACACCTGGACACGAGAATCGAACCCAGGACCTTTGGTTTAGTACGATAATGCTCTAACCACTTAGCTATCCAGGAGTCGTCCCGTGTCCAGGGTCATTCTCCATTCATATTTTAAGGCAGAGTCTATTATGGACGTGCGGAAAAATCATCGGCTTTATTCACGAGCTATCAGAAAACGCAACCATATTCGTACCCGGTAGTTGGCTTTTTACTGCCACTTGTACGATTATTATTATTATTATTATAATTGTACAGGATTTCATATTAAGAATCAAATAGCCGAAGCGATTATTTGTGCTTTAGAGAGGAATTCTTCATCTCTATATATTCTGAAAATTGAAAAATGACACCTGGACACGGGAATCAAACCCGGGACCTTCGGCTTAGTACGCCAATGCTCTTACCACTGAGCTATTAAGGCTTTCCGCACGTCCACGATGACTCCTAGATAGCTCAGTGGTAGAGCATTGGCGTACTAAGCCAAAATTCCCGGGTTCGATTCCCGTGTACAGGTTTCATTTTTCAATTTTCAGAATATGATATCTAGATGGAGAACTCCTCTCTAAAGCACAAATAATAGCTTCGGCTATTTGATTCTTAGTAGAGTTGATTGAAAAATGATTATGAAATAGATAATAGTCACACTATTTTTAGACATATATTAAAGCGTATATTTTTTTTCTGTATAGGTGCGTAAATCCTCTAATATCTTAAAATATACAAGTAAAAATGCATTGGTTTTAGTACTGCAATATAACATGACAATTACTTACATTTGGTGAGCACCCGCTATATGTTTTATTTAAATTATACCTTCCTCATAACCAGCTCATTAGTGTAATTAAATATGGATAGCTGAAAGGTTGGTGAAACTTACTTGACTGCATAGCCACATAAGATATTCATAATACGATTTATTATCTGCAACATCAAATACATTTTCTAAGCAACACAAATACAAACACATAGTTTAATATGCTACCATTCAACCATATACATTTTTATTACTCGAAGAAGCAAACCAACGATAAGAATGATTAAATGATTAGTTGAACATAAATTATCCCCCCCCCCCCTCAACAATGGCACTCCCCCCGATTAAGTGGCAGATTGGTGACACTACTAAAGATCACTTCAACAATAGCACCCAGTTAACAAAGACAAGGCGACTGTTTACCGAGGAAAGAGGAATAAACAAAGGAGAGATTTGGTGCGACACGAAGACAGAGAGTTTGTGGGGCAGATGGTGTTGGTGAAAGGATGGTATTGGTTGAGGGGGGATACATAGCTTTTACAGGAGCAGAGAGCGGCAAAGGATCGAAAAGCTCGAAAGGATTTTTAAGTTCCCCTACACAAATCCAAAAATAGCATACGCAGACAAAAGTGCTTTAACTTTAAAATTGCTTGAAAGCAATGCTTTTAGAAAAGGTCTGAATACGGAATTTATATACGGACAAAAAAATCCCCCACCGACGATGTAAAAACTCTTACGGAGAGAAACAAAAGCTCCGAAACAGGGTCCGCTTATTCAAAAGCTACCGTAGCGAGTATATTGCGTGCATTTAAACCTTGATTACAGTTTTAGAAAATAAAAGCTGAACACAGAAAAGTGTTGGACGAACTACCTAACATTCACTAAAACGTTCATGTGATATTTTAAGGACAGATAGTTCTTCATATTAAATGAGATGTTTAATTTTAAATGCAGTTGAAGTATGTTTGGTTCAGTAACGTAACAGATTAAACTTAACCCCCTCCCCCGCTCCCCGCAAGATATATTTTACGGTCCCCTAACACACTAATAAATGTTATATGAAATAACTAATAGTCCTAAATAATTCCTAATTTAGTAATCGCATCAAATGATTGTTTTAACCTCGGTTTTGTGTTAGGAACGTCATCAGTCAGTCAGTCAGTCAGTCAGTCAGTCAGCTTGACTGCATGAAGATAAAGAAAATCTGTGCTATTTTCATCCAAATGGAATTGAAATAATGCTATTAGCTTAGTTATAGCTTACAACACTTTATGATAAATATATTCAACTATATAATTTGTCAATAATCAGGACATAATTTATTTGATTACAATAATTATTTCCGTCAAATTTATAGTAATTTAAAGTTCTCTTTCGTGGGCTCCTTTACCCCATTGGGCCCCACACATTGCGGGCCTGGCTGTTACGCCACTGTGTGGTCTCGAAAACATTTCACAGCATCTCTTATCTTATATATACATCTTGTGAATGTGTGGAATGCCAGGTCGCCACCGTGGTTCGGATTCCACGTTAAACTGTAGGTCCTTCATTTCATCTCACAATCACCCTACCATTACACATTAGCGTAAGTGCGTATAACCCGAACGGGTAGTAAGACGCGGTGTGCTAAAATAATAATAATAATAATAATAATAATATAATAATAATAATATAATCTTATCTTATTTTTATATTTAAGTCAATTTCTGGCAATATATCAGCACCACTAATAACCAACAGAAACAAGGAATCACCACTTTTACTAAACATTGCAGATAAATATTAGGTGAGTATAGGTATCGCTTAGAATCAAACAAGGCTTTCCTAATTATATATAGTCGAAATAGCACTCGTTTCCATGGACATTTATTGAACTAAGCACCTGTACTAGTCCTACCAGAGTTGTATTTGTATCTAATCATGCTCTACATTCTAATATAACATTGCCGTTTAGAATCAAACTCCACGTTCTACCGTAATGGCAAGGTTTAGGCTACGGCCAGACGAGCTGTGAGATACTCCCAAAAACCGCAGTAAAATAAAGCTGCTACAAATCGTGGGTGATCAGACGATGGCTGTAGTGCTGCTGCTTCTTCAAGCTACACTAGAAACAAGTAGCGTTTGTGTGCAGTGCGAAAATGAAATAAAGGTGTTGAATCCTAATGCCAAATTACGTTTTGCGTGTTACTTGTCCGACGTCGGCGCCGTCTAAAAAGATAAAAAAAGTGGTGGGTGGATTCATCCCAGCATTAGTAACTGAGCAACACATGGGTAATTTGTTTTACTTCATGGAAACTGAAACTGTAACTACCCTATACAATTCTTGGTGTGTTATCGAATGTAAATTAATTCGTTTGAGTACCAAATTAGTTTTTTCCCCCTTCAAAACTTATTTCATCCCAAGCATCTCATACTAGAGCGTCCATTATGCTAGACATACATTGTAACTTCAAATCACGGTGTTTGTGCTCACCACACTTTACGTCATACATACATGGATAGTTCTGTGCCTCAATACTGATTCGATATCTATTTTGGAACAAATTGGTAAATAAAATAACGATAACACACGAGTCAGGAATATGACGCTGCTACACAATACTGCACGTGGGGCGACTCTTTCACTGTAAATTGTCGCGAGAATTATGGGCTCAGGACACA
Source organism: Timema cristinae (assembly GCA_039000515.1). Lineage (NCBI taxonomy): Eukaryota > Metazoa > Arthropoda > Insecta > Phasmatodea > Timematidae > Timema > Timema cristinae. Next base: position 13,466,285 of record JBCFYV010011164.1, on the reverse strand, counting down.
GACAAGAAAGAAACAGATTCTCAACCTTACGGGTTTTCTCCGCACTCATTTTGTCAGCTTGAGTCCTTCAACACTGAGCTTCGCTTGTGTCACTACTGGGTGATGATAGGTCTAACCGCAGTGATCCTAGTGTTGAAGGACTCAAGCTGTCAAAAGGAGCGCAACCATTTTAACATAGGGGTTGAGTGTCTGTGGCCTAGGCCTATTCGTCTGCGACACGACCCTGAAATGAGTTCCACTTCCCAACTATGCAGTAATTTACAGTGTTGTGTAGCCGGCTCCATTTGAATCTATTGGGTGCATTTTCATGCTTTATTTTACTGCGGGTTTTGGCATTATTTTACACCTCGTCTGGCCGTAGCCTTAGTATCGCTTACGATTATCTTTTATAACATTGTTAACAATTGTTCTTTACTTTCTCTTGTAATGTCTTTAAACAATCCTTCTTGACAAACTCTTTCTGGTAACCTTGATAACTATATTTAACTAAAACATTACCAATAAAATGACACTAAAACTTCTAAAAAAATTACTTCAAATTCTCAACAAAAAAACCCTCTAAAAATACGAACCAAATCTCATAATAAATGCACATGACTAAATCAAACACGCGCTTTACATATGGAAATTAAAAATTGGTATGCAACAAAGCCTTCAAAAAATAAACCCTCTCATCCTGTTGAATATAGTACTGATTTACAATAATTAATATATATTTGAGAAGTGATAACTACCCCCCTCACAACACAACTCTCTCCAGACTAATTTAAGGGTCTTACTAGGAACGTGTATTTACCAACCAAAAATGCAAAGGGGGATAAAAAGCTTATTTATGGATTTGGAAAACATCCAAATAAAAAAAAACTTGTTCAATATAAATGTCCACAATAACTCTAAAATGCCTGAAAAAATTACTCAAATCCTGATTTGAAAATTACTCAAACCAAGAAAATATTACCTAAAAATCTAAATTGACAAAAAAAAGTATCCATAAAAAAGTTTTCACAACCAGGGGGTCAAGTCTATCAGCATTTAGTACAACGCAAATAAAATCTGAAAGTTTAAGATTGTCTGTTTAGGATTTTTTTTTTAAATATTTTATTCACATAACGAGTGCAAAAAGGTTTACACGCTTGCGGGTGGTGTGAAATTCGGGGTTCAAATGTTGTTACTCTATTGTGGGTGTATTTTACCGTCCATGAAAATGCGGATACATTTTAACTCAATTCTATCTATCACATTCCTACCCAAGCAGTGTTAAGATGCGATGGACAAGACGGGTAATAAGAAGGGCAGGGAAAAGACAAGCTATACCGTATTTACATGCTATTTCTGGGCAGTCTAAGTTGTCATTCTGTCTCAGTACTACACCCAATATCACCCCTGAGGTAACTAAAGGTTTTGCGGAGGAAATATTGATCTTCCCTCTCTCTCGGTTAACTGTTGAAAAATCTCCTCGCTTTCAGTTATTCCTGAAGGTGATGTACTGGGATGAAAAGGAGCCTCTGGCAACCTCGACGAAAGTTGAAAACAGGTATTATACTCATAGGAAGATCGATCACACGAAAACAAGAAAATTGCAACGCTATTTTCCAATAGTAGCCATGCAGTTACTTCAATGATAATATCTAGCATAGTGAATAGGAGAGAAATGGCTGTTTAACATAGAGAACAAAATAAACTGGTGAGTGTGTTTTAAGACTCACAAGCCCGAAACTAAAGCCGCTTAAGAGCCCATATCACTGGCAATCTGCAAACTAGATACAGTGAAATCTTCTAATAGTGGACGGACACCTTCCAGTATAAAAAAAATGGCTGTTACTAAGAAGTGTCCATTTTGCGAAAAAAATAATTACATACATTTAGATCATACATTTGAACATAGTTGTATCTATATGAACCTGTGTACTGTGAATATCTACTACAACAATATAGTTACTTCATTGTGCAGTATTGTATGTAGGATATTTATGACTAAATAATATATAATATATGTAGCTTACCGTACAGATGATATAAAACACAGATGAAATGAAATGGTGAACAGTAATCATTCTGTACTGTATATTCGTGCACGAACACAGACAACTAACTGCTGGATGGATCGTAAGGGTTGAACCCTTAAGAACCGCAGTCATTATTACGTAAGCCATTTTAGAAACTCTCCGTATAGGGGGAAGGCAGGACTGCTCACACTTGACGCATTCACGATATTCCCACAGTAAAATACTATGTGTGGACCGGTGTTTCCATTTTCTGTAGAGACTGTTATGCATACATATGCGTCTTTAGCAGTGATCACGTCCGTTATTGAGAAGTTGTTTCACAGTAAGAGCCCATGTTATTTTTCCGGGAAAATTTAAACTGTCCGTTAAAAGAAGAATCCACTACTCAGAGATGTCTGTTGAAGGATATTTCACGGTACAAGATTACGCTCAAACCAGAAATTCTATCGTAGCATAGTTCTCTAAAATTCTTAATTTTAACAATTTCGAAATTAGGATCCGTTTGATTATTTTTTAATTTTGATATTATTGTTTTTAAATTAACATTAATATAATATTGTAAGCTGGAAATGTCAGGTTCGAGCTGTATTTATCACCTACTCGACGTGTTATCTTTAGGGGGAATAGTATTTTAAAATTAGGCCTACTACTGCTTATTTAAGAAAAAAAATATTCGATTATTTAGGAAGATTTATTTAGAACATATTTGGTGAAGGAATTTGGTTGGAAATTTTGAATTATCTAAGGACGGCGCTTTTTTCTTTATCTATATATATTTATTTTGTGCACATCCATCCTTTTTACTCTCCCCCAAAATATATTGAATACTTGTATCGGTGATTACATGGTCTAACACTCCATTCTTGTGTTGGACTAGATTGACGGTTGGGGTTCGAATACCGCCTATACAATTCTATCTTCCTCAGTCCTACTCCATTAGCATATTTAATGTGTGCATGTAGCTCAAAAGTGTAATAAAGAGGTGACAAAAATAAGTGATCCCGTTACATGTTTAAAGTCCTGGACTCATCTTGGTGCAGACCGTCAAGTTGAGCAAGTCCTCTTGACGAACGGAGCCATTACTCTGGTGATGTTTTCCGGACTCCCGGGGCAAGATGCAAGGAAACTCCGGGGAAATCAGTGAGTGGAAACTCGGTCAGAAGAAAACCAGAAAATAAACAGGGTTCCATTCGGGAGGATTAAAGTCGGTTGGTTTGAAGAGGTGGTGTTACATCTCGTAAACGCTTAAAAGACTCATAATAATAATATATTAAGTACGCGATCACACAGAAAACACAGATTGAGGATGATAATTTAGAGATTACTTCAAACAACACATCATTTTACAGGGCTAATGAGGTTAAATATTTGGGAACAATTTTAACTTGCAATAATGATAGTAGAGTGTAAATTAGGAAACTATTACTGTCAGGAAATGCATTATATCTACTCGGTCAATAAGTTGTTAGCACCTCGCCTGCTGTCAAGGAATTTAAAAGGCTCCGTATACACACAATAATATTATTATTAGCACCACGTCTTACTACCCATTCGGATTATACGCCCTTACGCTAATGTGTAATGGTAGGGTGATTGTGAGATGAAATGAAGGACCTACAGTTTAACGTGGAATCCGAACCACGGTGGAGGCCTGGCATTCCCCACATTAACAAGATGTCTTGTCAGAGGTGAAGGAAGGGTTTGGTAATCAGATAAATCTGTGCCGGGACCGAGGATTGAACCCCGGCCGCCAGCACAGAAGTCTGACACCTTACCCCTAGACCACCAGGTCACCCACAAAATAATAGTTTTATCAATAGTTATTTATGGTTGATAAACAAAGTCTCTATCTCTCCTTGCAAGTGAAGAAGAAACTTATTATGTTCGAAATCAAAGTACTTAAGGAAAATATTTGGTAAACAGAAATTGAAACTGGAGAAGGTTACACAATGTTGAGCTACATGCCCCGTACACATAAGAATAAAGTGTTATAGTAGTCAAATTTTGCAGTTTATGATGGGCAGGACATGCAGTGCTAATGGAATAATCAAAACCGTGTTCAGGGTACTGTCTGGCAAACCCAATGTGAAGAGACCGTTGGAAAGACTTGAACGCAGATGGGAGGAAATGATTAGAATGTACTTGAAATAAATAGGATGTAATAAGGTGGACTGGATGAAACTAGCTCAGGAAAGGGATAGGATGTTAACTGATGGACTGGATAGAACTAGCTCGAAATAGAGATAGGGTGTAATGAGGGGGATTAGATAGAACTAGCTCAGGAAAGGGATAGGGTGTAATGAGGTGGACTGGATTGAACTAGCTCAGGAAAGAGATAGGATGTTAACTGGTGGACTGGATAGAACTAGCTCGAAATAGAGATAGGGTGTAATGAGGGGGATTAGATAGAACTAGCTCAGGAAAGGGATAGGGTGTAATAAGGTGGACTGGATGAAACTAGCTCAGGAAAGGGATAGGGTGTAATGAGGTGGACTGGATAGAACTAGCTCAGGAAAGAGATAGGATGTTAACTGATGGACTGGATAGAACTAGCTTGAAATAGAGATAGGGTGTAATGAGGGGGATTAGATAGAACTAACTCAGGAAAGGGATTGGGTGTAATGAGGTGGACTGGATTGAACTAGCTCAGGAAAGAGATAGGATGTTAACTGGTGGACTGGATAGAACTAGCTCGAAATAGAGATAGGGTGTAATGAGGGGGATTAGATAGAACTAGCTCAGGAAAGGGATAGGGTGTAATAAGGTGGACTGGATTGAACTAGCTCAGGAAAGAGATAGGATGTTAACTGATGGACTGGATAGAACTAGCTCGAAATAGAGATAGGGTGTAATGAGGGGGATTAGATAGAACTAGCTCAGGAAAGGGATAGGGTGTAATAAGGTGGACTGGATTGAACTAGCTCAGGAAAGAGATAGGATGTTAACTGGTGGACTGGATAGAACTAGCTCGAAATAGAGATAGGGTGTAATGAGGGGGATTAGATAGAACTAGCTCAGGAAAGGGATAGGGTGTAATAAGGTGGACTGGATTGAACTAGCTCAGGAAAGAGATAGGATGTTAACTGATGGACTGGATAGAACTAGCTCGAAATAGAGATAGGGTGTAATGAGGGGGATTAGATAGAACTAGCTCAGGAAAGGGATAGGGTGTAATGAGGTGGACTGGATTGAACTAGCTCAGGAAAGAGATAGGATGTTAACTGATGGACTGGATAGAACTAGCTCGAAATAGAGATAGGGTGTAATGAGGGGGATTAGATAGAACTAGCTCAGGAAAGGGATAGGGTGTAATAAGGTGGACTGGATTGAACTAGCTCAGGAAAGAGATAGGATGTTAACTGATGGACTGGATAGAACTAGCTCGAAATAGAGATAGGGTGTAATGAGGTGGATTAGATAGAACTAGCTCAGGAAAGGGATAGGGTGTAATAAGGTGGACTGGATTGAACTAGCTCAGGAAAGAGATAGGATGTTAACTGATGGACTGGATAGAACTAGCTCGAAATAGAGATAGGGTGTAATGAGGTGGACTGGATATAACCAACTTAAGAGAGGGATAGGTGGAGTTCTTTCTTAAGTGTGGCAGTTAACTTTTGTGTTTCTAATGATATATAGTAAGTAAGTGACGTTAGAATCTTATAAAACGTAGTCACAATATATTGGTGTCTAGCGTTTATGAGACAAACACACATCTAATACTATGTATAGGTGGTTCAGTGACAAGGATATTGACGGATTGTGGTTTGATTCCAGGTTGAGCCTGGGAAAAATGCATGACCTTTTTGAGGATTCCTGAACGTAGTAAGATATTTGTTACTGGGATATTCTTGGATTTAAATCGACTGTATGAGTTAGAAAAAGTGTGAAAATTGTATAAGGAATAAATTTTCTTTTATTTTATGACCATTTCCATTCTGTGAATAAAAACTATTAAGTCAAAACCAGAATGGTTTACTGATTGTTCATGAATGTACTCTACCAATTACCATGAAATAACTATTCCTTGACGAAACTATTGGTTTTACAAATATATATTTCAAATAAAAGTTTTTTTTTTATCTTTAAAAGTGTTACAACTTTACAATGATAAGTTATTTCGTCTCTCAAATAGTTGCGTAAATATGATCAAAATGTAAAGTTCCAGTTATTCCAATTACCCTCAAAGTCATTTTCATGGTAGGATGAGAGTTTCTATTTATTTTATAATGTTAAAAAGAGTCTGGATACAAAATTTAATAAAAACAGTTAAAGTATATTTCGGGAAAGTTGATTTTTTTCCATTTTCGTAATTTAGTAAAATATACTTAGTTTTCGAGTTGGATAGCTAATTCCAAAAAGCCTCTAGGAAATCCTATGAAATCTCTAGGTACCAAGTTTTAGTCCTATCGATGGAATGGTTTCGGCTCTAGGCGGGAATACAGATAAAAAGGCATCGCGAAAATACTTTTATCGGGCCAAGGGGTGAATCGTCGACATTTATCAAAATACCAAGTGAGATTTTTTTTTAATGATCACAATACTCCTTTCTTTGAGGGGCTGAGATAAAGCAATACGTGTATAAGCTTTTGAACTAATTTCCTGTTTATTAAATTTTAGATTTTATTAAGAAATTTCTCAATTTATTCCTAGCTCAGACGTATGTTTATAAATGTTAATTTGATTTAAGAGATTAAAATTAAATTATAGTCTTCAACTTGATTTTTATTTCTCACACTATATTTTATACACTCTAATGCATAATTCGCTTAGCATTTTAATAACAGGATGAATTTAGAATGTTAATAAAAATAATAAGTTTCCTTATATTACCTGAAGAACGTTCTGGTAAAAACTGTTAAGAGGTGTACAACACATTTTAGGAAAGCAAAAACTCTTAAGTTAGGAGACAAAGTTGCTTCTATTCCCTGTCCCTTTCCAGGTCCTTTCTCACTTTAACCTCCTCACGGAAATAAAGAAGAAGAAAGCGCCATTAATCAGGCTAAATCTTCTATAGTGCCTCAGGCTGACCACCCTTGAAATACTTTACTTTCACAAGTTCTGAAGCTGGTACGAGAATAACATTGTAAGAGATATGGTGGAAGTTTCCCAAACTAGAGAGGAATACAGGTTTCTACATGGGAATCATTTATAAAGGTTCTTTCACAAAGAGTACGGTCCTATATCTCTATGTAATGTATGCTGTGCTCACAAAGAGTACGGTCCTATATCTCTATGTAATGTAAGCTGTACTCACAAAGAGTACGGTCCTATATCTCTATGTAATGTAAGCTGTGCTCACAAAGAGTACGGTCCTATATCTCTATGTAATGTAAGCTGTACTCACAAAGAGTACGGTCCTATATCTCTATGTAATGTAAGCTGTGCTCACAAAGAGTACGGTCCTATATCTCTATGTAATGTAAGCTGTACTCACAAAGAGTACGGTCCTATATCTCTATGTAATGTAAGCTGTGCTCACAAAGAGTACGGTCCTATATCTCTATGTAATGTAAGCTGTGCTCACAAAGAGTACGGTCCTATATCTCTATGTAATGTAAGCTCTGTTCAGAAAGAGTACGGTCCTATATCTCTATGTAATGTAAGCTGTACTCACAAAGAGTACGGTCCTATATCTCTATGTAATGTATGCTGTGCTCACAAAGAGTACGGTCCTATATATCTATGTTATGTATTCTGTGCTCACAAAGAGTACGGTCCTATATATCTATGTAATGTATTCTGTGCTCACAAAGAGTACGGTCCTATATCTCTATGTAATGTATTCTGTGCTCACAAAGAGTACGGTCCTATATATCTATGTAATGTATTCTGTGCTCACAAAGAGTACGCTCCTATATATCTATGTAATGTATGCCGTGCTCACAGAATACGTTGCATTGTTTATAGTACATCTACATTCTAGTTTGCTATCACTAACATTTCACAATGTATTAGCTGTCTTCTCTCCATATTACTGGGTGTTTATACTATTTACATACTATCAACACTACAGAATTAAATTTTAGGAAATAATATACTCTAATTTGGGTGAAAGAGAGTTTAACTCAATTTAGAAAAAATCACTCATGCAAACTCGGCTGGGAATTGAACCCCAACCTCATTGGTGATATCAGTCTTCATTTTTACCCATCCTAATTCGACATATTTAGCTAGACATGAATATGATTAATATCTTGTGTCATAGTTTGAAAAAATAGAACGGAATTTAAAATTGAAAAAAACTATTTATATAAACTGAAGAATATCTAGAAACATATACTGCTTTTATGGCATTTTTTTTATGATTTTCATGACATCAATCATTGGTTGGGGTAGAAGTTGATCTTCAATCAAGCAAGCGGCGAATCATAAAAACATGCCAAACAGAACCAGAACTGGATAATTAGGAGAACCTTCATATTTATTTTAATAGAAATACACTATTAAATAATAACAACAACGAACAACTTCCATCCGATTCCAACATTTTATTTAAATTCGCTTAACATTCACTTTAGAAATCCCTACCTCTCGATCCCACTTAGGACACAATTTTTCCTCCATCCCCTTCCCACCTCCCAATCCAAACACCATATTAATTATTACTCATGAGCTGTGTTTTATAACTTGGGCGAAACACACCACTCCTCTATTTAAAGTTAATTATATTCCTTTTACAGATACCACGTGGTTTATTGTTTTAATTTCACAACGCTTACACCTAGTTTTTTAGATTCAGGCTGATGATGACATAAACATGTTGAAATATCTTCATCAATAAAATAATTACGAGGTCACGATGGACAAAATAATGGGCCATATTATTTGATTTATTTTCCAAATTTTGTAAACCTTTTAAATAACTAAAATTTTCTAATTATTTAAAAAAGGTTATATGATTTAATAACTTTTTAAACTTCATAAACATTTTAAATCAAATTTTGACTAGTTCCTCATTTTAATTTTGACGACAAATTTATGCTTACTATCTTAACTGTAAATTATTCTATGGTTTCAATAAATATTAAACTAATCCCATTTTTCTATTATAGCATTTGTGTTTTTAATTATGATTATTTTCAAACACGTATCATATTAATTGAGGGTTAAAGTGAGGGAGGTCGTTGGAAGGTAAAGTGTCCGAAAGTATAAAGATCATTTCCTGATATACCCATTAACCATGCAATTTGTCCCAGTTTATATCATAACTGTGGATTCACAAGTTCCCCGAAAAACAAGAGAAGAACTTAAATGTGGTCACATGACTATCTCTAAACCAATCACAATAAATCAGCACGAACTGTTTTTGTCATTCTGCGCCATAATAAACAATCTCAACTTTGTTCGCACTTCTCCATAAAATCGGAGTATAAGAACCAATCAAATTCAAAACAAACTGACTCAATCAGTGCTCATGTACTTAATTCAACTGACTATATATGTGCGTGCACCTTCAAAGCGAGATACAAATAGACGGTTGCATCTACTGTTGTGGGATTATTATAAATGATTTATAATATTAAAAGCGTGTGTGTCGTTCTTGTTTTGTGTAAATTTTTTCACTGCATAGCAAAATATCTAAGAAATAAATCCATCGTGACCATATTCTAAAATATCTGTTTTCCACTAGAGAATTAAATATATACTCTGTTATTATTATTATTATTATTATTATTATTATTAGCACCACGTCTTACTACCCATTCGGGTTATACGCACTTACGCTAATGTGTAATGGTAGGGTGATTGTGAGATGAAATGAAGGACCTACAGTTTAACGTGGAATCTGAACCATGGTGGAGGCCTGGCATTCCCCACATTCACAAGATGTCTTGTCAGAGGTGAAGGAAGGGTTTAGTAACCAGATAAATCTGTGCCGGGACCGAGGATTGAACCCCGGCCGCCAGCACAGAAGTCTGACACATTACCCCTAGACCGCCAGGTCACCTATACTCTGTTGAAATTAAATTATTTTAAGTTTACGTTGAGAAATATTATGGGTCGACATATATGTGTGCTAGCGTGTAACTTGTTGCACTTATCGGGGAGATTCTGCTCTTAAATTTCCGGAAATTGTACGAATCAAGAAATAACGCTCATTACGAGACTCTAAGAACGACTTTCCGTTCTCAGTTTGTCGCCATTTCGGACGTGACGTCCTCCCGCTGAAAATTGTGTAACCACAGCAATAGCTATATATAAAACTATTGCTGTGGTTTTCAATATATATGCAATAGTCATGTATATATTATCACTGGAACTGCTAAACAGTGGTTCTCACAGAGCTACTTTTATCATTACGAAGCGGCTACAAAGTGACTTCATGGCCATCAGACCACCATTTCCTCGAGTTTCGGTCAACTTACACTCAGCACTTTCAAGCGTTCGGCTTACAATGACAAAACCAGTGTTAAAACACAAGTTGAAACTATAAAACAGTAAATTGAGGGCATTATACAAATTAGGGCGCGAATGTTTTATCACTCAGCTATCCAGAATTTACCCCTTGCTCAGCTAGTGACTGTAGTATCAATAATAGCTGATAGTGGCCGATGATTTACATACGGCCATCACATAATCTGCCGTGAAATATAAATAAATAGTGGCCAAGAGCATGGGGTGTGTCCTGGAAATCTCAGTGGCAGAGCATTTACACTATAAATCAACGGTTAAACTCTCATGTTTAGGAGTCATTTTTCAAATTATCAAATTTTATTAACTAAATTAACATGTTATTATATTTAATGCTTCACCTTTAAGCTAAGGATAGTAATTTTATCTCAAAATTTGAATGGGTGCAACTCACCTCAATCAATCCATCAAAATTTGGTTGGACACAATGTATCCATATGTATCCTACTCCTACAACACGGCATAAAAATACAAACTGATAATGTGTCATTCGTTTTGTAAATGTAACCACTTTGCACTGGTAATCACTCTGTGAGAACTTCCCCTTCAGAGTACAATCGATAAGTGGTGAGTCACCCTGGGTGAACTTTCGTTTTACGATAACGAAGCCGGTAAAAACCACGACCATTAAGTCAACATAAATTATCAAGGGAAATTAAAATCATAATATAAACTCAGTCGTTAGACAGTTAGCATACAAAAGCTCTTCAACGAATTATGTAAAATAGTACGTATTTACATACTACACGCTTAAGGAAAATTAAAGTGTGCTTGAATCATTCCAGAAAAAATAAGTAACTTCCCTTGTATATAAATGTAAGAAACCATTTAATGAAAGTTTTAACGCAAAATATGAACTATATATTATTTCCTCCAAGTCATATCACTGGCCACGCAGATACCTCGTCCGGTTTTCTGATAACGCGATAGTCGGGACTCGAAAAACATGGCCGAGTGTAATGCACGTGTAGCGTGTCAATCAGTTAGATTGAACAGCTACAAGTAAATAATTAATATTTATAATAATTTACGCAAGAAAAGGAACTATCGTAACTTATTTAATATAAACTACCTCAAAGTTTATATTCTCGGACTTGATCCAGTCTACGAAAGCTACGTATTGGCCTACGTTCAAACACGTGGTTGGTCAAAAATATTGTCTTTGGACAATTACTGTACTAAATATCAAAGAAGAGGTTTAATATTATTGTATTCATGAATAATATACTTAAACGCTTTGCTTTTCCCGTTGGATGAAGCTGGATAGACTTAGGCTCGCCTGCCATACGGTCTACACAAAAAAATAGTAAAAATACATTTATATCACAAATACTCATGAAAATAATAGTGGATGCTAAATAATATAATTAATACAGATACATTTAAATATAAGATGCTTTAGTGGTAACTCACCTCAGCAAGATGTCTTCAGATATTGTAATTACACATTTGAAGAACAGGACGGTTCAATCTCTCTCTCTCTCTCTCTCACACACACCACACACACACACACACACGCGCGCGCACGCGCGCACACGCGCACACGCGCACGCACACGCACACGCACACGCACACGCACACACACACACACACACACACATGTTAACTTAGCCGGGTCTATGAAGAGAAGACTTTAGTCAAGAATCCACGCAGTGACCTACTGCTCACCTAGCGACTCTGGCGGTCAGCCAAAGAACCTTATGATCTTCTTTTGTTTTTCTCCTATCTCCCAGCTTCATTCTTTCTTATTCCCGTCTATATTTCTGAATTTATCTCTCCCCCTTTTTTTTATCATGTTCGTGCCTGATTGACGGTATATAAAGGCTGATCCGCGGAATCACAATAGAGAGCGGTTCTACAACACTAAGAGCGAAGGAAGGAAACTCTACCCATCTTCAACTGAAGAGGAGGAACATGGCGTCTGGGTCGTTGGGTTCATCACCATAACCGAATCGTAAAAGGAAGGAAACTCTGCCCGTCTGCAACTGTAGAGGAGGAACATGGCGTCTGGGTCGTTGGGCTCATCACCATAACCGAATCATAGGAGGATGGATCGTCCGATTCAACTCGGCACCAACATGGACAGTATATTTGGGGTGTCTATGTATCCAGCCGTCCTCGTCAAGTCCCAGGACTTGGTCTCTAATTTTGTTAGGAGGATTTAATCTTAACTACTTTTCAATGAAATTTAAGTAATATTTATCAAAAAGGACTGTGTCTCTTTTTATAGAAAAAATGTTTAGTTTTGATTTTAGTTAATGTGTAAATAACTTCAACATGCAAATTTTTCTTTTGTTAATTTATGTGTCCTTCAGTCTGATGGACAAGCCAGGTTCAATTGACTCTTTAAGTCAAATTCGGACCACTATATAAGTGTCCTTTGACACTGTCCTTATACAAAGCCTCTGGCTTAGAAAGTATGACGATTTAGTTTTTGGATTTACAGAAATCCACACGTTCCACTAATCTTTGGAATCTAAATTAATCATGACACCCTGAACGTCATGAGCATTAGTTCACTGTTATTGATAGTTACACCAGGTTGTCAATTCTCTTTGCTTATTACAGTTCAGTAGATAGTGATACAAATTTGGTCTTGTAGTCATGCTTCACCAGGTAATATTAGCTTAGGTGCTCAACCCAGGGAAATTGCATTAGTGTCATAATGGGGTCCGCGCAGATAATACACTTTTATTTCTGCCTGTAAACACACTGCTAATTTTGTAATGGTCTTAATAGATATTAATGTACTATTGAGTGCTCAGGCAGTACCTTAGGGGAATGAGACCGGCCATAGTACTTTGTTAAGACACCTGGTCCTTAGCCATCAATTAGCTGGAAGAAACAGATGATTATCCAACATGTTGTATGGATAGCTTCTATATCTTGCTCTATCAATTAAGGATGTTTATAAGTTAATTGTTTATTTTGCTTTATAGTATTATTTAACTAATTGTCTAATTACTCCCTTTAAAAAAAACTTCTACCTCTGTCTGCGCAGCTTTTGTAAAGTAGGTACACACGTGAATTTTACAAACTTATTTTTTATTTTCCCTCTTACCAAGTGCGGATACATTTCCTTTAAATAATTTATACCTTCTTGCTAGATCCCTCTATTAGTGCAAATAGTGGACAGTCCGGCGGGTTTTATGATGCTTTGCATACACAATACACAATAAACTAGTGTGTGTGTGTGTGTGTGTATATATATATATATATATATATATATATATATAGGGTGTATTTTAAATTAGATCAAATTTTAGGGGTGTATACCCATCAAACTAACGATCAAAAAAGTTAATACATGGGCCCAGAAACGATTAGTTTCTGAGTCAGGAGGAATTTCGGTGTTTAACAAAACAATATCGAATAATTAATAAGCAATTCAACTGGACAATGTTTGATAGAAACTAACAAAAACACAAGACAGAACGTTTGGTTACAAAAATGGTTGAAAATGGTGTCGTGACTCTGGGCAGCCTTTGAGCTTGGGTTCCATGCTTTGACGTACTCTATTAAATACACCTGAAGAGTTACATATTTGCTCACATCCATTTACGATACACTCTCTTAAAACGTCAACATCGGGCACAAGAGTTGAGTAAACAATTGACTTTAAATGTCCACAGAGAGAAAAATCTATCGGGTTCAAATCAGGTGACTAAGCAGGCCATTCAATGTATCCCTCGCTACCAATACATCTTTGGGGAAAACTGACATCCAAATACTGGCGAACTCACCGACTAAAGTGAGCTGGGACGCCATCGTGCATAAACCACATTTTTCTTACTATATCTAGAGCTAAGTTGTCAATTAAATAGTGCACTTTATTTTGAAAAAATTGCAGATAAACGTCTCCTGTCAGATATGAAGGTAAAAAAATAGGGGCCTATCAAATTATCGTGCATGATTTCAGCCCAAACGTTTACACTGAACTTGCCCTGCCACGCTACATGATGGTTGTCTTCACTCCAGATGTGGTTGTTATAGTAGTTGAATACGTCACCATGCGTGAAACCAGCCTCATCAGTGAACAGGATAAACGCTGAGAAATGTATGACCACCGCACACTTTTGTTGAATCCGCTGGTAAAATGTTCTTCATGGTAGAAAGTCTGCCTCAGTAAGTCCTTGCATCCGTTGAAGGTGACAGGGATACCGCAGGTTTTCTTGGGGAATATTTCAAATAGTCGTATGGCTATTCCTTCCCTCAATACAATTCTTCTTGTACCGTCTACTGGACTTTCATCCACATACCTAAAAATCGTTCCTCGTGGTCAACATTTAGTACCTCTCTCGGGTCAACCAGGGTCAAATAATCTTCTCCTAAACTAGCCCGTCTCTTGCAAACGTTATCTTACACAAGTTAAACGCCTGTCGGGGTGCCTTTCTGAATAAAGTGCACGTGCTGTTAATGAATTTCCATCTGCAAGACCATACATTTAGTGTATGACTGCCATTTGACTCACCGAATATATTTACTTGACTATTTCTTATCTCTAAGTAATCTGCAGCATCTTCCACAACTAACAAACCTCTTTAAACAACAATACAAAAGAAAAATAAGCAAAACAAAACACATTCGTACTACGCATTCATTCAACTCATTCATTAAGGCATTTTGAGATGATTAATTATTTAAAAGAAAATCTTAAATAAATCTAAAAGTAAGCCTTTCTGGATCCATGTTTATATGAACTGTTACTATAGTTTGGTCGATAGGAACACGTCCCTAGAATGTTTGATAATAATTAAAATACAGCCGGTGACTTGGTGGTCTAGGGGTAAGGTGTCAGACTTCTGTGCTGGCGGCCGGGGTTCAATCCTCGGTCCCGGCACAGATTTATCTGATTTCCAAACCCTTCCTACACCTCTGACAAGACATCTTGTGAATGTGTGGAATGCCAGGTCACCACCGTGGTTCGGATTCCACGTTAAACTGTAGGTCCTTCATTTCATCTCACAATCACACTACCATTACACATTAGCGTAAGTGCGTATAACCCGAACGGGTAGTAAGACGCGGTGCTAATAATAATAATAATAATAATAATAATAATAAATTAAAATACACCCTGTATATGGAAGACTCACACTCCACTTAAAAGTTATCAAAGAGAATTACACACAGAATGCATTCAAGCCAATTATACTATTTGACATTTAATTTAAAGAAATATTTACAAATATTTTGATTAATGATGCAAACTTTAAACAATTCACAAGCTGCAAGGCAAATTGCTTATAGTTTTGGTAATTTTATTGTGCTAGAAATTTAAACAATATTGTCTTAATGTATTTATGATAAAAATTAATACTAAAGTGTTGTATACACTTTAAATATAAGGAGATGAAAATGTTAACACAAATTTACGATTGTAATTTCAACGATATTTAAGCATATACGGGTATATATTATGTAGTTTTAATATTGACAAAATATATGTGATATTGAGAGTCACATAAAGTGAGAGTGGGTATATATTGACTGGGACTAGTGAGTCATCACACCCTATTCTGAGAAGATTTGACAGTTTGAAGATAAAACTAATGCCATAAAGGGTATTTAATACAAGGTTCTCTTTACTTTTAGAGATTACATTATTTTAAATTATTTCTTTGAAGAAATAGTTAAATTAATCAAAATAAATTAATGAATGCCATATTGAATAGCTCGACTTAATATTGTTGTTAATTGTAAAGATCTCCTACCGGTTTCTTTGTTTAAACTTTGTATTTATAAGGCACCGAGATTTATAAATACCCATTCTAAATAAATATAAACGTTAATAAATAACAATATTTTTGGAATGTTGTCTAGTAAAAAAAATATTTTCACTTAAATATTGAGGATACTTTTTTTAGACTCATAATATTATACACGATTTGAATCTACAAGTACCGTAGTTAAGAAAAATTGTGTCAAAAATAAAGATTAAGCCGCTACCAACTTACCCACGCCTGTAGCTTGTTTGAATACAATCCTGTGGTCCCACTTTGGAAATGACCCCCTCCCCCCCTACATTTTCCCCATCCAGATCCTATCAAACCGAGCAAACCACAGCACCTGGTCCCCCTTCCGCCCCTCTGAGGGTATGCACACTGGTGAGACAAAACTCTCTTCTCTCCGACCACGAATAAGTTGACAGCGACGAGACATGTCATAGTAGAGTTTATTATTGGAACGGATAACCTGGTTGGAGTTTGCACTTCTCCTCAAAAATCTGGCGGCCAACTAGTCAACTACCCACTAGCCCTACCAAGTGGTATGTAATTGATACGAGCTCACCGCTAGGGAGTGATACCTCCCGCAAAACATAGGTGTAGGATATATAGTATCGTAATCTATCTCACGGCGTTCCGGACGTTTCCACAATGTGGATATTAGTCTAAAGGAAATATTTTAGCAATTTCAATTTTTTTAAAGAATTTGTCATCGTAAGTAAATTAGCCTTAAATTAATTTATTTAAAAAAAACTATAGATTATTATTTAGTATGTAGTAGTCTCACGATACCAATTTTGAACAAAATCATTGGTGATATTTTCATATTCTTTTAATATTTTTTATAAAATTATTCATTATTGATGAGTAATTCAATTATTCTAAACGATTAAATATAGATGTTAATATTGTAAAAACTTATCAGTTTCCTATTTTGAACCAAATCGTAAAGCCAAATGAAAATATTTCTGAATTTAAAAAAAATTAACTGTCGGTAACTAACCTTAAAAAAACTTAGCCCCGAAAAAAAAAGTACCTTATACATTTTTATTTGTCATGTTCAATACTCCCTAGATATATTTTTTTAAACAACATTTTTAATTCTAGCTTCAAAAATTTTAAATTTTCAAAAATCATTTACTAGCAAATTAACCTCAAGGCTAAGGTCATACTGGAAAAAAAGTTCTGAGTTAAAGAAATATAACATTTAAATATAGAGTTAGAACAGAATCCATCTAACCGTTTCAGAGCAGTGGACAGGAACAACCAGTATTACAGGGGTGGGGGGGGGGACAAAATGGTAGAATCCACTATTTGGGTTCTGGGACACATCAAACGCAAAGATCTAAAACAATCTGTTGAGGTCGAAAATGTTCATGATTACAATACTTTCGATTGATATGCGAAAGTAAAATATGTGTATTAACATGATTTCCAAGATCTGGGTTCGGATTAGAACAAAAGTGGATTCAACATGTCTCTTATTTTAAACTTTAAATATGAATATTACATACATAATTTATTAATTTGAATCATCTTAAAACTTGCGCAACAGTTTGAAATAATACCAGAATAATGAAAAGGAAATTTTATGGGGGAAAATAAGGTTTTCTTGACTCTCGATGAGCTGTTAAAGAAAATTTGAAGATTCAGATGCTCATTAAATCCACATAACTTTCATGATAGGCTAGCCTCGTCCGTGGCTAGGAGCGATCAACACCCCATACCAGAGATAATGGTTCAGATATTGATTGAAATGGATTTTAGTTTATAATTAAAGCAAACACAGGTGAGGAACTCCTGACTCGAAGTTCCGTGGATTTATGTAGACTAACTCTCTTTGCAAGTGGATGTAAACTAATGTAATTCCAGAGCCGTTTAGCAGTCAGAGACCTCCAAGAAAGTTCACACCAACTTTAAAGTGCTCCTCATTTTGCATTTTTTTAGAGGTTTAATACATTTTTAACTATTTTAGATTTCCGTCGGTTACAGGCTAGAAGCTATAAGTTTGCCAATTTCAAGTTTCTAATTCAAAAGAAGTGGTTAACATTAATGTCAGTGAGTGAGTCAGCGTGTGGCTTATAGTATAATAATAATATAATAAATAATAATAAATAATATAATAATAAATAATATCTGTGGTCTAAATATATGCTAGGTAATCGAATCTTAGTCGTGATCAAATAAGATATTTAGAGCATGCATTAAAGATTAAATGTAAAAAAGCTTTAAAATATTGCTCGTAATAATAAAAAATAAAGTGAAAGTCCCAACAATTATTTATTTAAGAACTATGAACTGTGCTAAGAAAACATATAATATTTCCGAGTAAAATATTTATTTAATGGGAGGTTCAGCCTTTATATAAACACATTAAAAAAAATGTTAGGATACTCCAAAAAATAGAATTATGTTCTTCATGAGCAACACAATATATTTATGATAATTTTTATAATATTTCATATCTGAAACACATTTAAACTAAGATTGTTTTAAATTAGGTAAATATTGGATTTTTTTTAATTACAGTATTTTAAAATTATCTTCATTCACATTAAATTTATTACTTTTTTACTTGAGGTGCCCATTGTGTAACATTGTTATGTATACCAATTCAATGGGATTAAAACTTTCTTAAATATATTTTTTTTAGATAATTGGGCACTTCGACAGGGAAATGGTGGACCAGAATTTTTTTAAAAATATGTTGACCAGACACGACTTCTTGTAAAGTTTATAATTATTAATATTTGTATAAATCAGTTAATTATTTATGAACACAATACAAAATAAATACTTGATAGATTTTTTTCCATGGAAGAAAAAAGATAATAAAATAATTTCTCCAACACTAGAAACCGGTTTATTTCTATGGTGACATTTCATGTTAGTAAATTCCTTCATTTCGGCTTCTTAATTTCATTATGTTTTTTGTGTTCACTCATTACCTTGGGGATATCGCAGACACAGCTCTGGTGTTTTACTATGATAATGTGATAAAAATTCGAATGACGTAATTAAATTTAGTACATGTGGTTGGAAGTTTTATTCCCAGGAAAGTATTTAAATTAAATTACTGTAAAAGAAAGCGATATTTCGTAGTATGGGGAATGTTAAACTACTTTATAATTAGGTTATTTTGTTATTAACTGTTACTTTAAATAATGGGTTGTTTTAAGACTCAATTTGGGAAAAGTAGGTACGGAACATATTTTAGGACTATTTGTATTGTAAATGGGTGGCTATTTTTTTATTTTTATTTTTTTGCGTCTTACTATCCGTTCGGGTTAAACGCTTATGCACTAATTACGCTAGTTGTTTTAGGGATTAGGAAGATTATATTTATAGAAAGTGTACCCACATATTAATGGAAGGAGAATGTAAAATCATGTTTAAAAAAACCCACCTTCAGTACACCCGACTGAGATTCGAACCTCAAGCTCTCCGCCATCGGTAGTCTAGTCTACTGCAAGACCATGTGACCTCTGAGGCGGATGATTGTCTAATTATATTATTAAATTAAATATATACAATTTCAGACAATAGAGATGTTGTTTAACTATTCTATCGTTACTTTAGACGTACTACTAAGGTTCTTTACTTAATAAAGAAGTCAGATTCGCTTGTAGCACGAAGAACACAAACCACCTCTTATCTTTGAGGACTTGAACGCTGTTATTATTCTCTTCTTCTCTTCCCGGTAAGCAAGGAAGTTGAAAAGGAGGATGTAAATAAACTGGTCAACAACAAGATAGCCAAAAGTAGACGTTTAAGTGGTCAACAAACAAACTGTTCCGACACACAAAAATGTAATGGATCAGGAAGTTAATACAAGAAAAATAAAATGATAAACAAATTGGCCGATAGGAGAGTGCAGAGGTTTAGATATAAATTTTAGTACGAACGAAAAAAATAAGTTAAAAAAATTAAATTATAAGTTTTATTTACAATCATTTAGCTTACCTCAATAGGAAACTTATTAGCACTGCAAATAATTTTTCAACCAGGTTTATGGTTAAAGATGACTTAAAATTGAAAAATGTCTTCAAAATTTTATGTAACTTTAATTTGATAGCTAAAAGACAAATTTTTATTTAACTTGATACACACTCTAGGATTATTCATTATTTGTATTTGTTGGTTTCTTACCATTTATTGTGCTAACAGTGACTTCTAAAATTATAACATATTAATATTTTGAGTTTATTTGAAATTAAACAGTAACTTGCAAAAACACTAATAATAAAAATCGACTCACTCAATCAATTCAATTTATATATTTTTGCTGGCCAAAATTGATTTTAAAAAAAGGGTCAAATTTGGTGTAATATTTTAAAGGGTGTATACAGTTCACTTTCTAAATTCAAAATGAGGTTGAAGCGAAGCTTTAAACATGCCGAGTAAAGTAGAAGTTAAAGATAAGTGTTTTGTTTCTTGTAGGTGTAATTTTTCTTATGTCTATCGGAACCACGTCCTAAACTCCCAATAACCTCATCACCACCCCCAAACTTTCCAATCACTATACTTTCTGTTAACGATTCCTATCGGGATTAGAGAGTATTTACATTTTAACACTTTTAATATTAATTCATAAAAATTTCAAGCAATTAAATTAACTTAAATTTAAGTATCGTTATTTTAAAAGTATTGAGGCCAAGGAAGAAGAATCTTGAATGTCTGCCAGTAATGTCCGGATCACGATCAACTTGACGTTCACGTAACGCACACGTGACGTCCACGTAACACACACTTGGTGTTCACGTAAAGGATATTTTAGTATTTTTAAATGGAAGGCATCATGATGTAGCTAAATCAACGTTCACTTAACTTACAAGTTGTCTAGGGGAGAACTTTCACGTTTCGTTAATGATTACCACCACGTGATCTAGCCAGAAAATCATTTTGCGAGCAACGTTAACACGGCTATTTAGTACTTCATTCGTTTATTTATGGTATGTTGACAATCTCTTCGTTACCAGTTTTTTCGCGTTTCGCAAACTTTAAGACATCATTGTCTCTCGTTACACTTCATCTTGCATACTATCCAGTACGCGTCCATTGAAAGGACTTGAAGCTTAATCAGCCTTAAGCAATTGGGTTTAGTTTTAATGAAGTTTTTTTTTTTTTACAAACAGTCCAAATCAATTGTCTGTGTTTTGCTAGAGTTGCAATTTTGTATGTGAACGTTAAGTGAACCTTACTTTATGCGGACGTTAAGTTAACCTTACTTTATGCGGACGTTAAGTTAACCTTACTTTATGCGGACGTTAAGTTAACCTTACTTTATGTGGACGTTAAGTTAACCTTACTTTATGCGGACGTTAAGTTAACCTTACTTTATGTGGACGTTAAGTGAATCTTACTTTAGGTGAACGTTAAGTGAATCTTACTTTATGTGAACGTTAAGTTGATCTTAATCTCGTTAAATCTCCACCCACCTCGCAAAAACAATTTATAGTCGGTTGTATAAGATTTACTCACTTCACTCCGGCCCTAACCCCCCATTGAGTGTAAACTAATGTAATTCCAGCGTTGTTTTTAGCGTTGATTTATTCTTACAACTTTATGTCTCTAGCTGTCCCATAATTGTGTCATAAAATTAAAAATATTTGGAAAATGTGCAAAATTTACCTAAAATCAAAAATTTTAACTCTGGTGCAATCAATTTTTTGATAGGTCTTACCGTTTAACCACAAGAGGCCTCCAAAGAAAGGTCCACACTGACTTTAAAGTTGGTCCGCTATTTTGAATAGTTTCGGGGTTTTTATATATATATATAAATAACTTTTTGGAATTTTCATGTCGGTTACAGGCTAGTAGAAGCTAGAAGTTTGCCAAATTTCAATTTTCTATCTCGTCTGGAAATGGTAAACAAAGTCAGTAAGTGAGTCAGCCATGTGGCTTTATAGTATGGTGATTATAATATTTTGACGACTGTTTGCATTTTATGTAACAATTTAGGGAATTTTAAGAAAGGTTCTGCTGGGGTTTACTCCTCTTTATAAAACATGGTATTTAACGAAATATAAAAACTCACATTGGTTCTCACTACTCTTGCAAACGGCTTGATTGCCTGTGACCAAGAGGTTGGTGTTAGAATCCGGTTCGGGTGTACTGAGGGTGTTTTTTTCCTAAATTATAATTCACTCACTCTTCATGAAAACGAGAGTTTTTTTTTCTTAAATTATCATCTAATTGGTGTGGACATAAGGTCATCCTGGACGGGTAGTAGGATGAATTGCATAAAAAATAAACAAAAATATGTTAGTGTTTTAATGAAACATTAACATTCCTTTATACTTATAACAGGGCAGCTATATGGTTTCAAAATTGACCAAAGTCGGCGAAACCTCTTCTAAATCAACATACCATGATTCATTAAAAAACAATTTTAAGATGCATTTACATTCCATCTTTAATATAAACAGTCTGTACATATCTTCAACCACGTGGGGGCATGCGTGACATGTTAACAAGGTTAGTATGCCTGACGATGGCTCAGAGGTTAGCTCGGTCATGATCTTATACATTAATGATAGTAGTTTTTCATCATAGATCTAGGTAAATAAATGTCATCACTCCAGGTAAATAAAAATATGTCATCGCTGAAGGTAAATACATGTCATCGCTCAAGGTAAATACATGTCATCGTTCAAGGTAGATACATGCCATAGTTCAAGGTAGATACATGTCATCGCTCAAGGTAGATATATACACGTCATCGCTCAAGGTAGATAAATACACGCAATCACTCAAGGTAGATACACGTCATCGCTCAAGGTAGATAAATACATGTCATCGCTCAAGGTAGATAGATACATGTCATCGTTCAAGGTAGATAGATACATGTCATCGTTCAAGGTAGATAGATACATGTCATCGTTCAAGGTAGATAGATACATGTCATCGTTCAAGATAGATAGATACATGTCATCGTTCAAGGTAGATAAATACATGCCATCACTCAAGGTAGATAGATACATGTCATCGCTCAAGGTAGAAAGATACATTTCATCGCTCAAGGTAGATACACGGCATCGCTCAAGGTAGATAAATACATGTCATCGCTCAAGGTAGATAGATACATTTCATCGCTCAAGGTAGATACACGTCATCGCTCAAGGTAGATAGATACATTTCATCGCTCAAGGTAAATACATGTCATCGCTCAAGGTAGATAGATACATTTCATCGCTCAAGGTAGATACACGTCATCGCTCAAGGTAGATAAATACATGTCATCGCTCAAGGTAGATAAATACATGTCATCGCTCAAGGTAGATAGATACATGTCATCGTTCAAGGTAGATAGATACATGTCATCGTTCAAGGTAGATAGATACATGTCATCGTTCAAGGTAGATAGATACATGTCATCGTTCAAGGTAGATAGATACATGTCATCGTTCAAGGTAGATAGATACATGTCATCGTTCAAGGTATATAGATACATGTCATCGTTCAAGGTAGATAAATACATGTCATCGCTCAAGGTAGATAGATACATGTCATCGTTCAAGGTAGATATATACACGCAATCACTCAAGGTAAATACATGTCATCGCTCAAGGTAGATACACGGCATCGCTCAAGGTAGATAAATACATGTCATCGCTCAAGGTAGATAGTTACATTTCATCGCTCAAGGTAGATACACGTCATCGCTCAAGGTAGATAGATACATTTCATCGCTCAAGGTAAATATATGTCATCGCTCAAGGTAGATAGATACATTTCATCGCTCAAGGTAGATAAATACATGTCATCTCTCAAGGTAGATAGATACATGTCATCGTTCAAGGTAGATATATACACGTCATCGCTCAAGGTAGATAAATACACGCAATCATTCAAGGTAGATACATGTCATCGCTCAAGGTAGATAAATACATGTCATCGCTCAAGGTAGATAAATACATGTCATCTCGCAAGGTAGATAGATACATGTCATCGTTCAAGGTAGATAGATACATGTCATCGTTCAAGGTAGATAGATACATGTCATCGTTCAAGGTATATAGATACATGTCATCGTTCAAGGTAGATAAATACATGTCATCGTTCAAGGTAGATAGATACATTTCATCGCTCATGGTAGATACACGTCATCGCTCAAGGTAGATAGATACATTTCATCGCTCAAGGTAGATAGATACATGTCATCGCTCAAGGTAGATACACGTCATCGCTCAAGGTAGATAAATACATGTCATCGCTCAAGGTAGATAGATACATGTCATTGCTCAAGGTAGATACATGTCATCGCTCAAGGTAGATAGATACATTTCATCGCTCAAGGTAGATACACGTCATCGCTCAAGGTAGATAAATACATGTCATCGCTCAAGGTAGATAAATACATGTCATCGCTCAAGGTAGATAGATACATATCATCGTTCAAGGTAGATAGATACATGTCATCGTTCAAGGTAGATAGATACATGTCATCGTTCAAGGTAGATAGATACATGTCATCGTTCAAGGTATATAGATACATGTCATCGTTCAAGGTAGATAAATACATGTCATCGTTCAAGGTAGATAGATACATTTCATCGTTCAAGGTAGATAGATACATGTCATCGTTCAAGGTAGATAGATACATGTCATCGTTCAAGGTAGATAGATACATGTCATCGTTCAAGGTAGATAGATACATGTCATCGTTCAAGATAGATAGATACATGTCATCGTTCAAGGTAGATAATTACATGTCATCGTTCAAGGTAGATAGATACATGTCATCGTTCAAGGTAGATAGATATATGTCATCGTTCAAGGTAGATAAATACATGCCATCACTCAAGGTAGATAGATACATGTCATCGCTCAAGGTAGATAACATGTCATCGTTCAAGGTAGATAGATACATGTCATCGCTCAAGGTAGATAGATACATGTCATCGCTCAAGGTAGATACATGTCATCGTTCAAGGTAGATAGATACATGTCATCGTTCAAGGTAGATAGATACATGTCATCGTTCAAGGTAGATAGATACATGTCATCGTTCAAGATAGATAGATACATGTCATCGTTCAAGGTAGATAGATACATGTCATCGTTCAAGATAGATAGATACATGTCATCGTTCAAGATAGATAGATACATGTCATCGTTCAAGGTATATAGATACATGTCATCGTTCAAGGTAGATAGATACATGTCATCGTTCAAGGTAGATAGATACATGTCATCGTTCAAGATAGATAGATACATGTCATCGTTCAAGGTAGATAGATACATGTCATCGTTCAAGGTAGATAGATACATGTCATCGTTCAAGATAGATAGATACATGTCATCGTTCAAGGTAGATAGATACATGTCATCGTTCAAGGTAGATAGATACATGTCATCGTTCAAGGTAGATAGATATATGTCATCGTTCAAGGTAGATAAATACATGCCATCACTCAAGGTAGATAGATACATGTCATCGCTCAAGGTAGATACATGTCATCGTTCAAGGTAGATAGATACATGTCATCGTTCAAGATAGATAGATACATGTCATCGTTCAAGGTAGATAGATACATGTCATCGTTCAAGGTAGATAGATACATGTCATCGTTCAAGGTAGATAGATACATGTCATCGTTCAAGGTAGATAGATACATGTCATCGTTCAAGGTAGATAGATACATGTCATCGTTCAAGGTAGATAGATACATGTCATCGTTCAAGGTAGATAGATATATGTCATCGTTCAAGGTAGATAAATACATGCCATCACTCAAGGTAGATAGATACATGTCATCGTTCAAGGTAGATAGATACATGTCATCGTTCAAGATAGATAGATACATGTCATCGTTCAAGGTTGATAGATACATGTCATCGTTCAAGGTAGATAAATACATGCCATCACTCAAGGTAGATAGATATATGTCATCGTTCAAGGTAGATAAATACATGCCATCACTCAAGGTAGATACATGTCATCGCTCTATGTAAATACATATCTGTGCAGTAACTTCCTCCCTTAGCTCGGCCTTGTATTAATCCTGTGTCAAGCGGATCCATACCTAAGACACCAGTCGGGTTGTTTCTGATGATTATCCAACCAACCTCACCTCGTTGACTGGGCGATAGACCGGAATAACCCTTCGTTCCGGAAACACGAGCTTTCTATCATGATTGTCCTCCAAGCAGAAATAACTACCTTTGATCCTCTATATCACACCTCAATCGCTGTATAGGGACTGCATCCGGCCTCGAACCCATGACACGCGCAGCATGAGCTAATATTTTAACCATATAGATGCCTGATAGTTCACTATTTATTATTTGTAATAGGCTAGATCATCTTCTAGGAGATTATTCTTAGGTTTTCTTAACTCTCTGTGGAGTTAGCTCGAGCTAGCCAGCTTATATAACTTCCTTCATAGTTAACTCTATAAAATTAAGACTTAATACCCTTTTTTTCATTCATTATAGATTCACTATTATCCATGAATATACCTTTCAGGTCTTAGTCTGGTATTATCAAGGCTAGACTGTCTTTATGTATTGTGGCTTAACCTTAAATTAATATTTGTTGCCTAATTTTGACTGCCGCCATGTTGAGGCAGACGCTTCTTCGTAGGTGAATGAGCGTTGATCCATATTTCTAAAGTTACTAAACTAAACTAAACTAAACTAAACTAAACTAAACTAAACTATATGTTCAATCTTACTTCTGTTAGTTCCTTGTCATCAAGGTGCTTATAGCTACTCCTGCCTATCGGGAAGTATACGTCGATGGTAACTGAATAAACTTGTAATTAACTATGAACTGTTTGATCTAAAATCTATTTCAAACGTATGTAACTATATTTCACTTGTTTAAATTTAAATAAACTTATTTTTTGAACTAATATATTTCTCTTATGTCTCATACTTCCCGAAATCTCATGTAATTATTGTATGTATGAACTCGTCACTTCTCCTATTACAGAGGAGAAGCTACGTTTCAAATTTAGAGGAAATAGGCCCGTATTTGAGCTGAGGGGAAGCGGACTTTTATAGGAAATAACTCTTCCCCCCTCCCCCCCTAACCCAAGTTCCTTCGACAGGGATTAGTGCCTCAAGATTTCAGTCAAAGGCAAACTTTAGTAGACGATCTAAACATGAGCTGTATCATATTCCTCTACTAAGATTTTTATTCAAGATGGGATTGAAGGGGACGCGAGAAAATGTGTTTTTTGGAGTTTATTTAAAAACATATTTTTTTTTGGCATAGTAAATAAAACATTTCTCCAGTAGAATCATACACCAGTAATTTAATTTTCTTCACATGGTGACCTTGACAGCTCATTAATATCTGTCAAGGGTGTCCTGAAATTGAATGACAACTGTATCTCTTTATTTAAAAAGATTCTTATTTAATGCCGCTCTGTTCATGACAAATCGTCAACAAATGTCGATATCAACATGTGAGAAAATCTAAACTATGTTTATACCAGAGGAATATTTTATTTATTTTGGGTAAAAAATGTTCTGCCATAAAAACTGCAAAAACACTGCCCTTTTCTCACATCTCTTCACACCCCACCTTCAGATCAATTGGAAACACTGGTTAGCAGAATATTTATATAGTTAGCAGAATAGAATAGCATGAGGGGATTATAATTAATTGACCTTGTCCACTTGGGTAGCCATATGATCTAAGATGTCACTTTCGAAAAAGGCCAGTCTGCCGATGACTGTGAGATCGGGGTTCTAATCCAGTTAAGGTGAACTGAGGGTGGTTTAACAACATTGGTTTCCACTCTTCCACCCTACAAATGCGGATACACTTCCTCTAAATCTAATCTTCCTCATACCTAACACATTAGAGTAATTACTAATTAGTACATGTGAGTATAGCCAGAACGGGTAGTAAGACGCGGTGTTAAAAAACAATCATTTGACTGTACAAATGTTGATAAGCATTAACATAGATAAAATAATACCCCAGTGCACCTGAATTGGGAATAAACCCCAGCCCCCTAGTCGGAGTCCACTAAACTATTTGTGGAATATTTCCTACCGGCTCTAGTACGCTTCAAAGCGACTAATTATGTCTGTTATGATTACAATTCAACTAGTTTAAATTAGTTGAAAAATAACACCTGGGAATCGAGTCCGGGTCACGTGTTATTCTTCAACTAATTTAAAATAATACAATCATATTCTCCTCCCTACGCACATTCCCTTGTTTGAGAGTTTGTTGTGTTTGAGATGACTCTGGTATGTTTGATTTGAAACCCAACTTGAAACTTTCGATTGCATTTGATGGAGTCCAATTTTCATAGAAAGGACCTAATAGAAATGATTTGAATATTGTTTTACGATCCACTTTGATAACATTTTATTAAATTAATAGTATAATTTTATAAGTATTGATACTGTCATCAATATTGACGGTTGCAGGTCACATGACAACGTATAAATTATTCTTACTATTAGATGTTCTTTCTCACAACAGGTCCATTATGTAACTTAAAACTAACAACGTGCGTTGTGCTCTGCCTCCCCTTTCAGCTCCCAGAATGTTCTTATTTTCCTTCGAGTCATGTAATATTTGAATCCTTCTCCTTCCTAAGCTCCTCTTTTACTCAATCTGTTCTTCTATGACGTCATGCAGAAGACAAGTTTCTCCTAAGGATGTGTCCGATACAGTTTGCTTTGTACCAATTAATTACATCCAAAATTATTTTATTCTCACCCACTCGTCTTAGAACATCTTCATTTGTCACTCTGTCTGTTCACTTCATCTTATCAAATCTTCTCCCACTCCACATTTCAAAGATCTCCAAGTATTTATTTTCCATCTTCCTGAGAGTCCAAGTTTCTGCTACAAACAGCGTGATGCGCCAAACGTATGAATACATTAAAGTAAATCTAGTAAATTTTCTAGTTTAACTAAATAATTTGGGCTACATATAATGTGTAGAACTCTTATCATTGGTAATCCCTAGTTTTAAACGACCCATATTGATTGAAAGTTACTAAATTTGGCATTGTAAAAGTATGTTTTATTTGATTTATTAATTTAAACATTACCTAAAACTCCCAATGACACTTCCTTATGGATTACTGTATAATTTCTCTTTAATTTATTAATAAAAACAGACCAATAATATAAATAATATTGTAATATATTTTCTCATCATTGTGGCAACATGCATTTCCAGTTTTCAAATAATGGCTTCCTTATAAAATCTTATTTTAAAGATGGCCTGAATACACATAATTCAAACAAATTAATGTTTATACTAACAGATGTACCCTTTAAAAAAAATCAGATTCAACTCAAGAGATAATATATATGAGTAGGTTTTGAGTAGAAGACATTCAACCACACCAGCATGAAAAGGGGGTTGTAAAAGCACAGTGATAAATCACATGTGAAAACCATCCCCCAGTGCACCAAGATAAAATTCAAATTCGCAACCTCCCCATATCAGGCAAATCGGTATATTGTGAGTTTGACGTCTCAGACCATGTGCCCAACGAGGTGGGTACCACAAAATGCACCAAATGTTATTTGCAGGGAGATTAAAAGTAGGCCTATATTATTTATGATCATAAAAGTATTAAGGTAAAAAATATATTTATCATCCTATTTCATTGCTAAACATATTATCTTTACTTTAATATTTTTTACTTACTCTAGAGCATTAGTAGCTTGAAAGATCATCGCTGCACTTACTTTATAGCATTAGTAGCACGAAAGTTCACCGAAGCACTTACTAACTCTAGAGCATTAGTAGTCCCAAAGTTTACTGCCACACTTACTAACTCTAGATTATTTATTATTATTAGCACCGCGTATTACTACCCGTTCGGTTTATACGCACTTACGCTAATGTGTAATGGTAGGGTGATTGTGAGATAAAATGAAACAGTTTAACGTGGAATCCGAACCACGGTGGAGGCCTGGCATTCCCCACATTCACAAGATGTCTTGTCAGAGGTGAAGGAAGGGTTTGGTAATCAGATAAATCATTGCCGGGACCGAGGATTGAACCCTGGCCGCCAGCATAGAAGTCTGACACCTTACCCCTAGACCACCAGGTCACCGACTACTAACTTTAGAGCATTAGTAGTCCCAAAGTTTACTGCAGCACTTACTTATAGCATTAGTAGCTAAAAATTTCAATGCCGCACTTACTAAATTCTTAGCAGTTTATCTCTCCTTCTAAACAAAAAGTTTTCTAATAAGCTCTAAAACCGTTATAAAATACGAGTCTTTTTAATTTTTTAAAGAAGTATAGTGTAGAGTTATGATTTTGTAAAATTACTATATGTGTGCACAAACTTCTAACAACATTTCAACAGATGCGCAGCTAAACTTATAATTACTAATCTGTGATGTAGGTCGATACGATTTATTTTGATACAAACGATTTCAAATAAATTATAGAGCTTACTGAATCGGGCTAGTTTCTCGCTCTTATACTTTCTCTCTACTATGATAAATTTGACGAGTTTTCATCTCTTGATCTCCAAATTTTTACCTCCCCATTTACCCCCTTCTGTATCCTTTCCCCTAACTAAGCTCGGTTCACCGAACTCATCAATAACTTCAAACTCTAAAAAGATGATTTCTTCCTTTTAGTAGATTTCATTTTCCTCTGCCTTTTTTTTCTCCTTTCCCCTTCTCATTTCCTCTATTACATTCAGTGTTTGCGCGCACTGGGTGTTAGCTGTTCCCTCGTCTGCTACCCCTGGATGTAGGCTTTATGTAAGCCTGAACAAATCTCGTCGCGCTAACATTCTGGGGGTAATAGGCGAGATAATTACGCGTGTAGCGAGAATATTCTATGAGGAGAGCCAATACAGTACCCACTGAGAAATAAAATATATTCCTTGAGAGCGCTCTCTAAAGATGTCACTAAATCCATTACAGTACCTACTGAGAAATAAAATATGTCCCTTTAGAGCGCTCTATAAGGATGTCACAAAATATTACAGTACCCACTGAGAAATAATTAGTGTCCCTTGAGAGCGCTCTCTAATGATGTTACTAAAGTTATTGCAGTAGCCACTGAGAACTAAATTATGTTGCTTGAGAGCGCTCTCTAAATATGTAACTAAAGCCATAACAGTACCCACTTAGAACAAAAATATTGACTTGAGAGCGCTCTCTAAAGATATCACTAAAGCCATTACAGTACTCACTGAGAAAAAAAAATCGTCCTTGAGAGCGCTTTCTAAAGATATCATTAAAGCCACTATAGTACTCACTGATAAATAATAGTTGTCCCTTGAGAGCGCTCTCTAAAGATGACACTAAAGCCATTACAGTACTCACTGAGAAATAATAAATGTTCCCAGAGAAATCTACTATCCCCGAAAGATGCTACTAAAACCACCTGCAGTATCCAATGGAAATGAATATATTGCATCACTTGAGAGCGCTCTCTAAACTGATGATGGAATTTGGTGAGAAACTTTTGCTCTTCTTTTGAACATCTTCTTATAAAATACTAAATGCGCATGACCTCTTTTTCAAGAACGGTTGATATCACTATGTGTAGAAGATTAAGCTAAACATACAGTGGATTCACCACTGGAGTGGTGATAACTGGCAACTAGAATAAGATTGTTATTGCAAACATTGGTTGGAAGTCTTAGTAATATTATATTATTAATAAAAAAATGTTATTAAACCATTCTAATAATAAATCACTGAGGATAACTGTATAAATGGTTATTTCGTAACTCATTGAAATAACAATTTATTAATAAAGCCATTACGTTATTTGTTTCGTGGTTATGACAACAATAGATATATTATAGTGCATGGAAATAAAATAAGTTTAAAAGTATTGTATTCACACTTAATTCTCATTTACTGGGTACCAAAATAAATAAATGTGGTTTTTATAGATTAGAGAGCCGCAAAAAAAAAAAAATCTTTGTTTCAAAATAAAACTTGTTTATTTTGGTAATAGGTAAATGACCTAAACTATTTCTTGAAATTGTATTTCCCAAAAAATGGAATGTGGTTTTAAGTCTCTTTGCTACTAAATTAAATTTAAACATAAAACTGTTTGAACTTGAAGCCATCTTGGCTGGTTGGCTACTTACTGCTTTGCAACCATCATGCAAGATAGACATCAAAACAAACTTTAAATATATTTACAGCTAGAAAATGATTAAATACTAAGAAATAAGGACGGGAACTTTTTCCTTTCTTACAATGGGTACACCAGGTAGTCTTAATATATAAAAGGAAGGTCATGTCCATCCGTCAGAATGAATTGTTCGAACATTTCTAAACGTCCTAGAAATCTGAAATTTGGGAAGATAGAGGTGTTACCCCATACAACCAGAAAAGCCTAAAAATGTGTAATTTCAAAATGGGGCACCTGAAATTGAGAGATTTTAACTATAAATATAAAACACTTGTTACGGAAGGTATATTATTGAAAATTAGCGAGCAGATAGAGGTCTCACTTTAGATAATAAAACAAGTTTAAAAATACGAAATTTCAAAGTTGGAGTTAGTGAAATTGGGGAGGGAAGGCTACAAACTCTCAAAACTAATTAAAAAACAGACACTTACAAGCGAGGTCTAAATCTTAAACTTAGAAGGAAGGTTTGGGACCACTCAAAATAACCAAAAATGTTTGATAATTAAAAATTTAAAATAGGGTTTGGAAAAGGTGGGTTGGGATATTAACGGAAAACTACAATTTTAGATTAAATATAAAATTTAAATTGTCCAGGAATGTAGTAGAATTACTCCAAAAATCCCCAAAATTATAAGGTTTTACGTTTATAATTGGGAGCCGGTGAAATAGGTGTTTCAAAATTTCCAACCCCTATAAAAATAAACTGTTGTAGTAGAAGATTGAAATTTTTCAGACAGATACTAGATCCACTCCAAACACACTTTAAAACAATTCAAAATGAAGGCCAAACAATAATAAACAGGGGTTCCAAACTAAGAATTTCTAAAAGTGTTTTTTTTATCAACGAGTCTTATTAACCGTTTAGGTTACACGCGTACGTAATAATTACTCTAATAAGTTAGGAATTAGGAAGGTTGAATTTAGAGAAAATGTACTCACATTTGCGTGGAGGGTGAATGTAAAACCATTTAGGAAGAACCCTTAGTACACCTGACTTGGATTCATAAAACCATTCTAGAATGGTAGAAAATTAAAATATTTACATACATGTGGAGATTCAATCCCAAATTACTATAAGAGTAGTTGGAGAGGAAAGAGGGTGAAATTGAAATTTTCAAAAATTATAGAAAAACAACGCTTTATTGTGTGATAGAACATTTAAATATAGTAGGAAGGTGGATGGACTGCTTGAGATAACAACAGGAAAAGGATAAAAATTTAAATTTTATCATAAAAGTTTGTAAAGTAGTGGGGGCTAAGTGTTTCAAAAACTAACACACACAAAAAAAACTCTTGGTGGAGTTGAAATATTTTCAAACTGGTATAAAGACCAACCCTATAGTTAGAAAAGTAGTGAAACTTGAAATTTTGTTCTAAAAGTATGGACTCATCGTTCCCAAAAGATTAGAAAACAAATTCTTGGTGAGTTGGAAAATTGAAATTTGGCAAAGACCTTGAGATATGTCTCAGTAAAAGTCTGTTATTTCAAGTTTGGGATTTGTTGGGCTGTGATATTTATTTTACTTTCTAGAAACCTCCGAAAGGGAGGAATTATTGTGATCACAAGAAAACAATCAACATCTATATTGGTGGCCTGGTGGTCTAGGGGTAAGGTGTCAGACTTCTGTGCTGGCGGCCGGGGTTCAATCCTCGGTCCTGGCACAGATTTATCTGATTACCAAACCCTTCCTTCACCTCTGACAAGACATCTTGTGAATGTGGGGAATGCCAGGCCTCCACCGTAGTTTCGGATTCCACGTTAAACTGTAGGTCCTCCATTTCATCTCACAATCACCCTACCATTACACATTAGCGTAAGTGCGTATAACCCGAATGGGTAGTAAGACGCGGTGCTAATAATAATAATAATAATATAATAATAATAATATATAAAACATCTATATTTTTATGGATATCAACGTTTCACGACCCCCTGAACGTAAAATTGTGGTTTCCGCGATCGTTGGTATGTCTGCGTGTAGCTTCGCCTTGATTCGAAACTAATTTACCGATCGGGCTGGATTTGGAAAGTTTTAACAGGGTGTCCAACCAAACTATATTTTAAAATTCCCTGACTTTTCCGGGTTTTCCAGAGACAATTTACAACTTTTCCAGTCACTATATTATAAACATCATTGTATTAAAATCGCAACTTAGTGTAATTTTTTAGACATACAAATATTTTGAAATTGTAACACACTATGAAGGGGTTAAATGATGTCAGCCTAAAGCAATGGTCTATTTGGTCGTGTATTCTAAGTTAGATTTCAGTTAGATTATATTTATACATTAAAATATCGCCTTACACGGGCTAGTGAACTAATGACTCAACTTTGGGTAAAGACACGAACTAGAGAGATGGAAAGTTGAAATGAAAATCCCAAGTTGACTTGTAGAATTTAGATTAGTATATTAAACATTAACAACTGCATTAAAAAAATTTGCAGTGAGTATCAACTGTAAGAAAAATGTTATTTGACAGTTGGTTATTGTATATGAAAATATCTTAGCCTATTATTTTAGTGAATATATGATAATTCCAGAAATTTGATCAAATTCCCTGACTTTTCCTTATTTTCCAGGTTTTACAGGTTACTGGACACCCTGATTAATAAGGTTCTCTATGGTTTTAATAAGGTCCCTTAGAGGGTTTTGAAATTATCTATCTAACTTTAAAATTATAAACGGTTTACATAAGAACGAAGAAGGAAAATGTGTTTTTTTTAATTAGTTCTAATGGTTTTGAATAAAATTCGTAGCTAAACACTGTTTAAGATTAAAAACAAAATGGCACATCCAAATTTTCCAGAATAGTGTCTTAGAGGGTACTTTACACATGCGGATAACTCCAATTTTGATTATATCCCCGCAACTCTTTGAGATATGAAAAATCCCATCATCACAAAGTACTAATAAAAATACTTTTAATTGAAATAATTTTTATAAAACCAATATTTTCTGATCAATTTTTGCAAATATATTTTTTATATCGAGGCCTTGGAAATTGACTATGCTGTTGATGAACAGAAATACTACTTTTCCCAATATGTTTATATAACAGTATATACATATTTCATTATGCTAGTTTTTACATTATGTTTCTGAAACACTGTATATAATTTATTTTCACATCTATTACAAGTTTTAACTAAATCTCCATTTTTAGGTAAAAGTAGTTATAAAGTTTGTGTGGCGCATCATACCATTTACTCCGATATGTTTGTGTAACAATGTGTATAACTTTATTTCACTTATCTTATGATCATTCTTATACAATGATTTTGTTCGTTTGTGCACTCAGTTTGTGGATTAGGTAATGTTTAATTACAGAGATTAAATTTGTTTTAATTTATTGATTGACGTAATTGGTTTGAGATTGATCTGTACAGGATTTTTTTTCAAGTTGGCAGACGGATGTTGAATGTCTTTCAAAAGCCTACTTCTCACATTTTGTCAGACATTTAAAAATAATTTAAGATTTGTCTACTTTTCCCTTTTTCTAAATTTTATTTTCTAAAATACAAATTATTTAAAGATTCCACATGTGAAGAAGGAGCACTCCATCTAGTAATTATATATTTAAGTAAGCTGCATCCTCGCTCTACCATGATATAGGGAAGAAAGCTATGTTATGCTATTACTATTTTTACTTTCTCTCGAACAATACAAAAGAAAAGTATTGTAATCTTACAAAACAAAAATCGGAACTCAAGATTTTGATAAATGTCGACGACGTTTCATGACCTCTTGAAATAGAAAAGGTGGTTTTTACGATGACGTCCTTCCTGTCTGTATCTCGGACAAAAGCCAAAACCATTTTACCGACCAGGTTAAAACTTGATATCGATGATTTTCATAAGACTACCCTGAGGAGTTTTTGGAATTATTAGATATACAACCCTAAAATTAAGGGTAGTTTACTGAAGGGCAATAATAGAAAAAATAGATTCTCAAAATTCACTTTAATGATTTTGACTAAATTCTGTATAATGTTCAACATTACAAACAAAATGGTAATTTTGAATTTTCTATGTACATACATTTGAGGTTACTATAAATAGGCAGAAATTTCCAATCTCCGTAACTATTTGAAATAGTAAATAACTTATTATTTATATTATCTATTATTATTATTATTAGCACCGCGTCTTACTACCCATTTGGGTTATACGCACTTACGCTAATGTGTAATGGTAGGGTGATTGTGAGATGAAATGGAGGACCTACAGTTTAACGTGGAATCCGAACCACGGTGGAGGCCTGGCATTCCCCACATTCACAAGATGTCTTGTCATAAGTGAAGGAAGGGTTTGTTTGGCAATCAGCTTATCATTGTAAAGATGTAGTAATATTAAACATTAAACTCTTTTGTTTAAAATTAGATTTTATAAAACCAATAGTTTCTTAGCTATAAGCAAATATAAATATTTGTTTATGAAGTACTTTGAAATATTAAATTGATTGTTATACTGTTTAGTGGACAGAGGTGCTTCTCTTTACTCAATGTTTCTGTAACATTGTATAATATTTCATTTACGCTCCTTGGTGGAGTGTTTCTGCAACAAAGTATATTATTTTATTTCTCAAATATTACGAGCTTTTAGTAAATGTCACTAGTTTAAGATTAAAGAGAAATAAAGTCAATGTGGTGTGGTGTACCATTTATTTGAATGAAATTCTTAAGCTTTTTTTAAATTCGATAAATGTAAAAAAAAATGGACGAGCCAATCTTTGCTCTCAACCCTCTATGAGCAGTGACGTCATAAAGTGTGTAATGGCTCCACTCTGGCTGGACCGGAATGGGCGTGGAATCAAGTCCATAAAAAAAAAATCTGACGAAGAAGATTAAGGTATGGACAGAAGGCTGAGGAACAAGGTACATGTAGCACACCGCGAGAGGAAAGGAAAAGATTTCTAGTAACCATGGAAACAAGTGTCGGTAGTAGGGATCGATAGCTGGGGTGAGACAAGGGGTGAGCCGGATCATAATGTAAATACAATCATCGACGCCTGTACTAGAGCCGGCTAAACACACAACACGATTAGTGGAGGACTGCGGACGGAACATATTGTTTCATCGGGACTCGGAGGTAGGTCTGGAAACTGACGAGATTCATTTATCGGTGAGATGGAGTCTAAGTACGAGTTGATGTTGAATGATCTCATGTTTCGATGGGCTATTGTAAGCGGGATTTTAAATTAAAGTATTATGAACTGTAATTGCGAATTGAAATGAAGTATTCAATGTTATTAGGATTAACGTAAGTGCTGATAGAAATTTAAAAAGTTATTTAATGTAGTGATGTAATATTGTAAGTGCCATATGAAACTAAAACAAAAATAATATGCAAGTGCCTTTTATTATTTTTACCGCGCATTGCTACCCGTTCGAGTTAGGGTTCGGCCAGACTGACAAGCGTGCGAGCGAGCGAGCGAGCGCGCAAGAGACTGGGTGGCCAAACTGGCGAGCGAGCGCGTAATTAGCGGACCTTAGTTAGATTATTATTAGCACCGCGTCTTACTAACCGTTCGGGTTATACGCACTTACGCTAATGTGTAATGGTAGGGTTATTGTGAGATGAAATGAAGGACCTACAGTTTAACGTGGAATCCGAACCACGGTGGCGGCCTGGCATTCCCCACATTCACAAGATGTCTTGTCAGAGGTGAAGGAAGGGTTTGGAAATCAGATAAATCTGTGCCGGGACCGAGGTTTGAACCCCGGCCGCCAGCACAGAAGTCTGACACCTTACCCCTAGACCACCAGGTCACCGCCCCCCCCCTCCCCTAGTTAGAGAAGATGTCTTTGTCAAAGACACTTGGTACATCTCTGCTCCTCGAAAATTCTTACAGAAAATATTGTGTATTTATAAAAAAGAAAAAAGTAGGAGTGCATCCAATTAATAAATTGAGAAATGCGTATGGTACTGTACTGAAGTGTTTTAAAATCAGATTAGCCGCACCAGTGGCGGAATGGTGCGTTGCACTCCATAGCTTTTGACTAGGAGGCAAAGGTTCGAATCTTGACTCAGTGAACTAAAGGTGATTTTTAAAACTTATTTATTGTTGTGGTTTTTTCATACTCTCTCCAAATTAATGGTGATTCTTATTTGTAAAGGCCTACTTTGATTATAATATTGAAGTATTTTAACATATCGGGTTTACATATATACATTATATTATTTATGGTCTTACCAATTAAATTAGGCCATTATTATTATTATTAGCACCGCGTCTTACTACCCGTTCGGGTTATACGCACTTACGCTAATGTGTAATGGTAGGGTGATTGTGAGATGAAATGAAGGACCTACAGTTTAACGTGGAATCCGAACCACGGTGGAGGCCTGACTTTCCCCACATTCACAAGATGTATTGTCAGAGGTGAAGGAAGAGTTTGGTAATCAGATAAATCTGTGCCGGGACCGAGGATTGAACCCCGGCCGCCAGCACAGAAGTCTGACACCTTACCCCTAGACCGCCAGGTCACCGGGACATTAATATCAAGTGTGTTAAACCTATCACTGATAGAAAAAAGTCAAATATCATGACAAAATGAGAAGTTTCCCCAGCACTCAATGAACCAACATACAATAATATTGCCTAGCGCCTGTAAACTAGACTGTGCTGGGTCGAGCGCGCGCGCTTGAAAAATATAACCAGTTCTATCTTTCAAGCGCGCGCGCTCGCTCGCTCGCTCCAGTGTGGCCCCCTCCCGTTACAACCAATGTGTTCTATTTTATATTTTAGTCGCTCGCTCGCTCAGTCTGGCCGTACCCTTATACGCACTTACGCTAATGTGTAATGGTAGGGTGATTGTGAGATGAAATGGAGTACCTACAGTTTAACGTGGGATCCGAACCACGGTGGAGGCCTGGCGTTCCACACGTTCACAAGTTGTGATTAATACACGTCTTGTCAGAGATGAAGGAAAGGTTTAAGTGTTTATTGAAATGAAATTATTCAATGTTTTAGTGATTATTGCAAAGTGATATTTGAAATTAGAGCCATATATATTCTGTTCTATGATGGTTTCTAAGTGCTAATTAAAGGGAAGTGATTCAATATTGTTATGAATATTGTAAATGATGTTTGCAGGGGCTCTAGAATCGGGTAATCTGTGGGGATACAACTCTCCCCCTTTTTCCATTTTGGGGGAGCTAATACTACCCTACACCACTCCATACAACATTTCCTTTATATTATATTCAAAACATGTACGCAAACAATATTTTAAATTATTGTTTAACCCACTTGGGTGGATATGCGGACCAAGTGTCAGGCTCGTAAATGATTATTCGCTTGTGACGTGAAATTCAGGGG
The DNA here is from genome assembly GCA_039000515.1 of Timema cristinae. Lineage (NCBI taxonomy): Eukaryota > Metazoa > Arthropoda > Insecta > Phasmatodea > Timematidae > Timema > Timema cristinae. The sequence goes on along the minus strand of JBCFYV010011164.1, from coordinate 13,426,709 downwards.
TTCGATTCCCCCAAGCTGAGCGTCATCAGACAAGTGTATCGGTAGCCCCCTACAGTGAGAATGAATTAAGTAATAAGCTACTAGCCTAAGTGTTAATGAGGAAAACTACAAATATTTCAACCACCTCATTTGTGTAGATTTTCTCTAAATTATCAATTTTTAGAGGCAATTCAGAACCAAAGATGCACAAAGAGGGTTCACATTGAACTATCCCATCTGCAACATCTTCTCTATGTTTCTTGGTTCTTAGGATACCTATGTAGGTAGTTACAATGTTTAGTGTGTCAGGCTCACAATTGATGTAAAAGTAATATAATAAGACACACACCTTAGAAATTTCCCTAGTTACTTATTTAAAGTTTAAAATGTAGTGGTTGATTGAGATTAATTATGCTCTTCCCAGCAGTCACGTATTCTAAAGCACTTGGTGTGACATATTTGATTTTTAAAAATACGCCCGAGTTGCACATCAACTATATATGCCAACTTCACTTAAAGTGAACCACTATCTACCCAGATATATTTGGTTCACAATGTCCGAATTTCACTAAAACCAAAGTATGTTTCCAAGTAACCTTAAGGAATAGAGATGCGGATAAACTAAACAAAATATCACAATCAATATAAATGTTATTGAAATATTTTACTTAATATTTAAATAGACAGTTTCTGTTGCTTGTTGTAAAACGTTTTAAGTAATATTTTATATTCATCCTTATCAGGTGTCAGCGTTTTATACACACTCGATCCCATTGTAACATACAGTCAATAAACCTTAGACTAGTCCTGGGACCTGCTTTGGTGGCCGCATGGTCTAAGACGTCACTCTCATATTAGAATAGACTGCCGATGAAAGGGAGATTGGGGTTATAATCCCGATCGGATGTAACTAGGGTAGTTTTTCCAAAATGGTTTTTCACTTTCCCTCTACGCCATCCTTCCTTATTTCTAACTCAATAGCGTAATTAGTACATAGGCTTATATCCTGAACAAGTAAAAACACCTGCCCTTGAATCCTCCGACTTACACACAATTTACTCTCGTCTTGGTCACCATTAATCTCTGTCAGTTCCGTGTCGGAACAACCTTCCACAGCCTTAACGGTGGCTTCGTCTCGTCAGATTTAGTTCGTTGTATCGCCCAATGGTCTAAGGCACCATTCTAGAAATAAACAGGACTGATGATGATGGAGATATCGGGGTTTCCATCTCAGTTGGCTCTAATGAGGGGGCTTTTTACTTAATAGTTTTCCACTCTCCCTTCATGCAAATGTAATACACATATTCATTTATCTAGTATTCCTAATCCATAACACATTGGCGTGGTTAGTATATCAGCATATAGCGCAAACAAGTATTAAGACGTGGTGCTATAAGTAAAAAAAAAAACACTTCTTGGTACACATCGAAGGTCTTTAATTTCAAAAAAGTTGTGATTGACTTTTTTTTAGCAATTTCTCAAATGAAATTTCATCCTATTTAGTAAAATTCACAGTAGGTAAACCAGCAGTTGTGAGTAGTGGTCATTGCCACATTACGCCACGCCTTGTCAGCAAAAGGTATAGCATACTACGAAGTAGCCTGTCTGTTTTCAGTGGGGAACCAACACCTTTGGGGTCCCGGGGCGGGAATTTCTATGAATATAATTGATTGTAAAATATGTGTATTTAAGTTTTTTTATGGGCTACATTTTTAATTTTTAATAAAAATTCGTTTCGTGCCCCTCCCCCCTACTTGGTACGCCACTGTCTGTTTTTGCTCGCTGCAGCCTCAGTATAAGCCTGTAGGGTGGGGTGAATTGGCCGTCTGAGTTAAGGTCTCAATAGAGGTAAATGACTTATTAAAAAAAAAACACGCTTGAGGTGCACATACTCAGGCATTTATAGGTTCCTTTCTAGGTTTCTTAGCCTTATAGCTACGTTTTTATCACACGCATGTATATAAGATTTTATTTGATTATTCCCTTGTATACTCTGGAGCCTAAGCTGCCCCGCAGTAGGTTGATTTCGCTATTTGTCTGAATATTTAATTATGTATATATACAATTAAATTAAATAAAAATTATATCGCTTGATGGTATATAGTTTATCCTGTATTCTGAAAAATAAAGAGTAGAACAGAAGAAGTCCCGTCTTGATCCAATGAGTAATTTTTATTTTATTGGCAGCAAACAAACACACCGATAATTGAAGGCATTGACAGATTTAGAGTTTTATTACAAATATATACATATATGTATCACTTTAAAGAACGGTTAAAGGGGCTATGGTGAAACCACAAGTTTAGCAAGCCAGTAGAGGATTCAAGAATGCTTTAAATATAGTAAAAACCTTAGAAAGGACAGGTTTACCCAGCGATGACACCAGAAATATACTAGCCTACAAGTTGAAACAATTAAAACACGGTCGCTAAATGGAAAAGAACAAGAATTTACAGCAGTATTGAAGGAAAGGAGAGGAAATATACTGGTAATATGTTAAATCAAATGGAAAGGAAATGGAAATAAGGAAATAGGTTAGGGATACAGATGATGGTGTTCCGGATAACCTGAAAGGGGATGCAATGGAGTGGCTGTGGTATTAGAGGAGAAGTTGTCAGGAAAGGTCTTTGACACCAGATATATATAAATGGAAGGATAGTAAAACTGCCAATAGGTGTGGATGGGGAGGTAGCAGGCTTCAACCTGGTGGGTGCAGTTCTAGATTGGTAGAGAGAGTAATTCATGCATGAGCTGGAGACATAACGGCCTAAATAACCATTCTAATAGCGGACCTAATGCTCATATTGGGAGAGGTAAGAGATCATGTGCAGCCATGGATTAGGAGCAAGGAATACGCAAAGAGAAGGCCTGGTGGAGATAGAAGAGATGGACAATAATGGAAGAGGATGTGCCAGATGACCTGCATTGGCGGAGAAGTCAAATGATAATGAGGATTATATTAATTTATAGATATAGGCGATATATTACTAAACGTAGTTTTATAACCTGCTAGCTTATGAGACGTAGTGTACAAAATATAAACGCAGTATTTTAACTTTAAAAAATACTTTCAAATTAAAAAATAAATTAACCGTGAAAATGAAACACTTACTTAAATACAATAACGTTACATTGAGTAACGATGGTATTTCTTGGTTTAAAATGTGACTTTATTCTCCCGTTTAGTAGACATATAATTAGTATTGGGTACACGGATAATGTACATGATTAACAGCTGAGTGAACTGGAAGACAGTTTACAGGAAATTATTAGATATAAATAAGGATATATAAGCATAGTTATATGCGTATTAATATTTTATTAATAAACTACATTACTTTATTAGGTAGCGCCTCTTAAAAGATTAGCAATGATTGACCGAGTAATTATCTGTAAATAGTAGATACAATTTGAAATGAGTTTACAATTTATTTAAAAATCACAATCGAGAACACAATATAATGAAATGTTAGTGTGACTGTTATTCGACATGGTTTCAACACTTCAGACTGAAGTGTTTTTGGTAAAAATATACTAGTCTTGTTTCCTTATGCATTTTAACTCTAAATAATTTTAAAGCCACTTTAATTTATTCTAAATTTTATTATGTATATTTTAAGACCCCATGCTTACCAACTATTCTTAAGATCTAAAATGATTGAAAAATATATTCCACAATAGTTTACAGAAGCCCTTACTTCATCAATAACAGTGTTGCCAGTAAAATTCCCGGTATTTTCCAGGTTTAAAAAAAGAAATTTCTATTTTTCCAGGCATTTTAAAGAGTAGTGTGCAGGAGTTAAATAATTAGTTTTCCATAAAAATAACTAGCGTGAAGTCATGCCATTGATGTTAAAAGCAGAGTGATTTGATGCTGATGGAGAAGTGTTTACGGTTGGTTGTTAATAATAATAATAATATTTAGCACCGCGTCTTACTACCCGTTCGGGTTATACGCTTTAAGTATTAATTACGTTAATGGATTAGGAATTGGGAAGGTTGAATTAGAGGAAGTGAACCCGCATTTGCGTGGAGGGAGAGTAGAAAACCATTTAGGAAAAACCACCCTCAGTTCACCCGACCGAGATTCGAACCTCGATCTCCCCGTCCTCAGCAGTCGAGCTCAACGTGACTAGGGCGTTAGCCAACTACGCTACCGAGATGGGTGGTTGGTTGTTATACAAGCCAGTGTTTTGAGTATAGGAATAGGGTAAGAGAGATAAGGCAAGGGTTCAAATCAAAGTGCTTATTTCTTCAGCTCGCTGTTATAATTACATGCAATGGATCTCTATTTAAAGCTTAGAGCTTAGTGTTACAAGTTTTTAATCAACTTTTTTAAAAATGTGAAATCATTTTTGTTTTGTTTTATGTAAAATTCTTTTTTTTTTCTCCTTTTTTTTATGAGCATGGATGCTCTAAATAGATCAATAAATAGTGCTCCAGCACTTAACAAAGGTGTATCAATACATTAATATAAGAAGGTATCGAATAATATGGATAAAAAACTAGAAAATATACCAGCATTCTCATAAATCATTATGAAAAAACGTTAAATAAAATAACCGCAACTGTAACTTCCAATGAAAATGATTTAATTCTGGTTTCTCAATTTTGTTTCACTTTCATAATACTTAATTTTTTTTTACTAATTAAACTACTGAAACTTCGTAATGTGCAGGGCAGCGACCATCCTACAATTAGCAAAAAGAGGTTTTCACGATGGACGCAAGAACAGACTTATCGTGATATAGTGTCTGCTATGTCAGTGGTTAAAATGCCACAGAGACAGGACTTTATCGTGATATAGTGTCTGCTTATCCAAGGTGACATAAGATGGCCACAGAGACAGGACTTTATCGTGATATAGTGTCTGCTATGTCCATGGTGGTTTAAAATGGCCACAGAGACAGGACTTTATCGTGATATAGTGTCTGCTATATCCAAGGTGACATAAGATGGCCACAGAGACAGGACTTTATCGTGATATAGTGTCTGCTATGTCCATGGTGGTTTAAAATGGCCTCAGAGACAGGACTTTATCGTGATATAGTGTTTGTTTATGTCACTCTCCCTGTCCCCGGGTATTGACCAATCGGCCAGGTGTTTTGAGGTTTCCAATTTGTCAGCAATCCCTCCCTCTAGTAATACATTTTCTTCTTGTTATCTTCTACAAGGCTTAATGGATTGGTTATAGCCCTAAGGGCAAGAGGGAGGATTACCTCTAATAACCTTTGTTGGAGTTAGACCACTAAGCTCTTTGGCCTTCCCGCTGGGGTTTAACGGTGATATAAGAGGACGACCCTGGTCAGCAAGAAGACGACGAGGTGGCTGTTCGATTCCTGGATGAAAAATATATATAGGTTTGTATTTTTATCACGCAGAAACCAAATCGATGCTGAGTCCGAGTTATAAGGTTAGTTTCAAGAAATACAATTTGTTTTCGGTTGAGATTTTTTTTTTTCAAACCACTATTGTTCTATCAATATATTGATACCATAAATCTAAAGCTGCAGCTTCAGATTACTTTAGCTGACGTGAAACTAGTTTGATACTTTTGTGGTTCGTTTGGAAATTCTAGTGTAAGCCTAAATGTACAATTTGCCTTAAGGTGAGGTAGAAGGGAGTGCGATTAATTTTTATAGTTTTTTATATCACTACATTTTTTTGCTCAAAATAAATCAAATATGTCTCCAGTACCAACATAAGAGTTTAGTTTTCTGCACATGCTAATATCAACAGATCTTGAATATCTCTCAAGGGTGTAAGGGAAATTTGTCAAAACTTTATCTCTTTATTTAAAATGTTTCGACAAAATTCCAGGACACTCTTTAAAGATATTCAAGATCTGTTGATATTAGCATGTGCAGAAAACTAAACTCTTATGTTGCTACTGGAGAAATATTTTATTTGTTTTTGCCAACAAATTTATATTCTATAAAATCTTCAAAATACTTGCGCTCCCTTCTGCTGCACCTTAATATACGTTTCTGTAAATGATCTTTGAAGGTTTCTTTTGTGCACCACGTCTTACAACCCGATCAGGCCATTTAAATATTTACACTATTAAGGTAGGGATCAGGAATGTAGAATTTAGAGGAAATGTGTTAGTATTGACATGAAAGAAGCGTGAGAAATACCCTTCAGTGGCCGAATGCTTAGCTTAGCTTAGCTTAGATTAGAAGTAAATTTTCAAAATAGGTTTTATAAAATTACCTTTAAATATGTTTTACTCATACAAAATACATTGTCTTGTTAATCACAATAAACACTTTATATATTAATTTTAAACTAAATTGTTCAAATATGACTATATTTAACTAAGTTCAAATGTTCAAAAATATATTATTTGTAAACTACACTAAAATATTTATTTGTAAAAATCAAAAGTAGGTATTATTTAATTATAATGAAAAACCATTCACCGATTTCCATTTAGAATTCAATCTTAAAGTTCAATTCCCAAAATATTCAAACTAATTTGAACCAAATAGCTAAAGCAATTTTTTAAAACATTCAAATAAAAACATAATCATAGTAAATTACCCACGGCCAAATTCTCCCCCCAAAACAACACTCCAGCTTTATTTGTAAAGTTCATGTCAAACACACCCCGGATTTACTTCTAAGAAAAATCATTATAGTAATTTTCAAAAAATTCTAATTTTCAAAAATCACTTGTTGGTAAAAAAAACCTTCATCGATTTTTTACTCCAAACAAAGCTTACAGAGTTAGCCATTTGTTGATTCAAGTTTTATAAAAATCATTCATCAGTAAACTACTCTCGAATTTTGGCCCGAAAACCATTATATAGTGCTATTTGTCATGTCAAACATATCATAGATATGCATTCTAAACAAAATCGTTATAGACATTTTAGAAAAGGTTTGGGTTAAAAATAAATTACTCATAAGTAAACTACCCTTAAATGAAGGACTAGTGTAAAAAAATTGTGATATAACCTTACTATCTAAATATAAAGTTCGAACAAAATCCATCAAACCGTTTTGAAGCCGTGGTCTGGGACAGACAGACAAACAGAATTGTAAAATCCACCTCAGCCTACCCGAATGGGTAGTAAGACGCAGTGCTAAATAAATGAAAAAATCCACTTTGTTTTGTTTGTGTTCACATAAAACATAAAAAATGTCATAATTTCGAGACCAATTCTTTTCACCATCACAATACTTTCTCTTGATTTTAGAACGAAAGAAAGAAAGAGTGAGAGACTATTTAGTAAAAACCACCCTTAGTCCATTGCACTACCCATTACCGACAATTCACTCTAATGTGTGAGGGATGCGTTAGACTATGCAGCAAAAGGGTCTCTAAAGTCATACTTATTGGTTAAAAGAACCCACAATGTACATAATGACATGACCAAGGCTGCTTCAATACTGTGACAGATTGTAATGCCCGCATCTGAGTGATCACACGCACACGCACACGTATACACACACGCATACACGGGGATTGTAGTATACCTTTCTCATCCATACTCCATTAACATAACTCATCAAGTGATTTAAGGCAGTGGTTCTTAACCTTTTGGCACCCTAAATATCCTAAAATATTTTGGCGGCACCCTAGTTTTTACTACCATATTCATTATTATGATTTATTTTAAAATAGTGGCTTTATTTACAAACAAATAAAACAACAGAACTTAACTTACCTAAATGTATATAATGAGACCTCTGCTGTTGATCACTTTCCACTTATTTGTCTCTTCTTGTTTTAATTGTATTACTTAATGCTATTCACATGCAGGAGTTGATTCGGAGTCGATCTCACTGCTTTGTTTTAATATTTACCATTGTGATAAATATCTTTTCACGTAAATAAGTAGAAACAAAGGACAGAAAATTTTGAATGGCGATGGTAAACAGATGGGGATTATTTGTACTATCTGTTATTTATATTAACCGTGCTTCCCCTCCTCCTCGCTTATTTCTTCCAAAACGTAACATTTAAGATAAATGACCTTTAGTAATAAGCAGTGGTGGCTCGCAGCTAAAATTAGTGGGAGTGCTGCTCTCGAAAAAATTTAGCCTTTGTTATAAAATTTCGTAAAAGGAAAAAAAAAACATGAATAAAAAGAAAAATATTCAGGAACTTGATAAAATCTTAACAAAAAAAACTTTTTTACTTACTTTAACTTGAATTGTTACATTTCAAACTTGATCTATTCATTTAAAAATTAAATCCATTCTTATTGTTTTAATTTGAGCAAAAAGTTCAATAATTTTCTTCTTGATCTCTGGATGACGATTGAGGAAATATTTCTCCATTGAAATTACTGCAAGCAAATTTAGTCTTTCTGTTAAATAAAAGAACCGAAAAAAATAATCAAATTGAATAGCTGGAAGCAGAATAATAATCTAATTCTAAACTCTTCTACACTTTATCAGTATTACATTCAAGAATATGGTTCACGGTTTTTAAGCACAACACACGCTGAGTAAAAAAAAACTTCCTTCCACCATCACGTCTGATCCCGCACTGCGAGAGCAACAGTGCTCTCTCTGACTGGCAGTCCCGCCTTCTTCCCCACCCCCTCCTATGTGCGCATGCTCAGAACAGTCAAACATCACGTCTCTGGCACTGTAAAGCGCACGGTTCCATACAAAGATTTTTTGTATCTTTTTCATAAACTGGGGGATGGCTACTGAAGTACTGACATTAAGCTTAAGGAATATATTTTGTACTACAAAAATAAAGAAAGAATTAGAGAAAAAAATATTAATTATATTAAATATTATCGATAATATCAAGTGGAAATAGGGGTGCTGCAGTTCCGCAGTGCCTATACACAGCCGCCACTGGTAATAAGCAAATAAGATTTTAAATTATTGTTTCGATGCCCCCCCCCCCCCCCCAAAAAAAAAACCTTTCATGGCCGCTCGGTTAATAATCGCTGATTTAAGGCATCAAATTCTCAATATAATGTAAGGATGAAGATAATAAATTCCGAGTTGTACACCTCAAGATTTTTTCTCCGGCACGTAAATCTATGCCAAATGTAATTATTATTTCTTGGTTTTTGAGCAATCTGAAGTAGTGGTAAAGTGTTTGAAGGTGTCAGGATAACAAAAGTAAATATAATAAATAAACGCTCAATTTCACACTCCAAGGTTTTCTATTATTATAGTGTAAGGAATCTGATTTCTGGATTTTGAAGTATCCGCACCAGTGCTTAAATGGCCCAAGGCGTTATGGTCTCAATTCAGGTAAAAGCGCTGAAAAAAAAAACTCGCAACTTCAGCCATCCCTAAGTTCCCTTGCAAAGTTTCTTGGTATTGAAGTGACGTTATCCCACAAATATACAGAGTAAATAATATTTTATTTGATTACTTATCTACTCTGAAACAACTAACAAATAATATAATAATTTATCTTTGGACTTAAGATGGAAATGTATTCTGTATTTACTCTTTGGATTGCAGTTGATTTGGCGATCAATTAAGACAGAAACCTGCTTCGGTGTTCGCGTGATCTAACGCGCTACTCTAGTGTTAGACTAGACTACCAAAGACGGGAATATCGTGGCTCGATTTCAGTTGTGTGAACTGAGGGTGGTTTTCTTAAATGGTTTTCCACTCTCCCTCCATGCAAATGCGGGTGAATTTCTTCTAAATTAAACCTTCCTGATCCCTAACCCATTAGTGTAATTAGTACATAGGCGTATAACCAGAATGGGTAGTAAGACATGGTGCTAACCAAAAAATTAGACATAAATAGATAATCCAATACAACGATTTATCTCGTAGTTTTAAGAAAAAATATTTGTAAAAACATCAATTTTATTAAATTTTAATAGAAAAAAATGTAGTCTGTAAGTTAACCGGACATCCAAGTTATATCCTTGCGAATTTTCAGTACAATTGGCAAATTAATTTGGATTTGATTAATCACCAACACACAGACAACATTTAATTTTTTATATACTAGTAGAATTAGGTTTGGTTGAAGCCGTATTTAAATTAATATTGTGGATTCTAATCAAGACTTCCATAAAAGTTTTAAATAACACATCACACATATGATTTAAAAAAAATCAAGTTAATTCTGTTAACTAAGTCTTATTTAGCACCCTGTCTTACTACCCGCTCGTGATATAATCACATGTACCATTTACGCAAATGTGTTAAGGGAGAGGAAGATTTAATTTAGAGGAAGTGAGAACACATTTGCGTGGAGGGAAAGTAGAAAACCATTTTTGAAAAACCCTCTCAGTTCACCCGAACCCGATCTCCCCATCATTATCAGGCCAGTGTTTTTTTTTTGACGAGAGTGACGCCTTAGGTCATGTGGCCAACGAAACGGGTACTACTATGTTTGTTATATTCAATAAGATATCATTCCATTTTAAAATACGTATGTATTACTATAGAGTGAATGCTATTTAAAATAACTACTGTGATTGATATAATATTATTTTATAAGTCAAGTTAATTTACTAAGTATAAAATAACAATACGGAGCTTTTATACCATATTATAGTTTTTAAATTTAAAAATTATACCTGGACACGGGAATCAAACCCGGGACCTTTGGCTTAGTGCTCCACTGCTCTAACCACTGAGCTATACAGGAATCGTCTCGTAAGCAGGGTAATTCTTCATACACATTTTAAGGCAGAATCTGTGACGGACGTGGAAATCGTCGGCTAAAACTGTGTTGTCAATTATGAATCACAGGCTATCAGTTAACGCAGCCATCATCGACTCTGTAGTTGGCTTTTTGCCCCAACTATACAATTATTACAATCATACGCATGCGTATATCATGATGGATTAGATAAATAAATAAATATTTGTTAGTTACGGTTATAGCCGCATCTATTCCATATTAAATGGGTTCCTCAAAATATAAACAAATATATCTAAACTTTGGATAGGTAGTTAACTCTCAAATATAATTTAGATCAAAATTCTCTCTTCCCTCTCATATATCTCCAAATCGTCCTCTTCAGAGAGGTGACAATGACGATTCAACCGCTCCTCTTCATATTCTCCGCGATTGTTCGAGCCTCCTCCTGTAACCAAGCTAATTGGCCCCCTGCCCCCTATTCTACCTTTAACCAACACAACTGATTAATACAATTGAACGACTGCAGGATGGGAACAAAACAGAGGCAGGCGACGCCTCGCCGCTCTTGAAAAAACTATATTTCGGTTAATATTACTAGGACAGAGCTGAGGACACTTTTTAAATGAGAAGAAAAGTCATATCGAAGCTGAAAACACGAGAAGAAAAGTCTAAGCTGAAAACATGAGAAGAAAAGTCATAGCGAAGCTGAAAACACGAGAAGAAAAGTCATATCGAAGCTGAAAACACGAGAAGAAAAGTCATAGCGAAGCTTAAAACACGAGAAGAAAAGTCATAGCGAAGCTGAAAACACGAGAAGAAAAGTTATATCAAAGCTGCAAACACGAGAAGAAAAGTCATAGCGAAGCTGAAAACACGAGAAGAAAAGTCATATCGAAGCTGAAAACACGAGAAGAAAAGTTATGCCGAAGCTGAAAACACGAGAAGAAAAGTTATAGCGAAGCTGAAAACACGAGAAGAAAAGTTACGCCAAAGCTGAAAACACGAGAAGAAAAGTCATATCGAAGCTGAAAACACGAGAAGAAAAGTCATAGCGAAGCTAAAACACGAGAAGAAAAGTCATTTCGAAGATGAAAACACGAGAAGAAAAGTTATAGCGAAGCTGAAAACACGAGAAGAAAAGTTATGCCGAAGCTGAAAACACGAGAAGAAAAGTTACGCCAAAGCTGGACACATGAGAAGAAAATTTATGCCAAAGCTGAAAACACCAGAAGAAAAGTCATATCGAAGCTGAAAACACGAGAAGAAAAGTCATAGCGAAGCTGAAAGCACGAGAAGAAAAGTCATAGCGAAGCTGCAAACACGAGAAGAAAAGTTATGCCGAAGCTGTACACTTGAGAAGAAAAGTCATAGCGAAGCTGAAAACACGAGAAGAAAAGTCATATCGAAGATGAAAACACGAGAAGAAAAGTTATAGCGAAGCTGAAAATACGAGAAGAAAAGTTATGCCGAAGCTGAAAACACGAGAAGAAAAGTTATAGCGAAGCTGAAAACACGAGAAGAAAAGTTATATCAAAGCTGCAAACACGAGAAGAAAAGTCATATCGAAGCTGAAAACACGAGAAGAAAAGTTATAGCGAAGCTGAAAATACGAGAAGAAAAGTTATGCCGAAGCTGAAAACACGAGAAGAAAAGTTATAGCGAAGCTGAAACACGAGAAGAAAAGTTATATCGAAGCTGCAAACACGAGAAGAAAAGTCATATCGAAGATGAAAACACGAGAAGAAAAGTTATAGCGAAGCTGAAAACACGAGAAGAAAAGTTATATCAAAGCTGCAAACACGAGAAGAAAAGTCATATCGAAGCTGAAAATACGAGAAGAAAAGTTATGCCGAAGCTGCAAACACGAGAAGAAAAGTATAGCGAAGCTGAAAACACGAGAAGAAAAGTTACGCCAAAGCTGGAAACACTAGAAGAAAAGTCATATGAAGCTGAAAACACGAGAAGAAAAGTTACGCCAAAGCTGGACACTTGAGAAGAAAAGTCATATCGAAGCTGAAAACACGAGAAGAAAAGTCATATCGAAGATGAAAACACGAGAAGAAAAGTCATATCGAAGATGAACACGAGAAGAAAAGTCATATTGAAGATGAAAACACGAGAAGAAAAGTTATGCCGAAGCTGGACACATGAGAAGAAAAGTTATAGCGAAGTTGAAAACACGAGAAGAAAAGTTACGCCAAAGCTGGACACATGAGAAGAAAATTTATACCAAAGCTGAAAACACCAGAAGAAAAGTCATATCGAAGCTGAAAACACGAGAAGAAAAGTCATAGCGAAGCTGAAAGCACGAGAAGAAAAGTCATAGCGAAGCTGCAAACACGAGAAGAAAAGTTATGCCGAAGCTGTACACTTGAGAAGAAAAGTCATAGCGAAGCTGAAAACACGAGAAGAAAAGTTATGCCGAAGCTGTACACTTGAGAAGAAAAGTTATAGCGAAGCTGAAAACACGAGAAGAAAAGTTACGCCAAAGCTGGACATATGAGAATAAAAGTCATAGCGAAGCTGGAAACATGAGAATAAAAGTCATAGCGAAGCTGAAAACACGAGATGAAAAGTTACGCCAAAGCTGGACACTTGAGAATAAAAGTCATAGCGAAGCTGAAAACACGAGAAGAAAAGTTATGCCGAATCTGTACACTTAAGAAGAAAAGTCATAGCGAAGCTGGAAACACGAGAAGAAAAGTCATATAGAAGCTGAAAACACGAGAAGAAAAGTCATAGCGAAGCTGGAAACACGAGAAGAAAAGTTATGCCGAATCTGTACACTTAAGAAGAAAAGTCATAGCGAAGCTGAAAACACGAGAAGAAAATTCATAGCGAAGCTGAAAACACGAGAAGAAAAGTCATAGCGAAGCTGAAAACACGAGAAGAAAAGTAATAGCGAAGCTGCAAACACGAGAAGAAAAGTTATTCAGAAGCTGGACACATGAGAATAAAAGCTATGCCGAAGCTGGACACATGAGAATAAAAGTCATTGCGAAGCTGAAAACACGAGAAGAAAAGTCATATAGAAGCTGAAAACATGAGAAGAAAAGTCATAGCGAAGCTGGAAACATGAGAAGAAAAGTCGAAGCTGAATTCAAAGAGGAGGTGTTTTTTGCTGACTACTCTTAATTTTTTAATTATCTATAAAGTGTATCTAAGTAAAAAGTGGATGAAAACGAACAAAACAAACTAATTAATTTATGCTGATATATCTGAGTTTACCTAGGCCACAGAGAAGGAAAGGATTTCTTTGTCTGTGACCTAGGCTAACGTTATTCAAGGTGACCATAAAGTCTGAACACGTATAAAAAGGTAAAATCAAGTACACTAAACAAAGCTAAAAAAACCTTGAACATGTAATATAATTTTATACCCTAGCATTATTGTTTATTTATTTTAATGTTTTCATGTGATAAAATACTTATAAAAACGTATATTTGTCAAAATTAGTGATCTTAGCTAATTGCCAACACTTTATGGCCATCCTGTAAACAAGGCCGTTTTAAGAAAATGTTAGGCCCGGGGCAAAAAAAATCTGGTCTCCCTTTGTACAGCAGTTTTTGAGTTTTAGTATTTAGCCGTTATAATAATCTATTGATACGTACTCGGTAATTAAGTTACTTAATAATTTCCCATGTTTTATGGAATATTGATCAACCCATTAACTTACTGTACTTTATTAAATGCAATGTTTTCTGTGGACTAACAAAAGTAGCACACTGGTAGTGTATTTTACTAAACTGCGGCACATTACTCAAATAACATAAATCTTAAATTAATAAAATTAAGGTTTTCAGGAATATGGAATGGAATCCTATCACTAAGCGAATTTTTGTTAATTATCTGTATACTATTTAATGCAAAATTTAAAATAATAACTCTAATTTATTTAATATTTTAGGGGGGAAATGTGGACCCCTGGAATGTGAGGCCCGGGTCAATTGCCCCATTTTCGCTCCCACAGACGCGGCCTTGCCTTTAGATCTCATTTAATCACTAGTCGTTGTTAAAATGCGGTTTAGAAGCTGTTCTAAAATCGATTATATATTGAAATGTGTCAAATTTAGTGATATATTGAAAATATGTTAATAAAATATCCAAGTTATTTTCCCCTTCGAAAGGTTTTGAAAATGCGAAGGTTATTGTGGGTGTCAAAAGTTGAAAAGAAGGATAATTGGCCTCCAAACTCCACATTTCGAATCTTCCTCCCTAGAAATGATCACTGGTTGGTAACGGATAAACAGCCGCTCGCATGAATTCATCTGATTTGAGTTGAAAAATGATACGTGGAAATGGGAATCAAACCCATGAGCTTTGGCCTAGCACACCAATGCTCTAAAAGTGAACTATCTACGATTTATCCCGTGATCCGGATCATTGATTACTCTTAGTTCTGGTGGTCTAGGGATAAGGTGTCGGACCTCTGTGCTGGAGGTCCGGGGTTCAATCTTTGGTCCCGGCACAGATTTATCTGATTACCAAACCCTTCCTTCACCTCTGACAAGACGTGTATTAATCACAACTTGTGAATGTGTGGAATTCCAGGTCCCCAAAGTGATTCAGATTCCATGTTAAACTGTAGGTCCTCCAGTTCATCTCACAATCACCCTACCATTACACATTAGCGTAAGTGCGTATAACCCGAACGGGTAGTAAGACGCGGTACTACTAGTAATAATAATACACTTAGTTTAAATACCAGGGTTCTATTTACGTGTCCAGGCATACATTTTTCAACTATATATATATTAAAAGGTCTGATTGACACCTACAAGTACAATTAATTGTTACATTGGTCGTACATTACATTAATTATCAAATGGTTAGTAATTAGGGTTGAGACTTAACCACTCGAATGAATATTAAGATAATTCCTAGAAGAGATGAATTTAGGTTCAGGACATACAACCTATTGTGGAAACAAACATTTAGTTTGATTTAAGAACCAGGTATGGAGTTTTTTTAATAATTATTATTATTATCATCACGTCTTACTATCCATTCGGGTTATGCGCACTTACACTAATGTGTAATGGTAGGGTGATTGTGAGGTGAAATGGAGGACCTACAGTTTAATGTGGAATCCGAACCACGGTGGAGGCCTGGAATTCCACACATTCACAAGTTGTGATCAATACACTTCTGGTCAGAGGTGAAGGAAGGGTTTGGCAATAAGATAAACCTGTGCCGGGACCGAGGATTGAACCCCGGACCCCCAGCACGAAATCACAAGGTGTATATACAAAAATATTATAATATCAAGAGTATGAATGAAGTTATCCGGACAAGAGTGGGGATACAGAGAGTATATGATATAGTAGAGGAAGCAAGGATTAGATGGTATGGTGAACACCTAATGATGGAAAAAGAGAGGATGCCTAAGAAAATGATGGAAATGAAGTACATGGGAAAAAGATAGCAAGGGAGACCAAGAAAGAGATGGGAGGAACAAATAACAGAAAATGTGCAAGTGAGAGGAGAAGAATGGTGGTAGGATAGAAGAAGATTGAAGAATTTTACTAAATTGACCCGGTCACATGCTGGAAACGTGATGACGACGATGGGTAAGAACTGGCGTATTTGGACTTGTGTGTGACTATATCTATAGCAGATTGATATCAGAATCTGATATAGCAACCATTTAATATCTAATACTTTTACACTAAGATACATAACGAAAATAAATAGGTGTTCATCTAGATTATTTGTGAATCCTTAATTATTATAAAACAGAGTGTAGTAGAGTCTCGATAATTCAACCTTCATTTATCTGACATTCCGTTTAATCCGACATATCCTTATGACGTGCAATTTACGTTGTTGTGCAATTTACATTGTTGTGCAGTATCCGGATTCGTATTATTTTCCCACTACCATCGTTTCCTTGTCAGTGAGTCACATACCTCCATGGTTGTAGCTCTGCTTGCTCACCTTAGCGAGTGTTTTCACTATACTACTTCATACTGATTGAGTTTTAAATTTCCCCATTAATGTAATTTTAGTGTGTAAGAAATATGGCATGTGAAAAGAGAGAGAAAAAAAGCATTCATTTCTATTGAAAAAAAAAACACTTCCAAGTCTTAAAAATAATAATTACTAACAAACCCTAATTCATACCTATTCTGCACTTCTATTTATAGTAATTTGGATTTTTTTCCCCCTCTGCCACCCCCCTCCTCCATCTGTTTCCGTATTATCCGACATTTCGGTGATCCGCCCACCTGTTGGTCCCGTTTAGGTCGGATTATTGAGATTCTACTGTATTTGCACGTTTATATAGAATACATTTATTAAACTTTAAGAAGCCTAATGTAAAGTAAATACAGGTTTAGTCACTATATTGAGCCCATCTAAGATCCCTAATTATGTGTTGATTGACTTAGGCCATGGTCTGAGCGTTGAGAGATAGTCTCTGAAAAACCCAGGTTCTTATCCCAGTTGTAGTGAAGATTTCTAGCAGTGCAATGTACTCCATGTGACTGAAAGGGAGAGTGAATTAACCGTTCAAATGTAGATTTATATTTCCCTTTGTCTTTTCGTGATGGGCTGAGAGTGGTTTGAAGCTCAATATAAAAGCGTCCTAAGCATCAATAATTCCTCGTGAATGCCTGAATAAACAATACCAATACAAATGACATTTTGAAAATAGCTTCGAAGTGGACAACATTGTCTATATTATTGTGCAGCGTAGTGAATAGACACTAGAGAGAAGAGTTAAGTGGACATATCTCGTGATAATGGCGGGATTACATCATTAAGTGGCAGCTTACAAAGTTCTATCCTTCTGGCGGTCTGGATAAGAGGAGTGGAGAAAAAAAACAGGCTCAACTTTAACATCACCCACTTCAATGTTCGGCTGGTATAAGACGTCATTCTCACAATAGACTGGACTGATGGTGATGGGGCGAATAAAGTTCGAATCTCGGTCAGGTGTACTGAGGGTGGTTTTTTCCTAAATTGTTTCTCAACTCTCCCACCACGCAAATGTGGATACACTGCCCCTAAATTCAACCTTCCTCGTCCCTAAAACTATTCACGTAATTAATACATAAGCGTATAACCCAAACGGGTAGTAAGTCACGGTGCTGAAAATAATACTTTCATATAATTATATATATATATGTATTATTTTAGCACCGCGTCTTACTACCCATTCAGGTTATACGCCTATGTACTAATTACGCTAATAGTTTTAAGAATGAGGAAGATTATATTTATAGGAAATGCACAGGCATTTGTGTGGAGGTGGAATATAAAACCATTTTGAAAACATCACCCTTAGAACACCCGACAAAGTTTCTACCCTCTGGCACACAGTCACGGACCACAGTTTGCAGAAACGTTGCCTTACACCTGTAGATAACAGAAGCAGGTATTAGTATAGATAAATGGCCTAACGTGTATTGATATGCAGTGCAAAAAAATAATCATTAAGCTTTAAATAAATAAATAATTCAACGAATGTTCATCTTTTGAAGAAGACCAGCTATCACTCATAGCGACTTAAGTTTAGTAGAATACGAAGATTCACGGCTGCCTCAATTACATTATCATATAATTTAGCAGTAGATTGTTACTAAACTAGTGAATTAAACCCAAGCATTAGAATGTCTCTAATCCAACCAAACACAGCAAAGCGCGTGTAGTTGGGGGGAGATAGAACACAAATGTAAATTACATGGCTGGGTGCCAATTGATACGGTCCAGTTTTCGTATAAAGAACCTTATCTGACAGCAAGAACAGTTACTAGCTCTACTTTCACGTGTACATAAACCGAGTCATGTGATCCGCAGCTATCACTCTATATAAATATATATTATCAATACATATAAAATAACACTAATAATATAGTAAGATCATTAAATGTTGAATAGTGTTTATATTTCCCAAAAGGTCCTTCCTATTAAAACTGTACACTATCTACTTACTGTGTTCTAATAAATGGTGTGCTCCCTTCACCCCCCTTCCCCCACTCATACATGACCACCTCCAAATAAAGGGGCTTTCCCACGACAAGGTGGTAATTACTTCCTGAAATGCTCCCACCAACTACATCCGTAGAGAGTTAACTCATTCACCAGTTACATTACACTCATATTTGTACCAGCTTTTAACCAATTCAATGGGCATTCATTCGAAAGTTGTGTTTTATTGTGCATATACAAAATTTATAACAATAAATGACTTAGTGATAATATTGAATACACTTTTTCTATTGCTTGTTAACAAAGGCACCGATTTTCATGGATAGTAGGAGGCCAACCTCCACCCCTCAACCTAAATAACTCTCGTTAGATTCCTATTAGTGCTGACAAAGCTGTCAACTATTGTAGAAGAGTTCGTCCTGCCACTATTTTGGTAAATATCATTTACAGGCACCTAATTTGGATGTGTAGTATTTGACATGCTATACTATATTACGCATGTTTTTAAGTCGTGGGATGAAACTATCTATCAATGTTAAATAAAACGACAAAGGGGGCATATACGAAACTGTGGAAATTCCGTGTATAGAAGATGCACCTATACCTAGGGTATTGTGTTTTTTGCTGGGCAGCACAGTTTTTTTTAATGTCCTGTTGTTCTACAGGACAGGCGGTAGTTCCATATGTACTGGTTTTTAACTAAGTATTTCCAAAAGTACTTATTTAGTTAGGAGGAAGTAATATTTTTAAATGAACAGCGCTAGCGAAAGGAACATAACCCTTGAGGTGTTTTTTTTCAGAAATGTTATTTACAAATTATATTTTCCAAAATTTATGTACACGTGCAGTGACAATTAAAGTTCCTATTTAATATGTGAATTATATGCTAAGCTCAAAAACCAAAAACACTCAATGAGCTTTAAAAAACCTACCAGATCAGGTTCTGATTACTTTTTAAGAGCCACAACGTGTTCTGGCAGTTACAAAAAATGCCATACAACGAATGTAGGGCTGTACCAGTTAAAAAAACTATCACAACACGTTCCGGCATCATGAAAATACCACAACGCGTCATGGTAGTTTCTTTTTACGGCCACAACGTGATATCAGATGAGATTGAGGCAATTTTAAGAAAAGGTGACAGTATGTAAACTCTATATAAGCTTACTAATTCATTTATAAAAAATACAAGTAACATAGGCCTAATTAAATACAATGGTAAAGTTCATTTATCTTTGAAGGATTTGTTAGAATGACACTTAGTGAAAAGTTTAGTTTAGGTTAGGTCAGCTTAGGTTAGGGAACTTGTTGGCATCACGTCGTAACCGTAAAGGAAAAGTGAGTGCAAAAGCACCATGTTTACGAAACCCAAAACATAGCAATAGTCTTGACACGACGTATTTAAAGAGTGAGAAAGAAGTGAGGAAGAAGTTTGCTCGGGACTGCCCTCATGTTTCACTAAACAGACGGCTTCCTTTGTTCGGCACAGTTCTCACTCAATTCTCACTATTTTCGTTCTTGCTTACAACCTTTAAAGTTATATTTCTCATTTTGGCTAAGCAAATAAATCCCTGTAAACTAATTGTATTTGCAAATATCGTAGATAATTAGTAATATGTACTTATGTAATATCTACCACCATAAACATATTAGTGGAATTAAAATTAGATTAAAATTTCAATAGAAGCATCTAAAGTTTGAAGTATGTGTTTTCTTGAATATAAAAAACAACTATACGATTATTAAAAAATAATATATTTGAAAAATAATTACTCGACACGGGAAACAAATGCATACCAAAATATTCAATTATAAAGAATCATGTAAAACTTAGTTTGAAAACTGTTAAATCATAAACCAACCGAAAGTTAAATAATATCATAATATCCGCTTTAATTCAAACAACAAAAACAGATTATTTTAATATTTGGAACTTCAGTGTTAAATGCTTGTCAAAGAACACCCCGGCCGCAGCCAAGCTAGGCAGACCGCTCCACATGACTGCTAAGCAAGCTGTTTACAAGAAATGGCACCCGTCCAACCAATGTAAAAAGAATAGAAAGTCGCGCCAAATGGCGAAAGACATGTCTGAGCTTGTGACGTCACTCATTTCACAAGTCAGTGCGTTACATATACATAAATAAAGTTATATGAAATACAACCTCAGTCGTTAAAAATAGGTGACATCTTGGAACTTTAAATATAAGTAAACCTTTAAAATCCAAGCCAGTGTACAATATAGTAGTACAATAATAGTATACCTTCATTATTATACTTTTATAAAAATATGTATGTTTGGTTGGCTTCGTATTAAAATGTAAATGATGTGTATTGGGTGATGTAAGCAATGACATAATCAAATTCTTACAAGTGGCGCTACTTTTCTATTTTCTCTCCATTGAGTCCAACTAATGACAAGCCAAAACACAATTTTTTTTGTCTCTCTTTCAAAAGTGTAGTCAAATATCAAATTATTGTAAAACATGTTTACATTGAGATCTATAAATTTAAATTAAATATATACCCATAACCCAGTTTTGATGTATTTGTGTTTGAGAATTATATTACAATAAAAATGAAGAACTATTATCTAAAGCCATGGTGATTTCTAGTTCACTTCAAGGGAGGGATTATTTCACGACTCAAATATATGTTACTAGTTTATCAAGGAAATTAAGCAACAACAATCTCGCAAGTCAAAAAAGGGAGCTATCTTTCGTGAGTCTAAAAGAAACAAACAGTCTAGAAGGTCAAAAAGATGAGCTATGCTTTCTTGAATCAAAAAGGAACTAATTATCAAAGAAATAAAAAAAGGAGGTATCCCATCGCCTCAAGAATCAAAACGGGTCCTATGGTATCGCTATTCAAAGAGTAACTGTCTTGTTAGTCTAAAAGGGTGCTGAAATCTCACGAGTGAATAATGATGTTTAACGCATACCAAGTGAATTAATGGTGTGTAAGGGACGCCAGAAAATGTAAATGTTTTGGCAGTTTTTATATCAAAACATTTTGGTCAAAATAAATAAAATATTTCTTTAGTAAAAATATATAATTTAATTTTCTCCTCAAGGTAACCTCATAATTTCTTGAATATCTCTCAACGGTACCTTAGAATTTAATGACAACTTTTTCTCTGCATTTAAAAGGTTTGTCATCTAATGCCACTATGTTCATGACATATTCAACAACTGTTTATATCACCATGTGAAGAAAATTAAAATCTAAGATTTTCTACTGAAAAGATATTTTATTTATTTTGATCAAAAAATGTTTTGCTATAAAAACAGCTAAACACATTTTCTCTTGCCCCCTATATCCCCCACCCAACAAGTCTTGAGATTAGTTAGTAAGGCACCTCTATACGAGTAGTGCAGGGTAAGGGGAGGTGGGATGACCTTATTTTCATGTACAGTGTTTAATATTAAAGTATTCAATTAAATATAAAACTAATTTGGCTTAGATTTATTGCAAATAGTAACTATTTATTTTCAAGATATATTCAAATTTGTGACTTATGACTTACTATTAAGTTATTTGTTTACGTGGTTGGAATAGTAGATTCGAAATACTTTAAATTATTTTCATCAGCATAATATTTATATATAATATAGTCAGTCAAGTGTGAATAATTGAATTTTGAAGCTTTCTTGCAACGCGAAATAAAAATTGACTCCCCTGGAAACTCATCTTAAGCATGTGGCCAGGTCAGTTAAGTAAAATTCCTCCATCTTCCTTTATCCTTTCACCATTTTACCTCCTTTGATTGCTTTTTTCTCCTCTCACTTTCATGCCTCATTACATGTCCATACCATCTCAGTCTTGCTTCTTCTACTATCTCATGTATTCCTTCTACCCCCAATCTTTCACGGATATCTTAATTCCTTAACTTGTTTCTCCTCGTGACAGCCAACATGCTAATCACAAACTTCATTACCAGGGCTTCCAATTTCTTAGTATCTCTTTCATTCATTGTCCATGTTGCTGCTGCATACGTGACAATGGGTACAAAGTACACCCTGTACAGCACCTCCTTACATTTCAAGGGCACTTTTCTTCTCTCATAAGGTCTCTTATAAACTTATAGAACAACTCTCTCTCTCTCTCTCTGCTGTCCTCTTCTTATTAGATCCTATCTACTCCCACCTTTCACCTCAATCCCCTGGAAACTACTGAAAGAAAATAAATCTACTGATTAAAATGCAGATAAAGGGGTCTTCTATAAACCACATAAAGCTTTTTTATGACACAATTAGACCCCTACCTCTCCCATGTAACACCAAGTAGACATTTAGCCTAATAAACCCAGCCCTTCTAACATGTGTCACGTAACTTTTCACACACAGGGTAAATGTAATTGTATCATAGGTCAGCCTTTTTGCCATTAAAAAGGGGGCTCAAATTTAATACTTGTCGGAATTGAGAGTTATCTTTTAAGTATGTTTACTAACGGTGAAAACATTAACAATATTATTCTTTTCAACAATATAATGTAAGTATAAAATCTGTGTTTCGTAGCAATATGACGTAACCCCCTACCCCCATGTAACACTATGTAGATATTGTAAGTCCTACTACCCCCTATCAACAGAGTTAAATTGTTTATGAATAGCCCCTAAACAGATACTTGAAAAATCACGTATTATTCTGTTTTTACCACTAGTGTGTGCAGTCCACGTCTGTAAAAAGAGAGTAACTTGGATTGACTCAAGAGAAGATGTAAGAGCTCTACTTTACCCCGATTACCCTATTGCTGCATTAGGACATGTGTAGGTCAAAGGTTAGCTTATCAACTGTAGACTATACAAAAAAAAAAGTAATCTTCTTCTTTAACATTCGCTTTGCATTGGAATTAAATGTATGTCTTGGAGAGGCCGACATACACAGGGCCAGGGCAGGATGTATTAGCTTCTTTTTAAAGTATTACGTTTAACCCTATGGTGGCTTAAAGCTTAAGGGTTAGGGATGAAGGATGTTTAGTAAAATGAACCCGCATTAGCCTGGAGAGAAGATGAGAGAATCACAATGATAAGTCACATGTTATAAACCACCACCAGACACGAACATATTCCGGTAACTTTACAAGAGAGAAACTCTCCTCAATGGTGACTTGCGGCCCATTAAAAGGTGGAGGATTTAATTTGGCGGAAGTGGTCTCTAAGACCAACCACATATATGTATAAAGGCATACAATAGTTTGTTGGGGGACGAATGTGGGAGACGTGTTGAGGGGAGCAAATGTTGTTAATAAATACTTAAGCCAACCTTCAAATTATTTAACCCACTTCGGGGGCCGAATGGTCTAAGGCGCTAATCTGGTAGTAAATTAGACTGGTGATGACGGGAAGATTGAGGTTTGAATCTCGGTAAGGTGTACAGAGAGTGGATTTTCCAAAATTGTTTTAAACTCTCCCTTCACGCAAATGTGGATACGCTTCTTCGAAAAATATCCTTTACTATTCCTAAAATCACTAGAGTAACTATTAAATAATAGTATAATCCAAACGAGACGTGGTGCTAAAAATAATTAAATTATCTTATTGATGTGAGAGAATAAAAAGATGTTCAATGTATGTACTGAGGTTTCGAATGTTCCTAATTACTGGAAAAATGCTGTCATTGTTCCTTTGTACAAAGACAAAGAGAGTAAGAATGAATGTAAGAATTACAGAGTAGTTAGTGTGTTGAGTATTATAGACAAAGATTTTGGAATAATTTTAATTGAGAAGGTGCGTGAAAAAACTGCGGACAATATTTGGGGTGTGCAATGTGGTTTAATGCCAGGTAGAGGTTGAATGGACCAAGATAGATATTTGAATCAATAAGAGATTGGGAAATGTACAGAAGTAAGAAAGGAAATTTATTGTGCAGTCGTTGATCTGGAGAAAGCGTACGATCATGTTAAGTACCTTGGCCCTGTCGAGTGCAAGTCTAAAACCTATTTTGTGGGATGTTGGGCGAGAAGGCGAAAAGCGCAGCATGGCTTCACAACCGACCAAAGTATCCTTCCGGGCCAACAAGAACAGATGAATTACGAAAACCGTAGATGGCGCTAGCTACCGGATAGGTCTTGCGGAAATATCATACGTTTGGAAGTATCAGTTTTCTCGAGAACGAGTGAAATTTTTATGTTAATATTTTCAACACCCTTTTTAAGATAATGTATTGATGTTTATTAATTGTTACATTTTCTAACTTTTTTATTATGAAACCGGCAGTTTTCTAATGAAAAATGTCAATTTTATCGATATTTGATCACAGTTAAAATTATAGAGGAGGTGTGTCTATAAAATGTATAACTTAATCAGCATGCTTCTATACTTGAACAAACCGTTTCCGAAAAGAAAATTGCAAACCAGTAAATATTCTTGAAGATAACAGTTTGTTCCCATGGCTCTGCATTTCCATGCCAAATGAAAAGGGCCAATTGCCTTAATAGGACTATGTTATGGAATGTCCCGAGAGAGGATAGTGTGGATACATGGTTAGTAAATGCAATAATGGTGGTGTATGAAGGAAGTAAAACGTGGGTTCGAGGGCGTGGTTGATGGGTAAATGGACAATGCGAGTATGAGAGTGCTGTTATATGCAGATGATGACTTATTAATGGCTGAGAGTGAAAGTGACTTGCAGAATGCGTTAAATCGTTTGAATGCGGCGACAGAATGGATCTTCGTATAAATGTCTACAAAATTAAAGTGATAGTTTTTGATAAGGATCAGGAAATAATTATCAGCTTAGTATAAATGGGAAACTGTTAGAACAAGTAAACGATTTTGTGTATCTAGGTCAAATGTTCTGTAAAAATGGAAATATATGTGTTGAAATCGACAGACGGGCGAATGCATCTCTGAGAATAGTTGGTTGTATGTGGCCTATTGCAAAGAATAAAATAGTATCGAAAGCGGCAATGATGGCAGTATATAATAGTGTGTTTACGCCAACTAGGTTTTATGGATATGAAATGTGCGTTTGCCAGGAGGAATATAAGATCAATGTGAATGTGTTTGGGATGAGCTATATAAGAAATGCATGTGGAAAATCTCAAGCTTGTAAAGACAGACTCGGTAATGAATGGGTGCTGAAGGAGTTAGGTTTGAAAAATAATCCAAAGTGTGAATGTTTAAGAATTGTCTTACCGGTACGTTGGTTTGGGTATGCTGAGAGGATGTGTGGGGATCAAAAGGAAGGGGGTAGGCTATATAAATGTTGTAGACGAATGTGTGAAAAAGAGAGACATTAAGAGATTTAAGAATAAAAGAGCATGTGTGACTCGGAATGGATGTTGGGTAATAAAGAATAGGTATGTGAGTGAGTATGCGTGCGTGCGTACGTACGTACGTACGTACGTACGTACGTACGTATGTACGTATGTATGTATGTATGTATGTATGTATGTATGTATGTACGTATGTACGTATGTACGTATGTACGTATGTACGTATGTACGTATGTACGTATGTACGTATGTACGTATGTACGTATGTACGTATGTACGTATGTATGTATGTATGTATGTATGTATGTATGTATGTATGTATGTATGTATGTATGTATGTATGTATGTATGTATGTATGTATGTATGTATGTATGTATGTATGTATGTATGTATGTACGTATGATACACTGAAAATAAAATTCAAACAAATAATGGCAATTTTAAATTACACTTTTAGTTTTATCGATCTTGAGAAGGGTATATATTTTTAAGGTTTTGGTAATAATATTTTAATATTATAATATCTTATATATGTTACAGGAAAAGTATATTGTTAGGGAGAGTTGGCTAGGCCTAGGTAAAGTCGACTCTTCCTAAAAGTATCAGTAAAAGCTGATTGAGAATAAACAGATAAACTTTTCCTAGGAAGAGCTAACTATGCCTACTATGGTTTAGTAAAAGTTGATTCTGCGCTGTTGCTCTCCACATGCAACTGTTTTGAATATCCCAGCTCTATTTTTTACTGTTGTTTTCTTTGATCACTCGTCCATTTGTGGTAGTTTTCAACAGTGACCAAGGATTCCGTATGTGTTTGATTAGTTTCAGTGTGTTTTTAGGTTAGGTTAGGTTAGGTTAGTCAACTTTTACTAACTCAAGGTAGTAAGAGTATACTTCCCTTAGGTACAGTTAACTTTGACTAGTAGATGTTGATCGAAATTCATCACTTTTCGCTTTTAATCAACTTTTACTAAAAAGACCAGTAAGAGTCGACTTTACATAGGCCGAGTCGACTCTTACTGGAGAATCTACTTTTCCTGTAACATATACATTGGACCCAACGTTAGTGAAACATTCAACCACAAAGCGCTGTAGTCGATACGTGAGCGTGAGAATAACTGGAATTAATGTTATTATTTCATTGGAACTCATTCACGTGTTGGCGTCCTTAGGATATGTCAAACTGAAATTTAGACTTTACAATTTTGGATACATCGATTTTATTTGTTCCATCAAAATAACTGGATTATTTCCAGAAAATAATGATTTAAAATTTTACAAAACAGAACATATTCAGGTAATAATCAAAGACCAATTTCACGGTAGATTTTACATTTCACAATTTTAAACCATCAAATGAACTCGAATGAGCTTCGAAACCTTAACCTTTAATCCCTTCCCAAACTTTCCAAGTGTCAGATCGGGTCTTCAGTCATTTTTTCCCCTCGCTCCCTACAACATTTCTTTGATTATTTAATTAAATTATTAACGTTTAAGAAATCTTTTGTAGATTTACAAAGTAAAAAAACTTTTTTATTAGTGTAAATAAGTTTTTGTGGAAATACAGGTATACAATAAAAGTAGAATTTTGTTAGATTTATTAAATTTATTTAATAAATAAGTATAAGAAACTATATAATAAATAGTCTTCTTCGTGAGAAAAGTTGAGAGGTTTTTGTTTGCACAAAAACTTCAAGTTTAGAGGAGAAGAGGCCAATTTTATCCTCAAATTTGTTTCGACATTATATATATTTATTAAGAAAACCAATGTTGTAAAACATTCTTCGAACCTGTCTGTCATTACAAAGGGTACGAAATCTCACAGATTTTCTGGCTCAAGCAGGATATTCAGCCAAAAACTAATGTGATTGCTTTCACAGCTAACACCTCTCAGTTAATGCTGTGTGTGATCCACCCACACACAGTCCTGTGCTACCGCTCGGGAAAACTAGGATAAGAGGGTCCTCCATTGCTCATTATCTACTTAATCCTAAACATCCCCCTCCCCGATCCCCCTTTCCCATTCAATGCCATTAAAAGGGTACAGGGAAAAAAATGTGTACTATCTAATTTTAGCTCAAATAGAGCTAGTGCTGCCATCTGTCATACCTTCATGAGATCTTTCTAATGAACTTAAAACTATGGTTAAAAGAGGTCTGTCATATTTATATTAATTTAAAAAATAAGTATTTGCTGGATTTCTCATGAGGGTTTAAGGTATAGAAGTTATGGCCCTAGAAAATGTATGTAATGTGATTTTCCCCTGTACACTTCATTTTGAATAAAAAATCATTAATTAAACTAAACAATTGTTCAGCTTTTGTTCTTGTTGGTAGTAGATTGCAAAAGAAAAATTCTTCCTGAATCTTATTTTTTTATGATCATATCTTGGAAGAGACATTACGTTGTCTGCCATGTCTGTACTTTGATCCACTTTCAATTAAAGAAAAGGACACCCTTGAATGTGTCCTGTGACACTTTATTCTGTCGGATTCCTTCAACCTGCCGTACCCCGTCCGGTCCACACCAATCGACAGCGCACAACTAATTAACCGTGCTTGAGTTAATTCGATTTCATACCGACCGGATCTTTGTTATCGTGGAGCGGTATCAGGTCACAACCCACCATTTGGTTAAACATTGCGAGACTGGCGCCTTAGACTGATAAAACAAACATAAGGACCTTAGAAGGACCGATGTTTTTTACACTTTCATCCCTTCCCTCTATAATGGTCATCTGTCACGTGTCTATATGACCAGTACCTGATACCAGTCATTATGGACCAGCGATGGTGAAAGGTCGAGTAAATTTAGCTTGTCAGAAACCCGTTGAGCCGGCACGGATGATCGATAAGCTGCCCCCCCCCTCCTCCCCCCCCCCCCCTGGTGACTCACTATTGGTTTGAGTGAGGGTTGTGTGTGTACTGTTGTGAGGGGTGAAAGAGGGCGAAACCCTAACACCCTCTGTTCAATCACTCGCTCTGTTGGTTGTGGTTTGCATCACCCCTCACCCCCCCCCACGACCTTTCATGGCCTCGTTATCACCACCCCGACAATCACCCCCCCCCCTCTCTCTTTTCCTCAGCACCAGCATCATCATCCTCATCCCTTGCTCATCAGCGTGCTAGCGATAGGTGTGAAAAGTTGACCCGGTTGTTACGAACTATCACGAGTGTTATTTTACAATTTTAATGAGAACGTATTGTAATCGTCAAAAAAATCGAACTCAAGATCTTGATACATGTTGACGTTCCTTAAGCCCCTGAAACCAAAAAAGTGATTTTCGCAAGCCTGGCCGTCCACCCGCCCATCGAGCTAGAGCTCAAACTATTGTACCGATTGATCTAGAACTTGATATCTGGACTTTTCATAAGGTCCCCCCGAAGAGTCTTTGGGATTATATTTCTAACTCTAAATTTAAGGGTAGTTTACTGAATGACAAAAAGAGAAAAAAATCTATTTTCTTGAGATTCGCTCTAAAGATTTGGATTACATTTTATATTTAAATAATGTTTAATATTATAAACAAGAGGGCAATTCTCGTTTTCTCATGAAAATGACTTTGAAGGTATTTTATTTTACACGGAGGGGGGGAGGGGGGGGGACCTTTTCTGATTTCTATAATTTCTCCGCAAATATTCGACACGAAATAACCTACCATTTCAAAGTTGTAGTACTATTAAAGATACAGATCTTTTATTTGAAATATATTTTTATGAAACCAATAATTTCTGAGATATAGGGAAATATATATACTTTTTAGTTCAGCTATTTGAAAATAAATATGACTCTTATTCTCTTTAGTGGACAAAGAGATTCCTCTTTTTTCAATTTTTCTGTAACAGTGCCCCTAGTTCCTAATGCCATTGAGTAAGTAACAGTATACATTATTACATTTACGATAGTTGGTGTAATGTTTCTACAACCATTTATAAATCTATTACTTCTTTACACAAATCTTACGAGTTTTTTATAATATATATTTTAGGATAAAAGAGAGAGAAAGTCTGTGTGGTACACCATAATTTTTTTGTTTTGCACCACGTCCTACTATCCGTTCGAGTTATACGCTTATGTACTAATAACGGTGATGGTTTAAGATATTAGGAAGGTTATATTCAGAGGAAGTGTGCCAGCATTTGCGTGTAGGCAGGGTAGAAAACTATTTAGAAAATACCACCCTCATTATTCTTGACAAAGATACGAACCTTGATCTCCCCGTCATCGGCAGGCATTAAATGAAGACCACACAAAGCTCTCTGTTCCTGAAGTAGGGTAACAAAGTTCTGCACCATATGGTGACCACACACAGCTCTCTGTTCCTGAAGTATGGTAACAAAGTTCTGCACCATATGGTGACCACACACAGCTCTCTGTTCCTGAAGTAGGGTAACAAAGTTCTGCACCATATGGTGACCACACAAAGCTCCTTGTTCCTGAAGTAGGGTAACAAAGTTCGGCACCATATGGTGAGTACAAAAAGCTTTTTATTCCTGAAGTAGGGTAACAAAGTTTGGCACCATATGGTGACTACACACAGCCCTCTGTTCCTGAAATAGGGTAACAAAGTTCGGCACCATATGGTGACCACACACAGCCCTCTGTTCCTGAAGTAGAGTAAAAAAGTTCGGCACCATATGGTGGGTGACTACAAACAGCTCCTTGTTCTTGAAGTAGGGTAACAAAGTTCGGCACCATATGGTGACCAGACAAAGCTCTCTGTTCCTGAAGTAGGGTAACAAAGTTCGCTACCATATGGTGACTACAAAAAGCTTTTTGTTTCTGAAGTAGGGTAACAAAGTTCGGCACCATATGGTGACTACACACAGCCCTCTGTTCCTGAAGTAGGGTAACAAAGTTCGGCACCATATGGTGAGTACAAAAAGCTTCTTGTTCCTGAAGTAAGGTAACAAAGTTCGGCACCATATTATGACTACATACAGCTCCTTGTTCCTGAAGTAGGGTAACAAAGTTTGGCATCATATGGTGACCACGCATGGCTCTCTGTTCCTGAAGTATGGTAATAAAGTTCGACATCATATGGTGACCACGCACAGCTCTCTGTTCCTGAAGTAGGGTAACAAAGTTTGCACCATATGGTGACCACGCATGGCTTTCTGTTCCTGAAGTATGGTAACAAAGTTTGGCACCATATGGTGACCACACACGGCTCTTTGTTCCTGAAATAGGGTAACAAAGTTCGACACCATATGGTGACCACACACAGCTCTCTGTTCCTGAAGTAGGGTAACAATGTTTGGTGAATGATAAGTGATAAATGGAAACATAAAATAGTTAAGAATCAAATAGCCAGAGCTATTATATGTAATTTTATTGAAGATTTAGTACATCTAGATATCATACTCTGAAAATTGAGGATTAGTGAAAAATGACCCTGGGCACGGGACGATTCCTGGATATCTCAGTGATTAGAGCATTGGCGTACTAAGTCAAAGGTCCCGGGTTCGATTCCCGTGTCCAGGTGTCATTCTTCAATTTTCAGAATATAAAATAGTTAGTTGCCAATTTAAGGTTCATGTTTAAACTAGATCATTTTACATTTAGTCTGGCTTTTAGTCTACAACCCTAACATCCGCAAATAAGAACAGAAGAGAAGAGAGTTTCGGTTAAAAATGTTTTTATTGAGCAATCAAAATAATTGATATAACTTCAAAAAACAAACGAATATCACAGCGTGAGAAGTAGAAAGGGGGGATTTAAGAGTCCAGCCATAACAAGCATAGCAATATTCCTACACATAACATGGTGGCAATAAGTAATGGGCTTAGTATGTAAAGTTCTAAACCCCAAAGTAATGGCATAAACCAACAAGTTAACTCTGATGTATTCCAAACGTCCAACATGGTTGTAATAAATAAAGAGGTTAGTATTATTTGAAACCCTACTTAGTAACTAGCTCATGTAAACATATCTGACTTAAAACAAACATTGAATATAAACCATTCCCATACAAAAATTGCTTCCATTTGATAATGAATTTACTTGAAACTCACAAATGCCACATAGTGACCTCAAAAAGATAACTTAATAAAATACACTCAGAGGTGAGACTAAAGAATAACGAAAATAAATGAATATAATAAATTAAATCCAAAAAGATCGTCTTTAAAAACTTAACAAAATAATTTTAAACTGAAAAAGAATTTAGAATAACGTAAGCGCTAGCCTGACCTAGACAGCGCTTAACTTTCATAAGCTAGTGGATCATGGTGTCAAGAGTGGCCTGTTTATTATACTTGTGCTGCGGTATCTAGTGGAGACTAATTTGAATAAAATATGGTAGTGATATTCTTTGAACCTAAGCCGAACAATGAATGTGGATAGTGTTCCAATTTATTTATCCATTTCAATTATTTGGCCACTCAAATGTTTTTCCATATAAATGTTCATCTCAATTGTCTTGAGTTTATAATTTCTAATCATTAGATCGCATACCTAGAAGTTTGTTTTTAATGCTGACATATATTGCGAGAGTGACGTGTTGAACCACGTGAACAATAATTCGTTGGAAAAAAAATTTTCTATTGAATAAAGTATTCATTTGTTTTATCTCTAACTTGATAACCAAGGAAAAATATCAACTTTTCAAATCCAAAGGGAATTTTTTAAAGAGAAATCTTAAGATTCTAGTAACGATAATAACATGAAGGGAGCGAGGTCTAGGGCATCCATCAGCTACCGCCTCAACCACTATTGGATACCGCCTCAACCACCCATAGGATGCCGCTCCGACCACCTATTGAATGCCGCTCTAACCACCCATAGGATGCCGCCTCCAACCACCTATTGAATGCCGCCTCCAACCACCCATAGGATGCCGCCTCCGACCACCCATTGAATGCCGCCTCCAACCACCCATAGATGCCGCCTCCAACCACCCATTTGATGCCGCCTCCAACCACCCATTGTAATGCCGCCTCCAACCACCTATTGAATGCCGCCTCCAACCACCCATAGGATGCCGCCTCCAACCACCCATAGGATGCCGCCTCCGACCACCCATTGAATGCCGCCTCCAACCACCATTTGATGCCGCCTCCAACCACCTATTGGATGCCGCCTCCAACCACCATAGGATGCCGCCTCCGACCACCCATTTGATGCCGCCTCCAACCACCCATTGAATGCCGCCTCCAACCACCCATTTGATGCCGCCTCCAACCACCTATTGGATGCCGCCTCCAACCACCCATAGGATGCCGCCTCCGACCACCCATTTGATGCCGCCTCCAACCACCCATTGAATGCCGCCTCCAACCACCCATAGGATGCCGCCTCCGACCACCCATTGGATGCGCCTCCGACCACCCATTTGATGCCGCCTCCAACCACCATTGAATGCCGCCTCCAACCACCATAGGATGCCGCCTCCGACCACCCATTGGATGCGCCTCCGACCACCCATTTGATGCCGCCTCCAACCACCCATCAGCTACCGCCTCCGACCACCCATTTGATGCCGCCTCCAACCACCCATTGAATGCCGCCTCCAACCACCCATTGAATGCGCCTCCAACACCATCAGCTACCGCTCCGACCACCCATTTGATGCCGCCTACAACCACCCATTTGATGCTCTCAGCCCTCAAGACATAGTTTACTCCTACAAGTAAAGCTTCAGTGGAGCCATCTAGCAGTATTTTAGCAGGAGAAACTCCCAGAGAGAACATTCCTTGTGAAAAAGTAAAGAAAGTCGATACGAAAGACACGAAAAAAAAAACATTCCTGGGGGTAGTTGACCCCATTATAAGGGTGAATTTGAGGTGTTTTTAGGTTCCTCACCACCATTCTTGGCTTCCTTTCTCCCTCCATCCACCTCTATAACTTCAGTGAGCCCTTAGAAGTGAACCCTATAAATTGTTGTTACACAGGCGCAAAGCTAGCACTCCGGGGTCACCCCAATGAATCTTCCCATCAAATAAAGGTGAGGTCATAAAGGTTTTACGCAACAATACTGTAGACTGGACCGGACTTGGGGCAGTGGTTTCCAACTTTTTGTTGGGTTGACCCCAATTTTTGATCTTTGAGATACTCATGAACAATTGATATCCGTCCGAGGTTCAATCCTCGGTCCCGGTACAGATTTATCTGATTACCAAACCTTCCTTCACCTCTGACAAGAGACAACTTTTGAATGTGGGGAATGTCAGGCCTCCGCCGTGGTTCGGATCCCACGTTAAACTGTAGGTCCTTCATTTCATCTCACAATCACCCTACCATTACACATTACAGTAAGTGCGTACAAACCGAAGGGTAGTAAGACGCGGTGTTAATAATAATATAATAAAATAATAATAATAATAATATAATAATAATAATAATTGATAACCATACAAGCGTCCATATCCTCGTGTCTATCATTGAATGTTCCTACTCATCCGGACTATCTGCATTTATTTACCCTTGTGTTGTGGGTAGAATTTAGACTAAATGTACCATTCGTAAGCGAAAAATAGGGTTTTAATAGCTGCTTTAATTAACACATATTTACATCGTTTAAAAAAACTATTGTATTTTGGGGCTTAGTGGGAGGGGGAGGGGTATCTTAGCAAGGGTCCTTCCGTCTCTGTTCTCCCTCTTCAGGAGTCCTAAGTTTGTTTCACATGTTCGCCGAAAATAGAAAGCAGAATCTGCTTGATTACCGCAGTAATCCACTCGCTGTATGTTGACCCATTACAGCGCTTACTTAAAACAGCTAATTATCAACATTTTTATTTTATTTTCTAGTAGATAAACATATATTTTAGATCATTCTCCCGATAATGTTTTCAAATTAAAACACTGTGTCGTGGCACAATCCAATACAACGACACACACGCTTTAAATTGACTTGTTATTTCAAATCTCCTCATAACGGCCAACCAAGCTGTCTGCTTGTTTCTGAGATTTGATTGGTTCTCCCATGCCGAAGATCTCAGGCAGAGCGGACAAAGTGGAGATAAGTTGAACTTAAGCATAACAGCTCGCGCCGATGAAGCGAAAATCTTGTGATTGGATTAGAATTCATTACGTGACCATGTTTCTGTTCTGCGCTTGTTTCTGGTGAACGTGGTAATCCACAGTAGTATGTTTTTGGTTTATTGAAAAATAAATAAAAAGAAGAGCACTTTGATTTTGCTCCATCATTTGTTGACGTGCTTTTCGGGATTTGAAAAAACCCAACTAACTAACCTTGAGTGATTTGAATAATAATGGAATATTTACGCCAATTATTGTTCTGTAGAGCGAGAAATTTAATTTAATTTTAACTTACCCAGCCTTACTATACTATAAGTTCTTTGGATATATTTTCGACGCAAATAATGGGACATTTAATAAAAGCCAAATCTTTCTAAAGACACGTACCTACTTCAATGGTCAAATGTTCTAAGGCGTCACTCTCATATTGGACTGACCTGCTAATGAAAGCAAGACTGGGGTTAGAATCCCGGTTGGGTCTACTGAGGGTTGTTTTTCTTAAATGTGTTCTTACTCTTGTTCCACGAAATGTGGGCAGACTACCTCTAGTATGTTTCCTTCCTCATCCCTACCTCACAAGTGGAACTATCATACGTGCGTATAACCTGAACAGGTATTAGAGTGTGATAAAAAAAGAGTTAACACTTGATAAAACATAATATTTCCCAATATATTTATGGCTAATTTTTAATTTGTGCGAGAGAGATATAAAGTAATTCATTATCTTTAAGTAACTCTGTCTTGAGTTCTTTGTATAAGTTTTAAATCTTTATCCGCACCAATTATAGTATAGTGATGGTAGGACTGTATTTAAAAAAAAAAAGTAAAAAAAAATTGTTTTTATATTGACATGATGGATGATTTGAAGCTTTGTTTTACAGGATTCTTGACAATAATTTTTACGGGGAAAGGGGATAGTCACAATATAAATGCATAAGTTCAGTTATGTTTCCATGTCAATACTTAATTTTGAGGGAATTATATTTCAAAGAACTGTAATGTTTTGTGGACCACATCTATATTTTAACAATCTCTCTATCTGACACACTCTCTCTCACTTCTAATCTCTCTTTAAACTTTCTCTCACTCGAATTTTCTCTCTCTAAACTAATAACTCCCTCTCTAAGTTCATCTCATTTTAAAAGTAAAAATAGTGGCCTGAATCTAAAACCCAATTTTCATAACGAGTTTCCCATATTTTCCTTCTGTTCTGGTAGTGAGTCATCTGTAAAACCATTATTTATCTATATCACCATGGGAACCATGATTTGTGTATGGTTTTATATCGGTAAATAAAATATTTATCTTTGGTTAAAAAATAATAGCAGTTCAATTCTTACTCGAGTGTCTTGGTGCAACAAAGAGATAAATAATATACTTTTAATTCAAATTAAGCACCGAAAGTTAAATATATAATGTAAAGTAAATAGCCTTTGATGATTCAATTTTTAACTAGAAAGTCGAGTGTAGGCCTATTATAATGATATATATTTTCCCAATAAACATTTTTCAAATACATTTCAGTGCAATAATCTGCAGTCATCGCAGCAACAATCCACTGGTTTATTTTTAAATATATAGTATTTAGTGAGATATTTCAAATCTTATAGTACATCGAAGTGTTATTCTTCCTTCGAAATGTTTCGAAGATGGGAAGGTTATTACGAATGTTGAGGTCTGAGCGAAGAAAATTTTACATTCAACTCTGACATTACGAAACTTCACACACACACGTATTAGAGATCTTCACATCTTCCCTGAATACCAGAGGTGACACACAAAGTCACGAATATAACACCTATGTTATGTGGTACACAAGTCCAATAGTCCACTATTGCACAACATCAGGTTAACCCTCCAACTACAAGGATACACCCAAAATCATCGCTGAGGAAACAGCAGTTCTTATGTAGAAAAGCTTTATATCATTCATTTCTCACTCACTCCACTTTCACTTTCCCAACTGGTCACTGCCAATTCTCGCTCTCTTATGTCTGAGTGGTGCTGATCTATGTTCTGTTCAGTTGAAGGTGGTGGGCTGGGATAAGAAGGAGCTACTGGCCAAATCTCCTCGCTCTCATTATGCTGAAGGTGGTGGGCTGGGAATAAGGGAAGGGGAGCTACTGGCCAAATCTCCTCTCATCTTTCTACAGTTATGTTATTGAAGTGGGGTGGTAGAAGTAGGAACCTACGTGAGTAACGTGTAAGAAGAGCTACTGGTAACCCTGACTAGCCAGCGTTGCAAAAATTGTCATATTTGAGAGGAGATTTATAGACGTAAATGAAAGCATGACAAGGCAGTCTCCCAATAGTAACCGAGCATTTCCCTCAGAGATGATATCCAGTGTAGTTTCGAATATGACACTTGGAGGTTTTTTTATTCGTCCACGTAAGCATTGAGTACATAAAGGTCATCAACACTAATATTTTCGTTGGTGCTATATTTTTATGGGATTTATAAGACAAGGCTGGCCCAGTTGATGTCAACATTGAATCTTTTGGTGCAGTACCACGACAAAACCTGATTTTTTCCAACTAATTATATTTGATGTGATTCTGGCAAAACTAAAAATATCGTCAAATGGATAAATTACACTTTTTTTAACCTTATCCTTCCAAAAATTACACATTAAGGTAAAAAAAAACTTTAAAAAAATGCAAATTGTCGTATCCGACACTGCCTTGTGAGCTTTATTCAGCAGCACAAGTCCACCTTTTGGAGGTAATGGCATTCAATTCACTGACATTTACAAACCGGAGGGTAATGGCATTCAATTCACTGACATTTACAAACGGAGGGTAATGGCATTCAATTCACTGACATTTCCAAACCGGAGGGTAATGGCATTCATTCCTGACATTTCAACGGTATGGATCAATTCACTGACATTTCCAAACCGGAGGGTAATGGCATTCAATTCACTGACATTTACAAACCGGAGGGTATTATCAAATTTGGATCATTCAAATCACTGAAATCTCCAAACTGGATTTATTGGTCACTTTTTGTTCCTAAGAGAATGAGCTGAGTGAACTTACTTGAAATGATTATATTAATTATGTTAATATGTTACTTGAGAATATAACATTTAAATACTTTAACTAAACACCAGGAGGTGATAAAACATGTGTAAAAATGCTGCGAGCAGCAGGGGAAGAAGAACTACAATGGCTGTATAGAGTGAGAGTGGTACGAGTAAAATGGGACGAGGGGAAGGTCACAGAAAACTAGAAGAGGGGAAATATAGTACCTATCTTAGAGAAAGAAGACAGGAAGAGGTGTGGGAACTCTACGATAGTAACTTTGATTAGCTACTGTGCAAAGGAGTATGAAAAAATATTGGAGAAAAGAACTATAGGAATAGTAGTAAGAGGAGTGAGAGAACAATATGCCTCTAGACTATGAAGGTTAATAGTGGATCTTATTTTGTCTCAGAGGCAGGTTCAAGAGCAACACTATGAGTACGGAAAAGGCCTGCTTGTGGTATTCCTGAATGTTGAAAAAGTGTATAACAGCGTGTGCAGAAGAAGAGTATGGAACGCACTGGAGAATAAAGGAGTGCAGGATGGGACAGTAAACAGAGTGAGGTTATTGTACAAGGTTAGTGTGAGCTGTGTGAAAGTGGGAGTCGAGAAGACAGATTGGTTTGAGTTAAAGAATGGTCCGAAACAATATAGTACGTTCTCCCCACTTCTGTTCATTGTGATGGTGGACTAAATAATGAAGGAAGAGGTAGAAAGAATTGGGGAGGGAAATATGAAAGCAATTGTGTTTGTAGATGACCTGATGGTGTGGGGTAGTGAGGAGAGAGAAGTTCAGGAGCAGCTGGAGGTTTGGGGGGAGGTGGTGAAGTGGTATGAAATGAGGTTTAATGTAATGGTGATCCCAACAAGGAATAAGGACAGGTATAAAAACTGGCGTGATGGTGAGAGTGAGAAATTAAATATAATAAAAAGTTTCTAGTATCTGGGCAGTATTGTAGGGGAGAGTGTAAGGAACGGGAGGGAAATAAGTGAGAGAGGAAGGCAAGTAGAAGTATGAGAAGCCTGATTTGGAGCAGGGATATACGAGACAAGTGCAAAGGAGTGATATACAATGCCTATAACCTACCAATAGTGACGTACACTGCAGAAACGTAGGTAATGAAGGAACAGGATGGAAGCAGAATTCAGTCGAGTGAAATGAGATTTCTGAGAAGCAAGATCCGTGTGACAAAATTTGACAGGATAATAAATGAGAGAATAAGAATAGTTTATCACTATTATTATTAGCACCACATCTTACTACCCATTCGAGTTATACGCACTTACGCTAATGTGTAATGGTAGGGTGATTGTGAGATGAAATGGAGGACCTACAGTTTAACGTGGAATCCGAACCACGGTGGAGGCCTGGCATTCCCCACATTCACAAGATGTCTTGTCAGAGGTGAAGGAAGGGTTTGTAAATCAGATAAATCTGTGCCGGGACCGAGGATTGAACCCCAGACCACCAGCACAGAGTCTGACACCTTACCCCTAGACCACCAGGTCACCGACAAGAAGAATAGTAAAGGAAGAGCCAGGACGGGATAGAGAAGGCACGACTAAGGTGGTATGGCCATGTGAGAAGAATAGAATAGAGAGGGAAAGGATGTCCAGGAGGATGTTATGGTTGATGGAGGGGGGGGGGGTTGGGAGGCTAAAAGGAAGACCAAGGGACTGATGGTTGATGGGAGTAAGGAGGGGAGAGAGGAGAGGACTGGGCCAAGATGGAAGGAGTGAGGTGGTGGACGGTGTAGAGGCTTTTGTTCTAAATAGACCCAGTCAGTGGTTGGAAGCTGATGATGATGATGATGTTGATGATGCTGCTTGATGATGAACTAAACAAAAAATAAATATACGTTACAAATGTAACTATATGTTATGTTATGTTATTGATCTAGGTGTAGGTAAGTATTGTTTTATAATTCTTACGGTATTATGTCTATAAAATAGTTTTATTATGTCTTGTTAAATTTATTCAATGCCTAAATAACAGTTTTCATCCGGTATTGTTGTCCCCTTTATTCAAAGTTTATAGAATAGTTTATATCCGGTATTGTTGTCCCCTTTATTCAAAGTTTATAGAATAGTTTATATCCGGTATTGTTGTCCCCTTTATTCAAAGTTTATAGAATAGTTTATATCCGGTATTGTTGTCCCCTTTATTCAAAGTTTATAGAATAGTTTATATCCGGTATTGTTGTCCCCTTTATTCAAAGTTTATTGAATAGTTTATATCCGGTATTGTTGTCCCCTTTATTCAAAGTTTATAGAATAGTTTATATCCTGTATTGTTGTCCCCTTTATTCAAAGTTTATAGAATAGATTATATCCTGTATTGTTGTCCCCTTTATTCAAAGTTTATAGAATAGTTTATATCCGGTATTGTTGTCCCCTTTATTCAAAGTTTATAGAATAGTTTATATCCGGTATTGTTGTCCCCTTTATTCAAAGTTTATAGAATAGTTTTAATCCGGTATTGTTGTCCCCTTTATTAAAAGTTTATAGAATAGTTTATATCCGGTATTGTTGTCCCCTTTATTAAAAGTTTATAGAATAGTTTATATCCGGTATTGTTGTCCCCTTTATTCAAAGTTTATAGAATAGTTTATATCCGGTATTGTTGTCCCCTTTATTCAAAGTTTATTGAATAGTTTATATCCGGTATTGTTGTCCCCTTTATTCAAAGTTTATAGAATAGTTTATATCCTGTATTGTTGTCCCCTTTATTCAAAGTTTATAGAATAGATTATATCCTGTATTGTTGTCCCCTTTATTCAAAGTTTATAGAATAGTTTATATCCGGTATTGTTGTCCCCTTTATTCAAAGTTTATAGAATAGTTTATATCCTGTATTGTTGTCCCCTTTATTCAAAGTTTATAGAATAGTTTATATCCGGTATTGTTGTCCCCTTTATTCAAAGTTTATAGAATAGTTTATATCCGGTATTGTTGTCCCCTTTATTCAAAGTTTATAGAATAGTTTATATCCGGTATTGTTCACTTTATTCAATATCTATAGAATAGTTTATATCCGGTATCGTTCACTTTATTCAATATCTATAGAATAGTTTATATCCGGTATCGTTCACTTTATTCAATATCTATAGAAGTTTGTAGCCTTGAATGATGTATCCTCCATCTAGAGACTAGATAGGTTTGTGTTCTAGACCTATCTCCCCAAGAGATGTTTGTAGCTCTGTCGCTCCACGCCAACAAGTTCTACCCCAGAAATGATACAATTTGTTATTTTGGCTCTCCAGTCGGTATTTCATGTCACATTTTCTCTTCGTGCATGACTTGAAAC
Source organism: Timema cristinae (assembly GCA_039000515.1). NCBI lineage: Eukaryota > Metazoa > Arthropoda > Insecta > Phasmatodea > Timematidae > Timema > Timema cristinae. The sequence goes on along the minus strand of JBCFYV010011164.1, from coordinate 13,385,683 downwards.
ATTCAACACAATGGTAGGCTTTGTTATTGTACTACCAAGCACACAGCTAGAATTGGGTTTATCCTTGTTTGTACATTTCTTGGTTTTTTTTTGTGTGTGTGTTTTTTGGCACATGTCCCAAGTAATTTTATTTCTACAAAACATACTTTGATTCAAGACAGTAATTCATTCTCAGAGGGGTAAAAAATATTACTTATGATAGTGGTGAAACTAGTTTCATTTTCATAAACAATGATCACCATTTTGTCAAGGTTTTTTTCTTTAAAACTTCTAAATTATAAACCCAATCGCAAAGAGATAATCATTACCTGATATTTACTTTCGACATTTAATGCAAATATAAAAATATAGATAATAATTGTTTTATAATCAACAATAAGTTCATATTTGTGATTTTCATTTAAAATCTGTTCGGATTGACTTGACCAATAATAGTATTACTTACCCTCAAGATCATTCTACCATCAAAGTTTTATTGCACAATTTTAACATATGTGTAATTTTAAGTTATAAATAGTGATTCAATGAGTTCAAATCATTACAGTCCACGAGTTAAAAGGGGTCAAACATGTTATTTTATACTTTTTGCGTAATTTTTTTTTAGTACTGCGACCTACCACCCATGGGGCTATAAGCCTCATACCATTGTTAAGGTAAAAAGTAGTTAATGTATGGGGCTAAAATTTAGTATAACAATACATTAATGAGGTGTACACAATGAAATATTTATAGTATTAATATTAATAATATTAATATATTTTATGCAATATTAATAGTTATATATATAAATATATTTCACTTCGCACACGTCATATGAATGTTTAGTTTTACGAAATTTCAGCCCCATATATTCATTACTTTATCTTAACTTGTGAACTGTAATGATTTGAATTAATTTAAGCACTATTTATAGATTATAATTATACACTCGTTAAAATTTTGCGAGAAAATATTGATGGTCGAATGACCTTATGTTTCTCATATAGAGTGCATTGTATTGCAGTGCGATCACCCACTCTCCCATCATTAATACTAATGTCTTAATTACTGCGTGTTCTCTGTCTTATTACCCAACTTGCCCATACGAATATTTACGTTCCTATATTAGAGATGAGGACGGTGTGAATCTAATATTGAATTGGATTAAAAAAACACCTCAAACACTTGGATTGGACTCTAAGCCCAATTTATTCGTTTCTATAAAACTTCATAACCTAGTTCACATGTTTCTTAGATTTTAAATAGCAATTAAAATATTCTAATTGGTTCTAAACAGTAATAATTACTGTGGTCAGAGCAAAAAAAAAAAAATTAATCAAGAAACTGCAAATGTAGTCAAACAAGAATGTTGAATCTTTAAATAGTTTAAAAAAAAGTAACAAACACGTGCTATTTTTTAAAACTTAACCTAAAGCCTTTCCGCCTTCAAGGCCAACGGTCATCTTTCAGCTGGAGCTGACCAGTCCAAACTGATGCTCAATTTGTTGTAGTTGCAGTGATAAACACTCTGTTTTGAGTTGATTGAGTGAGAGAGTTAATTATTAGATGTGGGCGTAAGAGACATGGTGAGATCCTACCTGATGCTGAAGATCCGGTGGTGCAGTAACCCAAGTAGGCCTACCTGGGGTTGTGATGGGATGATCTGGAGGGATTTTGATCAGTCGCACAGTTAGAAGTTATGATGAGAATGAGGTTATTTCATTTAAGTGTGCAAACCATGAAAAGAAACCGAGAGGTTGAGCCGCGGGGGTAACGCACGTCCACCTTTGAGGAAAACACTTAGCGGACTAACAGGGAAACGCGCGTAAACACACGAGAGAGCAATTGTACCACCCTTACAAAACATAATTAATTAAAGAAAGGGCGGTAGACCAAAAATGATAGTTATCTAATTAATAATGAATATAAGAAATATTTAATTACGTAAACACTAATGAAATGTATAATAAATAATAAAATATAAAGAAATAAATACTAAACACACTCATCTTATTGGTGAGACAGTGATCGCCATTACAACAATGCACATGTATACTTACATTATTGTTTACTAACTGGTGTATATACCTATCCGTTATTTATACGGGCAATCTATAAAAAATTAGCCACAGGGAAATATAACCTAATCTTAAGTTTAATTATTATTAATCCTTTATTGGTTTAGATTGTTTTACAAAATTTGAAAAGTAGGTTGACAAATACACTGTCAAAGTAGAGAAATAATCTGAACATGTGTTAAAAGCTGATTTTATTTAAAAGATTGAGTTAAATTGTATCTATACACAATATTCAAACATTTTCTTGTTGGTTGTAATAAAAAATAAAGAAGAGTGAAACAGTATAAATAATTGGTTTTTAATGAGTTAAAACCAAATTAAAGTTTCACCGTACTATAATAGTTTAAAGTTTAGAAAATGGATGGTTCTTTTTAAACGTTTTCAGCCTGATTCTATCCGCTACTTTGAATCCGCCATATTCATTTTTTGTTTTTTGGAATTTTCTAAAAAACATTATCTTAAACTCGGCACGCTAAGCTTTAAACTTTTTGGAAGTTAAGAAGTATTCGAATAATTCATGGGAGCAGACGAATTTCAAAACTATATCTTTAGGCTTATGAATCGATTTGTTAACTTGGGAGGAGGGTAGGTATATACAAATGCTACGAAACCAGATATTATACTTACATTCTTACTTACTCTAAGGCAGTGATTCCCAAACAGGGTTCAGCAAGCCCATGTCCGGGGTTACGTGAGAATTTGCAAAAGCTTGCGAAAAAATACTAAACATTGCCACCTTTTTTAAAAAAATTATTAAACAAATTAAAATATTAAGGTTTCAACGTGAAATATAAATAAAACAAAGAAGCATTTTGAATGTTTAGTTTGGTTAGATATTTTCTTGATAGTTATTTAAGAAATGAGAGAAATTTAGGGTGTATTTTCTTAAATACGGCTGACATGTGCGACCCACACTGCAATGTTTGTTTCCTTACTCGCGTCAATTGCTGTGATCATTTCTATGAGATAGTAATATTTGTTCATCTCAATAAGTGGAAACGATAATTTGTTATTTTATTTGTTGCTTAATGACACTTAATATTTTGTTAGTGTGATAGTGTTTAATTAACTATTTTAAAGCTTTTACTATACTACTACTACTACTATACTACTACTACTACTACTACTACTACTTGCCGTGGGCAAGATGTATGCAAACTGACGTATTTTTATTTTAGTACCCGGGCTTATCAAGGGATCGTTGTATTGGAATATGCACATGGCACCCCCTCAATGATTGGCTCAAAGGGATTTGTTACTCTTGTCAAAGAAAATAATCCAGACATTATAACGACCCACTGCTTTCTTCATAGAGAAGTTCTGGTTTCTAAAACGATTAGAGAAGATTTGAAACATGTTTTCAATACAGCTGTTAACATGGTTAAGTTTATTAAGCAGCGTCCTCTGCAGTCCCGCATGTTACACCAATTTGTGAAAACATGGGTAAAGGCCACGTCACGTGACTTCTTCTACACACCGAAGTAAAATGGCTTTATAAGGGAAAAGTGTTGACACACATATTGAACTACGAGAGCAGCTCGAGATTTTCTTCAGAGAAAATAATAAAAATTATTTTTCCAACTATCTTGAGGACAAATCGTGGCTCCTGAAACTAGTAGGCCTATACCTGGCAGATACTCGTATTTACGAACACCTAAATGAGTTGAACATCAACATGCAAGTTCCCAAGGAAAATATTTTGACGTGTACAGACAAACTTGTAGCATTCAAAAATAAAATTGGCGTTTGGAAAAAACCTCTTTATAAGGGTAATTTTGAAATTGTATCCCTATTTTCTCATCTTCAGAGCATTACAACTGACAACCACCGTGAAACCATTATGCCCCTAATTTCCGGCCACATGGAATCTCTGGTGAAAATCTTGCCAAGTAATTCCCTTCTTTGTCATCGGAAGGAAGAGTATGATTGGGTCAAGAACCCTTTCACAATTCTCCTAGCAGTTCAGAAAATTATTCAGCTGGCAGGAAGATAACAATTGACTGAACTGAAGTAGACCGAACGCTAAAAATTAAATTTAATGAACTGTCATCAGATCTGTTTTGGATATCAGTGTAAACAGAGTTTCTTGCCATCTCCCAGAAAGCTATAAACATATTGCTACAACATCTTACTTGTGTGAGTAATTTGTGTTTAATGAATATAAAAACAAACAGAGGAATAGACTGTTGTCTGTGGAAAAAAACCTTTGTGTGTGCCTATCAAAGATACGACCACAAAATAAGTTATGTTAAAAAATGCAAGCCAAATTTCACATTAAATTAAGTGACAGTGGGAATCATTGTTATTCGATTGAAACTTGTATTATTTTCAGCTGAGAATTAATTATAAAATGTAACCTATTCTTTCGTTAACGAGTTTATAAAAAAAAATTATAATAACACAAAAAATTGCAAAATATGTACACCAAGTTTGTTTATAACCAGTAAGCTAGATGTAAACTTAAAATGTTAGTAATATTTTTACTAACAGTAATATTAGTAAGCTAATATTAATAGTCAGTAAATACTTGTATAATATTTTTGTAACGAGTTACATGAAATATCAATGGGTCAACACTCACCAACCGGGGGCCGCTCTCGAAGACATCGCACAGCACAAAAACACTATCACTGACCTCCGCTCTCCGAAGTAATACTGAACGACTGAGAGACGCGCCGACTTGACCGACTGCAAGAATCGAACACGTGTCCAGCCAGCCGAAGAAAGAAGAGAGTTCCGTCTCCGGCCACGCGCAGCATCTGGGCGCTTCGATATTGTTCTCGAAGCAATCATTCCTTCCATTGTTATGTTTCTTCTACCTTCCATCTCCTTCGATCTTACCCCCACTCTGGGAACTATATTTTGTATATATAAAGCTACGCCGGGAACGTGAGGTCAATTACTACCCCACCTTCTTGTGGATAAGAGGTGAGAACGGCGACCTAGGTCTTGGGGATTATTGTTATACATATCTAAATTTCAGTTTCGGCGTCATGGGGGGCATTCTTGTCAGAATTATCATTCTGGTTCTTAAAACCTTATTATTGTGTTATTGTTGAAACTTGCAATGCCATGCGCTTACCGCGGCATGTAGAGAGGCCGTCGCCCTTCGTCACCCGCCTAAATTTGGGGTCCAAGCCCAAACTTTATTTGTTAGTTATTTAAGCAAATTGTTGTTTATGGTTAGAGCACTGAGAGTTTGCCTGTGCGCCCGGGTTCGAAACCCGTACATGTAATAATTCACTTATTAGTTTAGCTGTATTTAAACTCAGCTTTTATTTATCGGGTTAAATACTGGAAGTTGCTATGTTGCTTAGTTTACTTTTACATTAGGGGCTTATTGGATTGGTGTGACATGCATCTTTAAATGTTAATCTTTGAACTTGGCGTGGTAACTGTTGCGCGGGGGTTACGGTTATGCCGTACGTCTTATTCTGTATATAATACTAGTAGGTTAAATCGGCCAAGGAACTAAGGTTCATAAAGTTACGATCCCGAACTGGGAGTTGTTGTTAGATTTTGGGCCCGACACGTTTAGTGTCGTTTTTGACTCTCCTAAGGAGGTTTCATGATTGTTTACTTATGTTATCTAATAGACTCCGATGGTTAACGGAGAGGTGCGCTTCACGCACAGATTGTGCCTTATTAATTATTTTAATATTGTTGTTTTTCTTACAATAAAATTTATATTGTTCAACCAGGTAACATTCTTGCCTGATTTTCAGTCTTCCTCACCCTTTAGATATTAAGGGGATGGGTTGCAATTTGTTCATGTCTTTATTTAGTTTAACCCTGTCTAACTATTATATGTCAGCCAGGTAGGGGTACCTTGAGATTTTTTGAAATATTTCAAGGGTTCCTCCAAACAAAAAAGGTTGGGAATCACTGCTCTAAGGCTTTAGCAACTCAAAAGTTAGTTGCCGCACTTAAAAAAGTACACACCCTACCCCTAGCCTGAGCTAGCTCTATACAGTCCACATCATTACACCCAATCTCTATCTTGAGCTAGTTATATCCAGTCCACCTCATTACACCCAATCCCCTGCTTGAGCTAGTTCTATCCAGTCCACATCATTACACTCAATATCTATCTTGAGCTAGTTATATTCAATCCACATCATTACACCCAATCTCTATCTTGAGCTAGTTATATTCAGTCCACCTCATTACACCAAATCTCTATCTTGAGCTAGTTATATCCATTCTACCTCATTACACCCAATCTCTATCTTGAGCTAGTTCTATCTAGTCCACCTCATTACACTCAATATCTATCTTGAGCTAGTTCTATCTAGTCCACCTCATTACACCCAATCTCTATCTTGAGCTAGTTATATTCAGTCCACCTCATTACACTCAATCTCTTATCTTGAGCTAGTTATATCCAGTCTACCTCATTACACCAAATCTCTATCTTGAGCTAGTTATATCCATTCTACCTCATTACCCCAATCTCTATCTTGAGCTAGTTCTATCTAGTCCACCTCATTACACTCAATATCTATCTTGAGCTAGTTCTATCTAGTCCACCTCATTACACCCAATCTCTATCTTTAGCTAGTTCTATCTAGTTCACCTCATTACACTCAATATCTATCTTGAGCTAGTTATATCCAGTCCACCTCATTACACTTGATATCTATCTTGAGCTAGTTATATCCAGTCCACCTCATTACACCCAATCTCTATCTTGAGCTAGTTCTATCCAGTCCACCTCATTAAACCCCCATCTCTTTCAGCTCCATTCTAATGTTATCCTCCCACCTACGTTTAGGTCTCTCCAATGGTCTCTTCCCATTGGGTTTACTAGTTAATACCTTGAACGTAGTTTTAGTTCCCACCATTGGCACTGCATGTCCTGCCCACTGTAATCTATGATAATTGATTATCCCAACCATTTCTTGTGATGAGTACAGGGTGTGTAGCTCAGCATTAAGCAGCATCTCCCCTAACAAGTATCCTAAGCTCTTTTAGGACCAAATCTCTTCCCAAGCACCTTATTTTCGAATACCCTAAATTTGTTTTGGTCATGTAAGGTAAGAGACCGCGCTACACACCCATACAGAGCAACCTTGACAACAGGCGAGATGTCAGCAACTTATTGACCGACTAATAGCATACATTTATCGACTGTAGTACTTTCCTAATTTACAATATTATATCTATAATACTCTCTTTTCTCGCTGGGGGCTTTGCCCCCTTCCCTCCCATTGAGTTTTCTTTGCAAGTGGATGTAAACTAATGTAATTCTAGTGCCGTTTTTTGATAGATCTTACCATTTAGCCACAAGAGACCTACAAAGAAAAGTCCGCACCGACCTTAAAGTTGCTCCGCCATTTTGAATTTTTTTCGGGGATTACAAATTAAATTTTTTAACTGTTGGTTACAGGCTAAAAGCTAAAAGTTTGCCAGATTTCAAGTTTCTAGCTCGTCTGGAAGTGGGTAAACAATGTCAGTGAATGAGTCAGCCATGTGGCTTTATAGAAGTATAATTGCTAGTCAAAATGGTTCCTAAGTATTTAAACTCAACCATGTGAAATAATATGTTGTCCGCAGTAATCTCCAAATTATTGTTCCTAATTTGTGTTATATGTGTGTTCTTATACTTATTCTTTTCAGCGTTCATTTAAAATCTATTTCCTCATTAGCCACTAATAATACTTACAGTTTAATGTTGAAAAAACAATATTCTTGTTCATGTTTTCAGCGCTAGTAAACATACTTATAAATAACTTCCAAATAGGTATGGTGTTTAAAATGCAAGTTAACCATTTTCTTTTTGCATCCAGAAATTAATAATGAAATAATGACTTTCACTCTTGAGCTGAAAAGTTACGTAAAACAGGGGTCAGAGATAAGTGTTTACTTGGTGTAACAGGGGAGGACGATAGTAGAAAAATGAAAGAAAATAGTGATAAGTGATTTAAGGATGACCTAATTATAAATTTGTGGACAGGAGGTTGAATCTGTGTTTCATGAAAAATATTATTTGATAAGAAGCTATTTCTCTTCTGTGCGTGTACTAAAATGTTTGTTCGAGATTTATAAGCTATACCATAATGCAGCCAGCGAGGGCTAACTTTTTTTTTCCAAGTTAATCTAAGGGTATATGCTAAAATTACTCACAAATAATAAAAATTTATTATCTCGGCATGGTTTCAGATCAATAGCTACAGCCAAATTCTCTCTTAGGGCAAGTTGGATGAGTCAATCGAGTTAAATTTGTCAGATCCCCATTTAATGTGGGATTTCCGAATATTATCAATTAGAAACCAAAGTAAATAATATGGTGCAAGAATTTTTAATATAAATATTGTTTCATACTCCTCCCGTCTCACGACTCACCTGGGATATTCACCCATTTTTCTGAAGATTGTAGAATTTTAAGGAGATGTGGATGAATAAAGGTTAACTATTTATTAAAAAAAACCATTAAGTACACACTGTTGAAATTCAAACGCCAAAATTCTTGTCACTGGAAAACCAGATTAGAAAAGTCTGACGCATTTATCTGCGTATCCACCGATTAGGATAACTTATATTTAATGTGTATATAACGTTCGAATAAATTAACTCCAAGTGAATCTGTTTGAGACAATATTGCACCAATTATATTAACATAAATAGAGTAAAAAAACACACAAAAAAGTTTTGTCATGATTTTTTTTCAGCACCACGTCTTACTACCTGTTCGATATATGCACTCATGGAATCCGTGCAGATGAGAACAGAACGGTGACACTCTACGATATACAAAACATAGAGATTTAAAAATGGCATATAGTTCAGCCGTAAAAACACTGGATTCACCAGGTAGAGCAAATTTAAAATTGGATCCTTCCACAACAAAAGCACATCCCACGGAGGCCCCGCATTTTGAGCCATCCGTATAAATGCGTTTAAACCCTCGAAAGCGGGTTGCGAGGAGCTCATTAAAGGTCCTCTCGTATAAGAAGTGTGGGGTGGTCGCTTTAGGGAACTTGGCAAGGTCAAAATGGCATTGAGGTAGGCCTATCTTCCAGGGAGAAACTCGACCTGGGGATGTGGGGATAGCCTTTGGCAATATTATCCCACACGTGTCGAAAACCGATAGCATCCTGATCCCAAACGGCCTTGTACTACGCCATTTGGTTTCATACAAGACACGGTTAGGGGGATGAAACACAGGACGATAGGCAACATGCTGCGCCATGCAATGAAGTTTCGACACGTAAGATGCCAGAAGATAGGACCGCCGGTAAGAAAGAGGGGCTCACCGGCGTCCGCACAGATGCTGACGACTGGACTGGTACGAAAGGCACCAGTAGCCAGTCGAATGCCAGCATGGTGGACACTATCTAGCATCTTTAACGCCGAGGGTCTAGCTGAGCCATACACAAAACTGCCGTAATCTAGTTTATATTTGACCAAGGCCCTATACAGGTGCATCAAGGTTTCCCTATCAGCACCCAGGACCGACCGCTAACTACTTTGAGCAAATTCAATGCTTTGATACACCTCTCTTTCAGGTCTTTTATGTGGGGGATCCAAGTTAATTTAAAATCAAATAAAAGTCCCAGAAACCTTACGCTTTCTGAGACTGGTAAAACAACGTGGTTCATTAAAATACTGGGGGCTGGCTGTATTCCGCGTGATCTATGAAAGTGGACAACCGTCATCTTGGCTGCAGAGAAGCGAAAGCCATTACGCGATGCCCACGATCCAAGATTGTTGACAGAGAGCTGTATCTGCCGTTCAGCCCTGTGGAGACTTGAACTGTAATAAATTGCGTAGTCATCCACAAAGAGGCATGACCGTACAGGATTGCGCACATTGTCAACAATGCTATTTATTGCGATAGCGAACAACGTACAGCTAAGAATACTACCCTGAGGCACCCCATTTTCTTGAATAAAATCATCGGATAAGGTGTTATTCAACCTTACCCGGAAGTGTCTATCCGACATAAAATTAGATATAAAAGAAGGAAGGTTTCCTCGAAACCCCCAATTAAAAAGTGTTTTCAAAATGCCGTACCACCAGGTGGTATCGTACGCTTTCTCCAGATCGAAGAAGACAGCCAGAAGATGCTGCTTATGGAGAAAAGCGTCGCGAATAGCCGTCTCTAGACAGACAAGGTGATCCACTGTGGATCGGTTACGGCGAAAACCACATTGAATATTAGATAGCAGATTGCGGGATTCTAAATACCATATAAGTCGCTTATTAATTATTTTTTCCAATATTTTACATACACAACTAGTTAAAGCTATCGGTCTATAGCTAGTTGACTAATTTATCCTTGCCATTTTTATATATAGGTATAACGGTTGCTTGCCTCCATAGTGAGGGGAACTGATGAGATTCCCAAACACTATTGTAGAGGTCTAAAAGAAATGCCTGTCCGGCAGGGGGCAGCTGACGCAACATCTCATAATGAATGTCGTCTGGACCAGAGGCTGTGCTGCCGGCCTGGGACAGGGCGTAGGTCAGTTCATCTTTGGTAAAGGGGGAGTTATAATCCTCCCCCGACTTTGGCCAAAGTCAATAGCATGGCGCTCGATATTCCTCTTATAAACTGCGAACTCGTTTTCTAGCTCGCAGTGCTAGAAATAGCGGCGAACATCGATCCCAATACATTTACGACCTCCACAGGGGAGGAGACACGTGAACCGTTAGACATAAGGGCAGGTATATTGTTGTTGGAATTGTTGCTATTACGTAATTTACGGATATTATCCCAAACCTTAGTTGTGGGAGTGGATATTGTAAGGGTTGAAATAAATTTTCTCTAAGACTCTCTTCTACTTTCACGAATGACACGGCGAGCTCAAGCACGTAGAATCCGGAATGACTCCAGATTCTCCAGAGTAGGACGTCGGTGAAAAAGACGTAGGGACCTTCGACGGTCAGAAATAGCCAACCGACCCTCCTCGCTCCACCAGGGAACGGGACGGTGGCACGGATTTGGTGAGGATTTAGGGATGGAGGCCCTCGCCGCCGCGATGACCGTTGAAGTAAAATACCCAGTCTTTACATCGACGTCAGGAGAAGGGGATTCGTGGAAAACGGCGAGCTCGCGGAATTTATCCCAGTCGGCACGTTTAATCACCCATTGGGGTACTCGTGCTGTACTTGGGCAATCTTGGAGTGGGGAAAGCAGTATAGGGAAGTGATTGCTCCCACATAGGTCCGTATGGACATCTCAAAGGAAGAGGGCAGCGATACCTGGGCTATATAAAGTTAGGTCGATGGCAGAGGATACACCATTAAAGGTAGAGAAGTGTGTCTGGGTCCCGGTGTTCATTAACACCAGGTTTCCCGAGACAAGAATATCCTCTACCATCCTTCCGCGGGTGTCTGTAAAATTAGACCCCCACACCAGGTTATGCGCGTTAGAGTCCCCCAAGATGATATGGGGGGCGGGAAGTTGTATAAAGAGGGCCTCTAGAGTCCTCTTGGAAAACCGTTCACCTGGTGGGAGGTAAATGCAGCATACGGTTACCTCCATAGGAAGGGAGGCTCTGACAGCAATTACTTGGAGATCAGAGACAATATTTATAAACTTATGATATATGTTGCTACGTGCAAATATAGCTACACCTCCGCTAGCCCGATCAAAGAGTGGCTTGTCGGTACGATATACATAGTACCCACGAAGCATCGGGTTGTCAGTTGGGCGGAAGTGGGTTTCCTGCAAACACAAGATGGGAGGATGCAGGGAAGAAATTAGTAGTTTAATTTCCTCTACACGAGCATAGAAACCCCTACAATTCCATTGTAGTAGCGACATTATTTATTAATATATAATTTAATTAATTATCCTCACAATCCATAACACTATCTTTTAAAAATAAAAATTTATTGAGGACTTTTTTAGGTCCTCTTGCTTTTCCCAATCTCTCTTGGACCTCCCGCTTCAGGAGAGGCTTTGGTTTGTCCTGTAGAGACTGGGTCGGGGAATCCTTACGCGAAGGCTTTGTTAAAGCCTTCGACGCTTTTTTTTAAATAATTTTTTCGGTGGTCCCTTGCTGGTCCTTACTCAAGGCACCAGTGGGACTTGCCTTTGCGACCTCACCTGTACCACCACTCATCCCGACCTCCGGAGTTCCTGGGGCGGGGTTGAGCGGCTCGACAACGGTTGCACATGGTTTAGGACCCCGAGGAGGGCTCGGGGCCGTTCCTCGAGTGGGGCCCAGTGGGGCCCCTCGAGGAGGGCTCGGAGGGGGCCCACGAGGAAGGCTCGGTGGGGTCCCCCCATGAGGGCCCGAGGGCGCTCCCTGAGGTGGCCTCCTCGGGGGCAAAGGTGGTGGAGGCGACCTCGGCGGGGGCGTCGCCCCTTGTACTAATTTTGGCACCACCATAGATGGTGCTGGTTGTCTTTGAGTGTCTCGAGTAGAGACGAGTGGCACAGGTCGTGTAGGCGTATTGGCAATATTAACTGCGCAATGGCAGTTGGGGCAATTTATGTTCTGGCTTACAATTTGGCTATATGATTTCTGAAGTACCGGAGCTTGACTGGATACATATTCCTTGCGGGCCTGGGCATAAGGAATCTTCTTTTCACATTGGATCTCCAGGACTTTTTTCTCCACCTTCCATTTCGGACAGGTCCGAGACCAAGCAGAATGCGGACCCTTGCAGTTGATGCAGAACTTAGGAGACTCACACGGTGTATCGTGAGCCTCCTGTCCGCAATCCGCACAGGTTGGCCTTCCACGGCATCTCAGCTTCGTATGCCCAAATTCCTGGCACTGAAAGCAGCGCCGAGGATTGGGAACGTATGGCCTGACCCTGAGCACATGGAAGCCCGCTCGAACCTCCTTTGGGAGGATGGGAGTCGCAAAGGTGAGGATGTATGTATCCGTCTTTTTCCCTTGTCCGTTCTTTTTGGTAATGATACGGTAGACCTCGGTGACATGCTGAGGGGAAAGCTCCTCACAGATATCCTCAATGCTTACGCAGTCGAGGTCATAACAAGTGACCACTCCCTTGCAAACATTGAGGAACCTGTGAGGTTCCACCTTCACCGGTATATGAGTCGTATTGCTCAACGGTATTTTGGAGATGGCCATTATATTTGAAGACTGTGTGTCAGTCGTGGTCTGAATCATGGTGGTGCCATCACGCAGTTTCCTTATTGAGACTTCCAATTTCGCTGCTCCATTTATCACTCTTTCAAGGATAAATGGGCTGACACGTTTCAGGCCTTCACTTTCATTCACACGAGACATCACCAGGAAGCGAGGCTGGGGCCTCACCACTTCCTGGCTTTTTATAAAAACAGGGCTGGACGGCCTTACCCGTTTCCGCCTCTTATCAATATTACGGCCCTGTGAGGGGCCGGGCAGTGAGTTGCCAGCAGAAATTGGCAGTACGGTGCCAGCGGTGACAATGTTATCGGCCATGCCGCATTTGGGGACAACCTACACAGTACTCGGATCGTAGACCCAGGGTGATCCAAGTTGGTACTACCACATATGGCCCTGTTAACTGTCCCGACGAGAGGCTATATACGACGCTAGACATGCCAACCTTCACATAGAGCATCGCCGAGAGAGAGGTCGTCGCAGCAAGTGGGTGTAGGAAAGTGCCAATTTTACGTCCGGGCCCTCATGAATGCAACCGATCTTTTCTCAAAGTAGGGTACCCGGTTATTGTCATCCCTAAGGCCCTTCTACCAAGGTATTGCAACCGGCGCACTTTCATTTAGGAGCTCAAGGCAGTGGTATCCAATAATAAACAGAGAAGAGCCGGGTTAGTTGCCAAGGTCGTCAATGGAAAGGCCAAAGGCCTCCGTGCAGGATGAACGGTGGGGGAAAGGAAGAAAAGGGAAGGATAGATAAAGCGAAGGGGGAAAGTGAAGGAAGAAGAAAATGATGTGAAAGGAAAGATATAGGATAGGTTTGTCCCACACGAGGTACGTCCTGCACAGAAGCCTCCCCTTTTAGTCGCTTCTTACGACAAACAGGGGTTACTGCGGGACTATTCTAAACCCCGTCCCGCAGGGGGGTTAAAGGAAATAATAAACTAATTGTGAGCTGCCTGCTTTGGTGGTCACAAGCTCTGACACGCTACTTTCACAGCAGTAGACTAGACTGCTGATGACGGGGAGATTGAGCTTCAGATCTCAGTCGGATGTACTGAGTAGTTTAAAAAAAAATTGGTTTGCACTCTCCCACCATGCAAATGTGGGTACACTTCCTATAAATATAACCTTCCTAATCCCTAAAATATTAGTGTAATTATTACGTAAGCATATAACTCGAACGGGTAGTAAGGTGCGGTGTTAAAGAAATATCGTGTGTTACATTTCTCTATATGAACGTGAAGTATTTTTTTTAAACTGTGTTTATCAATTTATCTCATAAATAATTATACAAAATAAATGTTTCATAACTTTTATTGGTGACAAAGCAACCCTACACTATAGTTGACAGCCACGTGTCTTCGCCATCTTACGTGCAATTATTGCAAGCATAACATTTAATAAATTAGAATTAAGTAACTATATTATAGAACGAACACACAAAAACAAGAGCGTCCATTTTAAATTGTTAGCACTAAAAACTTGCTCAGGTGATTCTCCAGACATTTGATGAAATTATTGATACAGGTATATCGCTAGCCGCTAATAAACTGAGTGCCTGGCTCCATAATAGTGACGTCAGTGGACAGATAAACAGTGATAGTCTGTGTTGCTCTGTTTGTATCGGTTTGTTTACTTCATCTGCGGAGTTTCAGCTTTCAGGTATTCACAGAGAGGGAAGGTCAGCAGCTTAAATTAACTGGACAAACCGCAATACAACAGCTAGCAGATTAAACGGCCATGGCTCGTCGCGTCCCATTGGGAGAGAGAGAGAGAGACAGAGAGAGACAGAGAAGAGAGACAGAGAGAGAGAGACAGACAGAGAGACAGACAGAGAGACAGACAGAGAGACAGACAGAGAGAGGAAATTAAAATTAAAACAGTAAGTCAAAGAGAAGAAAGAGACGTCAAGGAAAATAAGAAAAGATGGAAAGAAATATGAGTGGAAATATTAAAATAAAAAACACACAAAAAGATGGTATAATTAAGATAATTATTATAAATAAAAGAGGAGGACAATTTACCTCCACTATTCCATCATTCTGATCAAGATATCTGGTGTAGCACCAAGGAATGACAATTCAGGGTCAATGAAAAGATCGCATCCTTCAACGTGAACATTTAAAGTCGCCTCTAATGTTTCTATTACTTTTTGTTCAGTTTCTCTTCCGTATGCTATAGTGGTTAGGTGTTGTAGATGAGTATATAAACATTGTTTAACTATGTTCTCGCATCAAGTTGCTGCAAGACGGTTGCACACTCGCCTTTCTTCTAGCCATAGTTCAGAATAATTCTGATTTCTAGTTTTACATTCAATGTCCTGTAGCTTAACCTTGGGCTGTCGCAGACTATCAAGTAATTATTTTTAGATACTTGAAAATCTTCATCACGAATGTTTATTTTCTTAATTGGCTTAGGAAAATGTTTGTTTGACTTGGTACTGTTTGAATCTTGTTGTGGTTCCTCACATCTATTTTGGGGGAGATATACCGTATTTTCGGAGTTTTTGAGCTTCTACCAGCTTAGTACATTTTCCTAGGCTTGCTCTATGTATTTGTTCGTGCAACTAGTAGTGAAGACTGACTGACTGACTGACAGCAGCCTCTGCACATCGAGTTTGATATAATCCTCGATGTGAGTAGTTGATGCGTTTTCCACCAGTCTTCTTAACATAGGCAGTGTTATAGTGCTAGAACAGTTATTGTCTGTAGTTTAATGTAAATTAAGCTGTGACAGATTTTGAAGAAGGCCACTTTCTAAAATAGCTGGAAAGCTATATTTTTACTTTACCATATCAAGAAAAAGTATTATGATCGTGAAAACATCGATCAAGAAACTATGATAAATTTTTACGTTTTATTTGGACACAAACCTAAAAAAGTGGATTTTTCGATTCTATCAGTCCCCCTGCATGTCTGTCTGTCTGGCTGTCCCTGGCCATGGATTCAAAATGGTTTTATGGATTTTGTTCGAACTTGCAATTTAGATATTGTGGGGTAATATCACAAAACTTTTTTTAACCTAGTCCTTCAATTAAGATTAGATTACTGCTTAATTTTTTTAGTTACAATTTTTCAAAAATGGCTTTAACGATTTTGTTTAAAACCTTGGATTTGTTGAAGGGTAATTTACCGAAGACTGATTTTTCAAAAACTTAATATATTTTTCCAATAGATACACCTATTTGGTTCCAAATAGGTACCATGGTATTGTTTGACATAACAATTAACATTGTGAACTTTTTAGGGGTAAAAAATCTTCTGTAGGTAATTTACTGATGACTGATTTTCAAAAGCTTGAAATATTTTACAAATGGCCTTAACGATCTTGTTTAAAATGAATATCCAAGGAATTTTTGACATGAAAATTAACAGTGTATATTTGTTTTTGAGGTAAGTAAAAACTCATTTATGGGTTATTTATTGATTGTTTACTGATGGCTGACTTTTAAAAACTGTAAATATTTTTAAAACTTCACTAACGATAGAGTTCCAAATAAGTATCTTGTGAGTGTTTGAGACAAATAGCCCTGTATAATTTGTTTTGGCTAAAAAAAATCGTATAAAAGGTCTTTAAATGCGGAATGATTTTTGAAAATTCAAATTATTTTGAAATTGACTTTTACGTTTTTTCTTAAAAGGTACATCTTGGGAGTGTTTGACATGAACATGACAAAATAAGCTGTATACTAATTTTGGGGGTAAATTTGTTTGTGGATAGTTTAATGACTGATACTATTTAATTTTAGTATTTTAAAAAATGGCTTTAGTGATGTGGTCCAAATTGGTTTCGGGAGACACTTTTGCATATCAATATTAATGTTTGTTTTTATAAAATAAATTAATATTATGTTAGTTTGCTTACAACACATAATTTAAATATTTTGGAAATGGACCTTGAAGATTGAATTCACAATGGTAATATTTTAATAGTTTTTAATTTACAAATTAATAATTTTTGGGTAGTTTACAAATAATTTAATTTTGAATAATTGAATTTCTTTAAATATGTTTTAACAACTGGGTTTACAATCTACATGTAAAGAGTTATTGTTGTGATTAACAGGATGATTTGTTTATTTTTATGAGTAAAACTTATATAAGGAAAGCTTACTAAAAACCTAGTTTTTGAAAATTTCTGCTATGCGCTAATTCATTGGTCTCGTTCCATTCGTGTGGTGTTTTGCAGCTTTAATTACTTATAACTAATAGTTTTAAATGCATAGACTATGTATGTTTAGTTACTGAATATTTAAAAAAAAGTGCTAAGAATGAAAGAGACAAACAAAAACAATAAATTATAGCTTAGCACTTATTATGTAGAAACAATGTAATCCGGCTAGATAAAAAGTATATGAAGCGTGAAAGACTGTGTGAATCATCAATAGTTTGCTAAAGTAGGTATTTTCATTAGCCCCACCATCTCTCATGTAAAAACTAGAATGGTCATTGAGCAACCCTCCAGAACCCCCTTTAAACACCTTTTCTGTTTCTCGATATATTTCCAGGAAAACGTTCAACCACTAATGGGGCTTATAAATGACAGACAGGAACTAAAGTGACCTATCTCACACATAATTTTTAATACTTTTACATAACTTTAGTTTTAACAAGATTTCACTTTTTAATTACCATATAAAAAAAATAGTAATGGTATCAATAGAAACGTAAAACAATAGCTATGAGACATTACTTGTCAAAAATTTGAATTTCCTTTTCATTACACTTGTTAAAATTTTAAAATGGTTTAATCATTATTTTAATATTTAAAAAAAATCATTGTTTTAATTTGAAATGTAATAAGTGATGGATTTTCGGTGAATTAATACCTTTAGTATGATATATAAATAAGATTGTTATCGTTTGTGGTTGTTGAGAAAAACCTGGAAATAAGATTAACCTTAGGTTAAACGGGTGTAATGAGGGTTGCATCAAGTGTAAAACTTACTCTTAAGAGCGTTGGTCATAGCAGAACCAACTCAGCCCTCAGATTGCGCGACGTATGGAAGTTAAAGGACTAAGACCCATATATGTCAGAAACGTGTGCAGTGCATTCGTATTTTAATGATTATTCGAAATTTTCCGTGGTGACAATGGGAGACAAATCGACAAAGTTTCTTCTTAATTACTATGGTATGTCACTATTAAGCCAGAATAAAGATTTGTGCACGACGCTTGGATGTGAAGCCATTCTAAAATGGTCAAAAATGACCTCTCTATGTGGTTTTTATCAAAATATAATTTAATATTTCAACACTGTTGTGTATTAAGAACATATATTAACACTTTTATCTTAATTAAGATTTAATCAGAAATGATCCACGTGCAATAGTGTTCGTATACATTTACGATTTCGAGTCGACTGTATCTTAAAGTTGATGGACATGTGGCGTGTGGCTCTTTAACAAATAAAATGGGTATCTGAACACATTTCAAGATCATTTTATCAATTTTTTAAATTATAATACATATCAAAACCCATTTAAACATTATTGTGTCATTTTAAATTTATAATTCATGTAAGAAACAAAATCAAAGTAGATATTTTCATCACAATTTCGACTACTTAACCATTTAATTGGCGAATTATAGTCACTATTTTTTATTTAAATGTAAAAGTATATATGCAAAAGATTTGTTTGGGTCAGTTATTTTAACGTCACTTTTGTGATTAGGTGTAAATATTCAAAAATAAGAAGAAAGGGATCAATGCAAACAAAATTATAGATATATTTATAACCTACTATCATTTGTTTGTTTAGTATATGTACATTTTTTCCATAATTTGTTTCACCATACAGCTTAAGTAATAGTCAAAATATTTCTCTTTATTTAAAAATAATAGCTAGTTTAGAGGTGTAAAACAATGCACAAATCAAAGTTTCCACGTTGACGTAGATAAAAAATGAAAATTATCTAGGGACATTAGATTTTCGTTGGAAACTACTATGTTTTCCGACATCTTGGGTACCTAACCTTTGAAATGAGGGGTCATTTTTAGAATCAGTTTACTTGTAATTTCTATAACCGGATATGGGCTTATACAATTATATAACCGAATCAGTTAAAATACAAAGATATAATATGATATCACGAAAATCACTTATTCAGTTTCAGTGGGTCATGAAATGTATATATTTATCAAATTCTTTATTAAGTTTTTAAAAGATCGCAATACTTATCTATCAGAGAGGACAAGAAAAGGTAAAAATAGAGAGCTGCAAATAACAAATTTTACATAAAAGGTAACAGAGAGAAGGGAAAATAGTGAGAGAAAAGACATATTTAGTAAAAAAAGATAAAATAAAAACTAATAATTAAGAAATAAGAAGTGTAAAAGGCAAAACTAAAGAGGTAGATAAATAAAAAGAATAATAATCAGGGTAAGAGAGAAAATATAAGCGTTAATTAAATTTACAAAATCTTATGTTTAAGTGGGGATATATATATAAATGTAATTAATCCTAACTATTAAAATGACATGCCATGTTAATAATGGAGATATTTCTCTTCACAATTACATTCGAATTATTATATTGGCTCATTAACCTATGAGCACTGCCAAGTTATGTTCATGTGATAAAACAAAAAATATTGTGACTAATTAATTAATTAAAGTTACGTTTGAATTGGGGTATCCTCTGATTCTTTATGATGCATCTTCTAATAAAGTTCCATTAGCCACAAATTGCTATTTTCTCCGACCTTGGAATTATTGAGATGTCTACTGCCGTTAATTGAATCAAAGCAGTGTACAGACATTTCCCGGGCCATGTCTTCAAGAACACTCCATTTACTTTTATTCCCCCGGGTGTAGGTAAATGCGCCAATGCGTAGCACTCTACTGTCGGTACAATCTGGGCCTGAAGAAAGTGCCACAGCCAGATTTAGTCACGTGGTTTGTTTGTCTGACTCTGGGCCTCAATAAAGGACCACAGTAAGATTTAAACACGTGGTTAGTGTGTTTGATTCAAACTTGGTTGATGGTGGGTTTCATCCTACTTGGTTTAACTTAAACTGTTTTATTCACATGGGAGTTTAAAAAGCGTCCTGTAACTTTATTTCTATTATCATAGTAAGAATCTTTCTAAATAATAGTACAGGTACCAAACTAGTTGGTATGTATTTATAAGCTATTATATAATTTCCAAATATGCACAAAGTATCACTCGTGTAAAGGAAACAGAGTAAACATTAAATAGAGGCAGTGGAACAATAGTGTACATAATAAGATGTAATATATCCCAGAGTGTACATAATAAGATGTAATATATCCCAGAGTGTACATAATAAGAGGAATATATCCCAGAGTGTACATTATAAGAGGTAATATATCCCAGAGTGTACATTATAAGAGGTAATATATCCCAGAGTGTACATTATAAGAGGTAATATATCCCAGAGTGTACATTATAAGAGGTAATATATCCCAGAGTGTACATTATAAGAGGTAATATGTCCCAGAGTGTACATTATAAGAGGTAATATATCGCAGAGTGTACATTATAAGAGGTAATATATCCCAGAGTGTACATTATAAGAGGTAATATATCCCAGAGTGTACATTATAAGAGGTAATATATCCCAGAGTGTACATTATAAGAGGTAATATATCCCAGAGTGTACATTATAAGAGGTAATATATCCCAGAGTGTACATAAGAGGTAATATATCCAGAGTGTACAAAAGAGGTAATATATCCCAAAGTGTACATTATAAGAGGTAATATATCCCAGAGTGTACATTATAAGAGGTAATATATCCCAGAGTGTACATTATAAGAGGTAATATATCCCAGAGTGTACATTATAAGAGGTAATATATCCCAGAGTGTACATTATAAGAGGTAATATATCCCAGAGTGTACATAAGAGGTAATATATCCCGGAGTGTACAAAAGAGGTAATATATCCCAAAGTGTACATAATAAGAGGTAATATATCCCAGAGTGTACATTAAGAGAGGTAATATATCCCAGAGTGTACATTATAAGAGGTAATATATCCCAGAGTGTACTATAAGAGGTAATATATCCCAGAGTGTACAAGAGGTATATATCCCAAAGTGTACATTATAAGAGGTAATATATCCCAGAGTGTACATATAAGAGGTAATATATCCAGAGTGTACATTTAAGAGGTATATATCCCAGAGTGTACATTATAAGAGGTAATATGATCCCAGAGTGTACATTATAAGAGGTAATATATCCCAGAGTGTACATAATAAGAGGTAATATATCCCAGAGTGTACATTTATAAGAGGTAATATATCCCAGAGTGTACATTATAAGAGGTAATATATCCCAGAGTGTACATTATAAGAGGTAATATGTCCCAGAGTGTACATTATAAGAGGTAATATATCGCAGAGTGTTCATTATAAGAGGTAATATGTCACAGCGTGTACATTATAAGAGGTAATATGTCCAGAGTGTACATTATAAGAGGTAATATGTCCCAGAGTGTACATTACTAGAGGTAGGGCGATGCTCTCCGCCAAGTAAGATAATAGCACAGTTGTTGGACGGGGTGGTAAGAAACTATCACTTACCTGGAACTCTACCTTGTACAAGACGGGGAACTTGCGTCTTTGATCACATAGCTTGATGAAGTTCTTCAACTCTATGGGTTTGTCAGGAATTGTAGAAATAACTCCATTCTCTTCTGAAAACAATACAAAAATAAATTAAATTAATAAAAACAACAAAGAGCAAGATTATTATTTCTTGTAAAAGCAAGGCGAAACGTAAGTAAATTAATACACTCCAGTGATCCTAGTTCGATCACAAGGGAGCAAGGAATCATTATGTAAATAAAGTCATGGTGTAAGACTTCCATGCTGGGGGTCCGGGTTATACGCACTTACGCTAATGTGTAATAGTAGGGTGATTGTGAGATGAAATGAAGGACCTACAGTTTAACGTGGGATCCGATCCACGGTGGAGGCCTGGCATTCCTCACATTCACAAGTTGTGATTAATACACGTCTTGTCAGAGGTAAAGGAAGGGTTTGACAATCAGATAAATCTGCATTGGGACCGAGGATTGAACCCCGGTCCCCCAGCACAGAAGTCTTTACACCTTACCCCTAGACCACCAGGTCAGCTACTAAAGCAATTTTAATATAGGTAACACAACAATACGGAGTAGCTTATAAAAATAGTTTAAGTAATATTCATATTTAATCGTTGTTAAGGAGAGAATAAATTACAAATATATGGAAAGAAATTTAAGTTGTATTTGGAAATGACTTAATATTTTGTAAAAAAACTACTTTTATTCAACCTTACGTATCATTTAATATGTTGACTTAAAGTGTTTTTTTTGTATGCAAAATATCAACTCTTTTCCAAACACAGATTAAGTTTATTTCCCTATATTTTAATTTATAAAGTAGTGCCATACTGTAATCGGTCAAAGGAAAAATGCTACCTTTCATGGGAAGCATAGTCTATATTATTATTATTAATTATTATTATTATTATTATTATATTATTATTATGGTTTAACGGTCCATCGACACATTGACGTCATTATGGCCTAGAAAGATATTAAAAACATAGTAGAATCCCCATAGGGGAGACACATAGTAATTCACCTGCAGAATATACAGGTGAATACACAATATACAAAACAATAAATTATATGAATATAAAATAATATTTAACAATATGTTAAAATACCCATCTGAGACATTCCATAGGAGTGATCAAATGAGCTCTTAGTACTAAATAGAGTGATACATCTGCTAAAAAAAACCACAGGTGTATCACTCCAATAAAAAGACAAACAAACATATTAAAATATAACATATTAAAAGGACAAAACATGTTAAAATAATAATAACACGTTAAAAAGACAAAACAAACATGTCAATATGTACTAAAATTGTTAAAAAGACAAAACAAACATATTAAAGTATACTAAAATGTTAAAAAGTTCTCAATATGAGATAAAATCCAGATGAGTCACTATACGAAAGTGACTCAAAGGAATGCCAGACCGCCACCGTGGTTCGGATTCCACGTTAAACTGTAGGTCCTTCATTTCATCTCACAATCACCTACCATTACACATTAGCGTAAGTGCGTATAACCCGAACGGGTAGTAAGACGCGGTGCTAATATATAATAATAATAAAGTGACTCAAATAGCAATAAAAAGATTCGCCTGGCATATAAAAGGGAGTAAACAAATAACTCCCATCACTGTCACGTAATAAAAAAACAAAGGTCATCTTTAACATCAAGGGCCAGGCGAATAGGGACATACTAGCGACACTCCACCAAAATGGGTATACACTAAGGGGAGCATCGCAAAATTCACACACTGAAGGTGGATCCCCTCTTAGAAAAAAGCCGTGGGTTAGAAATGTATGCCCGACGCGGAGTCTCGTCATGATGACCATCTCGCTTCTAGACGTTCGTATGGAAGAGGGCCACCGCGACACGACCGTCCCTGATGGACCGAATAGCATAGTCTACATCCTAAGGTTTCTTATAAAAGGTTTTGAATAAAAAAATTAAAACGCTAGAAATAAGCCAGTAAATATTTTATAATGCTTAGAATTTAGATTTTTTTTTAAATTTGGGCATAAACAAATTTTATACGAACCTTACAATAAATGCAGTTACGAATAACTGAACCAACTTTATAAGGTCCAGGTTGAGTAAATCATATTTTTACTTTTCTGTGTTTTATATAATTATATATTAATATATAATTATACATGTGTTTTATCTGCACTCATGTATATATATATGTGGTGTGTGTTACCGGCTTCGGTAGCCGCATGGTCAAAGGCGCTACTCTCGCAATAGACTAGACTGCCAAATCTGGGGAGATTGGGGTTTGAACCCAGCTGGATGTACTGTGGATGGTTTTTCTTAAATTGTTTTACAGTCTCCCTGCATGCAAATACAGCTTTACTTCCTCTAAAATCCAACCTTCCTAATCCCTAACATATCAGTGTAATTAGTAATAGTCATAATAACCTGAACGGGAAGATATACGTGGGGATAAATAAATAAAAATATTTTTAAATAATTGCTTTCCCTAAATACATCCATGTCAAACAAGTATTATGAACGAGGTAAAATAGATGGAGTACAAAATGCCGCGAGTGAATATAAAGAGACAGTAATAGATTATAAAAGTAAGAAAAAAGGGGGATGTTAAGAGAAAGAGCAAGTAAAAAAGAAGAAAGAAATGAGGAAAGAAAACAATGAGATGAAGGACGAAGAAGAGAGCTAGAGAACTATAACCATGCTGCGGATAAGAGGAAGAAAGAACGAGCTTTAAAAACGTCGGTGTATTTGTTGTATTCACAACACCTGAAAATATTGAGAAACTGCTACCAATAATCAAGGAGGGGTTGTCATAGTAACCAGACAAACACCTTACAAGGCAATCTTCGCATAGTGGCAGAATGTGGCAACTGAGAAGCTGAGAGCAATTGGCAAAGACTGTATCGTCAACGTCTATTTCCGAGGAAACCTCCAAATCAATCACGTGAAGCCACGTGTCCTCAAGATGCCTCAATACTCCACAGCGAACGATGAAAACGCTCAAGTCAAATCTCCAAACTTATACCAAATTATATATACACGGAAATAAAATAATGTTCTTGGTTTTTCCATTTGATTTTAAACTGTGTAGTAGGAATTAAGATCCTTTTCTTTTCTACAGCTACGACAACCATTAAATATAAATATTCACCTTATTGTTTATTTGTAGATACATTTTATGATTAAATTAGGTCCATTCTATTCTCTATGTAATACATCAACAGCCTTATGTATATTTGTTGAGAAAGTTGTAAAATTGAGGCTAAGGCTGAAATATTTGCGTAGGTATACAATTTTATTTTCAACTTCGACTTTTAACAATATTTTACATACTTTTTAGTGCGAATATTAAGGATATCTGTTATTAAAACCACAAGTTATAGATTAACAATGTGGGAAATTATGTGTAAGTTTAAGAACTTTAGCCTGAAAGAGAACCACTCCCAACGCACCCACTGGAACATCTAAAAACCCTGAGCTCTGAGTCATAGTCAAGAAATCTCTCAAACACCCAAACTTGATGACATGGCTTATCATTAATGTTCATCAGCAAACCCGTGCGAAACTTTTGCACATTCAACATCCCCCCTAAAAAAAATGATTTAGTCTTTTGTTGGGTTGCTGAAATTAAATACTCGAAGTGTATACACAAAATAGCAAAGAGAGTTTATTAATGTGAAAGTATTTACAATTTACAATACCTCTTTGTATACAATATTCGATGTCAGAATGCAATCATCTTGAATTTTTTGTTTGTCATTTTCGGTAAATGATACAAAAATATTGTTAGATTTAATGACTTTTGAAAAGGCTAAATAGAGTTGCCCATGAGTATATACAGCATTTGACAAGTACAATCCAGCTCTTTGAAGAGTCTATCCCCAAGACTTATTGATAGTTATTACAAAGGTAACAGAATTAATATATAGACTTTTCTTTAAACTTGAATTTTAAATATACCGTTTGTTTTTAACCTAAACTGAGTATGCTTGGCCAGAAGTCGGTAAAAAATCCTATCCATTAACACCTTATTCATCGCTGTAGGATTTGTATTAGTTGAGAAAAAGGGATGTTGACAACAGAAAACACATATATGATTATTTGCATGGATTGTGAACTTTTAAAGGTGGTTTCCGCCGGATGTTTCACGTGGCTAGATCACGCCTATAGTTAAGAGTCAAAAAGCCTTTAGGGCGATTGGCCCTTTCCATTTGGCCTGGAAATGCAGATTCATGGGAACAAACGATTATCTTTAAGAATTTTTATTGTTTTTCAATTTTCTTTTTGGAATCGGTTTGTTCAAGAACGGAATCATGTTGATTAAGTTATAATTTGTATACATACACTTCCTCTATAACTTTATCAGTGATCAAATATCAATAAAATTGACATTTTTCAATAGAAAACTGCCGGCATCATAATAAAAAATTAAAATGTAACACTTAATTAACATCGATACACTATCTTAGCAGGTGTGTTTAAAATATTAACATAAAAACTTCACTCTTTCTATAGAAAACTGGTATTTCCAAACGTATGATTTTTCCTCAAGACCTGTCCGGTAGCAAGCGCCATCTGCGTTTTCTATGATTCATCTGTTCTTGTTGGCACGGAAGGATACTTTAGTTGGTTGTGAAGCCACGCCACGCCTTTCACTCTCCCGCCCACCGTCCCACAAAATAGGTTTTAGACTTGCACTCGACAGGGCCAAGGGCCTTAATGAAGTGAGCGAATACGTCAAAAGGAGCAAGGGAGTAACCTATGGTTTGTTTTGACTGAATACAACAGGATATAATAATACGAAAACTAAATTTTGTGGTGCGTCTTTAATGTAGTAAACCAGTTCTCTAAATGTCACGCTTCGGTGAACCTTCCTTCTTCGCGTAATTAAATCTAGACCTTCAGTTCAAGGAAATTATAAGACATGATGGTTGGTTAACGCTGAGTCTTGGAAAGTTGAACATCGCTGAGTTTTAGAACTTGTGTTAAATCATATTTGCGTTGAATAAATATTTCTCAGTACTAAACATCAATATTTGATTTATTAAATCCCCACAGTACTACTAATGCTTCATGCCTGCAGATAATTAATTAGTCACATGGCGGATTTCTACAAGACGCCATGTTATTCTACAGGATTACAAAATTATATTCTACAAGAAGATGACAGTTTATTCAATACGATTGCTTTGTTTTATATGTACTTTAGTTTAGGCTTTATGTCTTTATTATGAAGACGATTTATTATTCTACAAGTTTGGCTTTGTTTTATGTACCGTAACTTATTACTATACTTTATTAAACGTTACTTAATAGCTACATCTTACATGATTAATGATTGAGAGGACAAAAAATAATAACAAAACTATTAGGTTTTTTGTTTCGTGGTTGTAACATCAAGATTAAGGGTGTTGGGGCAAAAATATGATAACTCTTATTGATTTAGATTGGATATTTTCATTATTTAAACATCTATTAGATCCTGAAATCTCGCCATAAAAATAAGTAAAATACTTATTGATACTAGTTATCCTCAAGGTCTTGACTGACTATAAAGACAACTTGTAGTTCAAGTGGTATGTAACCAGAAATCACTGCGAACATATTTTGTCGTCAAATGCTTGTCATGTTTTTGACCCGACCCCCTCATATTATAGTCCGTGAAATGTATATGTATATGTATATGTATGTATGTATGTATGTATGTATGTATGTATGTATGTATGAATGAATGTATGTATGTATGTGTATATGTATATATGTATGTGTGTATAGTATATGTATATGTATATGTATATGTATATGTATGTATGTATGTATGTATGTATGTATGTATGTGTATATGTATGTATGTGTATATGTATGTATGAATGAATGAATGTATGTATGTATGTGTATATGTATGTATGTGTATATGTATATATGTATGTGTGTATAGTATATGTATATGTATATGTATATGTATATGTATATGTATATGTATATGTATATGTGTATATGTATATATGTATATATGTATATATGTATATATGTATATGTATATGTATATGTATATGTATATGTATATGTATATGTATATGTGTATATGTGTATATGTGTATATGTATATGTATATGTGTATATGTGTATATGTATATGTATATGTGTATATGTATATGCATGTATGTATGCATATATGTATGTCCCGAATATTCTTCGCACTTCTCAATATGCTAAGCAGCTTAAATATTGTTGGTAAGTGAAGTGTTAGCTTGCAAAAAAAAAAACATCGAAGATTTGTCGGTAGTGTATCTGTCTACTGAGATAAGGGTTCCGGGTTCTATTCCCGGCACGGACGAAAAATGTATCATTGGTAAAATGTGGTTTTACCCTTTCACAGTGATAAATTAACGGCTGGGTACTGGATGTTGTACCTGTCCTAGTATTAAGTTATATTATAAGGCATATGAAGCTACGGCAGGCCTAACCAGCCGGTAGGGTAAATATATGATTTGAATTAAAGACTGACCCAGACCACAGGCTGGAAACAGTGATGGGTGTAAGGTAACTTTTGCATACAATTACTACACATGTAACGTTTTACATCTAGTTATTATCCAAACAAACTCTTACTAAAGTGCAACTTGAAAATTATAAAATGAGGGGAGGAAATAATGACCGCCAGCATGAGGAAGACATCGAATAATGTGGCTGTCATCAGAGAAGCCAAACTGTTAATATGGGATGATTTAACAATGGCTCCGAGCCATGATCTAGATGTGGTCAATCAATTGTTGCCGAATATAATTAACACTTATTTCCTATTTAGGGAAAAACTGCTGAGGAGTGTCTTCAGGCATCGATTACCAGTTCTTCCACATGCTAATAGGACTGCAATCATCCAGACCAGCATTGATTACTCTTAACTTTGGCTGAAGTTTATAAATATTATTAAGAAATAATGTAAGAGCAGTTGATATGAAAAAAAGTGAGTGGCTAATGTAATAAGCTGATGAAATAACTGAAAAACATTCAGAACTTGAATGAAAATATACTAGAAGTGTCGGAGGAAATATTGACATACGGCTTGGTCTGAAACATCTTGAAATAGGCTGAGCTCATCAGATATTACGAAACTGTCTAGTAGGAATATCTTGTGTACACGCAATGATGAAGTTGTTAAAATAAATAATTCAAAGGTATTGGATATTTTACAAGGAGAAGTATATTGTTGCATACGTGTGTACTCAGTCAATTGAACAATAGCGGGGAAATACAACTATACAATAGAGTGTAACAGTTTGAAACCTTCAGGAATGCTAAAACACAAGTTAAATCTACAAATAGGCGGTATAATAACGCTATTTTTTATCTTGAATATTGAACAAGACTTATTCAATGGAATCCTCATAGTAGTGGCACAATTGGATACAAGTCTAATCAGTGCATAAAGTTTGAAGTATAAATCTCAAGGGAGTGTCTGTTTAATGCCAAGAATCGATTTTATACTTGTATGACCTGAAATTACCTTTACTTTAAAACGGAGACAGTTTTTATTTAAAGGGGTTTGCATCCAATTTCACGTTTGACTTTTACGTAGGCCTTTTACATGGTAACCCGCCTCGGTGGCGTAGTTGGCTAACGCGCTTGTTGTGTTGAGCCCGACTGCTGAGGACGGGGAGATCGAGGTTCGAATCTCGGTCGGGTGAACTGGGGGTGGTTTTTCCTAAATGGTTTTCCAATCTCCCTCCACGCAAATGTGGGTTCACTTTCTCTAATTCAACCTTCCCAATTCCTAATCCATTTAGAGTATATAGTACTTAAAGCGTATAACCCGAACGGGTAGTAAGACGCGGTGCTAAGTATTATTATTATTATTATTATTATTATTTTCCATAGTAAACAGACCAACAGACGTAAATGTTAAAGTAAATTGTTATAGTTGATGAAGGATCAAAACAGGACACACTAATACCGATATTATTACAGTATTTACAAAAAATATAGTATATGAAGAAACTATGTAATGTTTTCAAAGTAGTATAAGCTTATTTCACTCTAAGCTTATATTCGATCTTACTTAATTGAATCAACTGACGGAAATATAAACCTTTTTTTACAAGCCAAGCAAACCCCTGTGTTTACCAATTGAAGGTTAGGTTTTGCTAGGCTTTGTAATATTGTCATAAACTTCATGTCGTAGAAAAACTTAAAACTAATAAATTAAAAAAGTATTATAGTTACACTATTATCTTCTTATATCTGGTCACCATAAATTATAACCTAAATAAATGTATTTTTTCCAACATTAGAGAAAAATCCATACGAAATATTGATTTCGAAATAAAAGTGTTTATTTTGTAAACACATCCGCACGAACACGGATTGTATGACGTTATTAACCACTTCCATTTCGTCCGGTTCTCCATTTTTGTTTATGAAGCAAAGAGAACCTTCTAGAAACTTTCGTTTGTAAAATATTTTTAAATGAAGAAGAAAAGTCATCATCAAATTCTAGGACACCTTTGACAGATATTCAACAACTGTTGAGATTATCATGTGTATAAAATTAAGATCTATATTTCTACTGGGGTGATATTTGATTTATTTTGCCAAAACCTTCTTTTTGTTAAATATAGTTGAAAAAATATCGCACTTAGATCCTTACCATTCCACTTTAATAGGACAGGATCAATTAAAATAACCATATCAATAAATGTTAGTCTTTATTTGTATTGTTTGTTGTTGTGTGTTGTGAGAAATCCCGCCGGGTTGTGAACCTCATACACGTCCACACTCTAAAAGAGATGTATGTAGGAACACCTCCAATAATACAAGATGGTGTGGCTTTTATTACATTATTCAATATTACAACATACTATAACATAATTTATTGGCAGATTTTTGTAAGTACTATCAAGTATACTATCTATAATGTCAAACTCTATTAAATCTTACTGTTTTTAATATTCAACGAGCACAATTAATTTGATAAATTTAATATATTAGTACACAAGTGACCTATATATTTACACACACCCCTTACACATCATCATCCCCCCTCCTCCCCAAATTATATGAAGTTATATAAAAATGATATTGAAATAGTGCATCTCCCATATGGTTGCCTTTCTCCCCCCTTCTCGAATAATTAACTTTCTACGTCTTTGCGTAAATTTTCATAACAAACAAGCTTTTGTGAGGTAAAATAAAAATCTTAGGATTAAGTTTGATATTCTAAACGCACCAATTTAAATTCATAAATACATTATGAATTACATTGTTAAGCTATTTTTGGGGTTTCACGTTAAGTCCTATTTTAAATAACATGAATTAAATATGACAGATAAATTTGAATTAAACTGACATGTAAACAGTTTTGGTTTCTTTAAATTAGTCACCAATTTTCTCATTTGAAAATAAAATTTAAGGTTAATGTGAAATGGCTGAAGAAAGGTTCTAAGATTTGTAATGTGCCAAAAGTTGGGAAATCATTTAGTATATGTTAATGCGAGGGCAGTGTGTAATTAATTTCTCATTTCACTTTTCACCCACTTACAACTTTAGAAACTAATACAGCCTCCTCTTTTTTTTTTTTTTCACTCTCGCACATTACACACATTTATTGAATATGAAGAGTGTGTGTGTTATATATATTAAATATTATATATATAATATATACACGACTGGGAGCTCCCTGAGCTAGACCTGCTCATCTCTCAGGAATGTATCAGGATAACAGCAGAGTTTAGTAGGTCTGTAGCAGAGTAATTCACAGCTGACATGGCAAAGCTCCCATCACCAGAAGGCCGCCGAGTCTATCCACCCGTAGCGGAGCTAATATTAGACTCGCCCAACCCGACTTTGTGAGGGGTCCGGCGTCGCGGTGCCGCCAGTACACACAGGTCTGAACGAAATGTAGGCGGCTTTTTAAGCAGTAAAATACACCAATAGACGTCAATAAATCATCTTTTCACGTGACTAATAGACACCGTGTACACATGCCATATATGTTGTACAGAATGGCTACAAACAACGACGATTTTATAACTTCTTTTGAATGGTTCTTATTTTATTTGAACGTAGTGTACTCCTTACCTCCCCTGGAGTGGTCGTGAACTTGATGCTTACTTTAAACAAAAATAGTCACTAGTATTGAATGTTCAAGGGTTTATGAATAACAATAATAGCTTATAAATGAAAGGGAAATAAAACTTCTCAGAATGAAATAATCACAATTTAAATTTCCAGACATAAAATGATATTACGAATCAAATAGCATGGCTATTATTTATGCCTTCTTTTCTGTGAGGATTACTCCATCTAGGTATCATATTCTGAAAATTGAAAAAATGACACCCGGACACGAGGACCTTTGGTTTAGTACGCCAATGCTCTAACCACTGAGCTATCCAGTTTGTACAATTGGTAGCATTAAGCCAACTACCGAGTATAAGGTGGCTGCGTTATCTGTTAGCTCGTGATCTTAATAATATCCACATCTGTAATCGACGATTTACACACGTCCATCACGGACTCTGTCTTAAACTATGAGTAAAGAATGATCCTGGGCACGGGACGATTCCTGGATAGCTCAGTGGTTAGAGCAATGGCGTACTAAGCCAAAGGTCCCGGGTTAGATTCCCGTGTCTAGGTGTCATTTTCAATTTTAAGAATATGAAATTATACAATTTAAACGTAACACTACAACTACACGTAACGATGGGCATAGGACAAAGAAGCAAGTATCGTATGGTATATTTGGCTGGCTATGGGCAGATACCGGTTTGAATACCGGTCAGATGCATAAAGGTGCCTTTCCTAAATGGTTTCCCAACTTATTCCATCCAAATGCCTGTACATTTAATCAAAAGACCTATCTTTCTTTATACCTACCTTGTCAATATACCATACAGTCCAATTTCCATAGGAAGAACATTATCTGGCAGCTTGAAAAGTTACTAGATTTACTTTCAAGTATTCATAGTCCAGTAATGCTGTCAATTTAGATATCTATATAACCAATATTATAGTATTATTATCACCGCGTCTTACTACAGTTCGGTTCATACGCACACAAATTCTATAAAAACATTAATAAAAAAGGGATTTATTTAATCATTGATGACAGCAAAAAACAATGTTTTTATTTTCTAAATAAAACTTATAATGCTGTGTTGGGCGTTCGGGGTCAATCCTCGGTCCCGGCACAGATTTGTCTGATTACCAAACCCTTCCTTCATCTCTGACAATAGGTGTATTAATCACAACTTGTGAATGTGGGGAATGCCAAGCCTCCACGTGGTTCGGATTCCACGTTAAACTGTAGGTCTTCCATTTCATCTCACAATGACCCTACCATTACACATTAGCGTAAGTGCGTACAAACCGAACGGGTATTAAGACACAGTGATAATAATAATAATATAATAATAATAATAATAATAAAACTTCTAATGAAAACTCTGCTTTAATTATTCTGATACCCCAAACCGGTTGTAAAACGCGATTCATTTCTACGCTCTTTACCCTTTACAAACAAAAACCAATTATTGACTCATTTAATTAAAATTTCTTTTGGGTTATGAGTGATATTATAAAAGAGATAAAATTACATTCTATGAAACTAAACTAATAATGGTATAAAAATATTTTATATAGTTTTATTTGCTTTCCATCAAATTTTAAGTACCGATATATTTTTTCTAGAGAGATCGGTGATTGGTTGCACAAATAGTGTTCCAGGATAATAACAGAGTTTACCCCCTGTGATAAGCAAAATACAGACTTTTATAAAACAAAGATTTATAATATACAATTTTTCATACTCTCCTTTGATCTTATCCTTGTACAACATATATTCGATTTGTGTATGTGTTAGGTTGGGTGGTACCGGAGTTCGACTCCCAGATGATTATAAGTGAATGTGGATGTTTTTTTAATTTAGTTCCTTTTATGAAAAGTCTGATATTTCGTGTGACTTATAGAGTCTATTTTGTAAAAGATATTGCAAGAGATTTTAAAGGTACGCCATCATGGCAAGATTCAACCTGTGACGTTTCATGAGGTTAATAACATAAAAGTGTGTTTTTACTCACCCGTAAACAAATTGCTGACGTACTGAAAATATATGTTTAGATAAATGTCACATACTGTTGCGAAAGTTGACTCGAGATTCAGTTTGGCGTTAATGACCTACCATTGTCAATTTGATAAAGTTTTTTTTTCAAACAGTTTGAGCCATGTCTGGCCACACACCGGTGATTACTATTAGCTTGATAGTTCTTCAAGGACACCAGAACGTAATCTCTCCATTTGTCCCTAACCTGGCACATCTCTATCAAATACCTAACATGTCACCCAATATCCTGCAAATCCATTTTCACGTCTCGGACTATAAAGGAGACTTGTACCTTCAGGTTTGCCAACGAAAATGTGTTTACGGCTGCTGTAACCTCTACGCATCACACGACCACTACTTATACTACTTATAAAACAAAGCGTCGTTCTGCAAGTTTATTTCCTAATATATTCAGAGCCACTCGACAGAGTGCGATGGACTTTAATAATATGTAGATTTTTAACGGGAAGGTTTTAGGCTATTGATCAAAAGAATTAATTCAATAGATTGATGATTATGATATTAAATATTTTCTACTAAAACTCGTGCGGATGTGGATTCTCTAATTGGATGTAGAATTCATTATTTATCTGTATAGTTCGATCACCAACTTCAAAGAGTAGCCACAAAAAACATTTCAATAGTAAATCCAAAGATAGATCATAGTTAAGTTTAGTTGGTTATTTTGAGTCCACATATCCTTATAAAGGAGTTTCTGTACTTATATGTTCGCTTATAACTAGAGAAATACCGATTATAAGTGCGGTATTGTTTTTATATTATGTTTAAGTCATAAATAAAGCTTATAAGATATAAAAAATTATTTATGTATTCATGGAGATGAGCAGTGACGTTCAACTGGTTATGTACATTGTGAAGTGACTGCCAAACGTACAACTTATGTACATTGTGAAGTGACTGCCAAACGTGCAACTTATGTACATTGTGAAGTGACTGCCAAACTTGCAACTTATGTACATTGTGAAGTGACTGCCAAACTTGCAACTTATGTACATTGTGAAGTGACTGCCAAACGTACCACTTATGTACATTGTGAAGTGACTGCCAAACGTACAACTAATGTACATTGTGAAGTGACTGCCAAACGTACAACTTATGTACATTGTGAAGTGACTGCCAAACGTACCACTTATGTACATTGTGAAGTGACTGCCAAACGTACCACTTATGTACATTGTGAAGTGACTGCCAAACGTGCAACTTATGTACATTGTGAAGTGACGGCCAAACGTACCACTTATGTACATTGTGAAGTGACTGCCAAACGTACCACTTATGTACATTGTGAAGTGACTGCCAAACGTACAACTAATGTACATTGTGAAGTGACTGCCAAACGTACAACTTATGTACATTGTGAAGTGACTGCCAAACGTACCACTTATGTACATTGTGAAGTGACTGCCAAACGTACAACTTATGTACATTGTGAAGTGACTGCCAAACGTACCACTTATGTACATTGTGAAGTGACTGCCAAACGTACAACTAATGTACATTGTGAAGTGACTGCCAAACGTACAACTTATGTACATTGTGAAGTGACTGCCAAACGTACAACTTATGTACATTGTGAAGTGACTGCCAAACGTACACTATGTACATTGTGAAGTGACTGCCAAACTTCAACTATGTACATGTGAAGTGACTGCCAAACTAACTTATGTACATTGTGAAGTGACTGCCAAACGTACAACTTAGTACATTGTGAAGTGACTGCCAACGTACACTTATGTACATTGTGAAGTGACTGCCAACGTACAACTTATGTACATTGTGAAGTGACTGCCAAAGTACAACTATGTACATTGTGAAGTGACTGCCAAACGTACACTATGTACATTGTGAAGTGACTGCCAAACGTACAACTTATGTACATTGTGAAGTGACTGCCAAACGTACAATTATGTACATTGTGAAGTGACTGCAAACGTACAACTAATGTACATTGTGAAGTGACTGCCAAAGTCAACTAATGTACATTGTGAAGTGACTGCCAACGTACACTTATGTACATTGTGAAGTGATGCCAAACTTCAACTATGACATTAAGTGACTGCCAACGTACACTATGTACATTGTGAAGTGATCCAAACGTACCACTTATGTAATTGTGAAGTGACTGCCAAACGTGCAACTAATGTAAGTGGACTGCCAAACGTACACTTTGTACATTGTGAAGTGAATGCCAAACTCAACTTATGTCATGTGAATGACTGCAAAGTACCATTATGTAATTGTAATGAGCCAAGTACAACTTAGTAATTGTGAAGTGATGCAACGTACTAGTACATTGAAGTGACTGCCAAACGTACCACTTATGTACATTGTGAAGTACCAATTAAACTAATGACTGAAGTACCAAACTTGAATTAGTACATTGTGAAGTGACGGAAGTACCCTAGTACATTGTAAGTGAGCCAAACGTACATATGTAATTTAATGATGAAGTACAACTAGTACATTTGAAATGATGCCAAACGTACAACTATGTATTGTGAAGTGACTGCAAACGTCACTTATGTACATTGTGAAGTGACTGCCAAACGTACCACTTATGTACATTGTGAAGTGACGCCAAAGTACAACTTATGTACATTGTGAAGTGACTGCAAACGTACCACTTATGTACATTGTGAAGTGAAGCCAACTTGCAATAATGACATAAATGCCAACGTACACTTGTAATTGTGAAACGCCAAGTACATTTGTACATTGTGAAGTACTGCAAACTGCAATAATGTAAATGTAAGAGTGATGCCCAAACGTACCACTTATTAATTGTGAAGTGAATGCAAACTTGCAATTATGTACATTGTGAAGTGACTGCCAAACGTACACTTAGTACATTGTGAAGTGACTGCCAAACGTACACTTATGTACATTTGAAGTGACTGCCAAACGTACACTATGTACAATTGTGAAGTACTGCAACGTAAACTTAGTACATTTGAAGTGATGCAAAGTACAACTATACATTTGAAGTGATGCCAAATCAACTATGTACATTGAAGTGACTGCCAAACGTACACTTATGTACATTGTGAAGTGACTGCCAAACGTACCATTATGTACATTTGAAGTGACTGCAAACGTACAACTAATGTACATTGTGAAGTGACTGCCAAACGTACACTTATGTACATTGTGAATGACTCCAACTACACTTATGTACTTGAAGTGACTGCAACTTACATTATGTACATGTAATATGCAAACTAAACTTAACTGTTGTGAAGTGACTGCCAAACGTACAACTTATGTACATTGTGAAGTGACTGCCAAACGTACAACTTATGACATTGGAAGTGATGCCAAACTCAACTTATGACATTTGAAGTGACTGCCAAACGTACACTTATGTACATTGTGAAGTGACTGCCAAACGTCAACTAATGTACATTGTGAAGTGACTGCCAAACTACATTATGTATTGTGAAGTGAATGCCAAACTTGCAACTTAAGTACATTGTAATGATGCCAAGTACCACTATGTACATTGTGAAGTGACTGCCAAACGTAACTTATGTACATTGAATGCATCAACAGACATGGAGAT
Source organism: Timema cristinae (assembly GCA_039000515.1). Lineage (NCBI taxonomy): Eukaryota > Metazoa > Arthropoda > Insecta > Phasmatodea > Timematidae > Timema > Timema cristinae. The sequence continues at coordinate 13,348,310 of JBCFYV010011164.1, read as the reverse complement.
CACGAACAGTATTATACCAATACACTTTCATAAGGACCAAGTATATATAAGTGATCAGTAATTATTATTAATATAAATAATTGTACATGGAACGCACGTATATGTATTTGATGATGAACTCATATGACATGAGTACTCAAACAATTAATGTAATACTGCAATCATTGTACATTTGGTGCAATGACAAGACAATTGCATACATATGATTATATAAACATTATTGTTTAATAATAGTATGATCTGATATTATTACTTGTGAGTGCAAGCTAAGGTAGTGCAATAATTATATTCAATATTGTCATTGTGAGTGATCCAACTACCACTGCATTAGCAAGTATTATGTAATAATATCATAACTGTCTTGTGATGACCAGGAATGGAGGACAGCAACACTATTATGATACTAAACAATTAGTACATTATATCAAACGAAATCTAAGGCGCAGTAATATAAAATAATTAATGCACATATACCTCGACCATAGTAATTGAGGATGAAGGCACTATTACAGGAATGTCACTCACTAATTAATACTAAGATTATTATGTGGATGCCCGAATATGACTTTGAGTATCAACGTACACTAATACATTGTAATGACGCAATAAATATAATGTAGGGTGAAGTGACTGCCAAACGTACCACTTATGTACATTGTGAGTGACTGCCAAACGTACAACTAATGTACATTGTGAAGTGACTGCAAACTCAACTTATGTACATTGTGAAGTGACTGCCAAACGTACCACTTATGTACATTGTGAAGTGACTGCCAAACGTACAACTATGTACATTGTGAAGTACTGCCAAAGTCAACTATGTAATTGGAATCTGCCAAATACAATTAGTACTTGTGATGACCCAAACTACAACTAATGTACATTAATGACGCCAAGTAATTATGACATTGTGAAGAGCCAAACTACAACTTAGTACATTGTGAATACGCCAAATACACTTAGTAATGGAAGTGAATGCCAAACGTTAAACTAATGTACATTGAAGTGCTGCCAACACATATGTATGTGAAGTATGAAAACCATTAGACATTTGAAGTGAATCTTGCAACTAGCAATTGAGGAGAAACTACACTTATTAATTTGAATGCTGCCAACTACATTATTACATGTTAAGTGACTCCAAACGTCAACAATGTAATTTGAGTGCGCCAAACGTACACTTATTAAATTTGAATGATCCAAATTAACTTATTAATTTAATATGCCAAAGTAATTTGTACATTGTAAGTGATCCAAACTAAATTAGTCATTGGAGTATGCAAAGAAACACTTATGTAATGGAAGTCTGCCAAACGTAAATTATTCATTTGAATACTGCACGTAAACTATTACATTGGAAGTGACTGCAAACTTACAACTTAAATACTTTAAACGCCAAACGTACCACTTAGAATTGAGTATCCAAACGTAAAATGTCTTAAGTGCGCCAAGTAAAATTATTAATTTGAAATATCAAACACAACTTATACATTGGGTACGCAACTACAACTTATGTAATTGTGGGAAATGGCCAACGTAACTATGACATGTGAAGACTGCAACACACTTATTACATTGTGAATGACTGCCAAAGTAAATTTGTAATGTAATTGATGCCAATTGCCTATGCACATAGAAGTGACTTCCAAACAGCACTATACATTAATACGCAAAACACTTGTACATATGAATGACTGCCAAAGTAATATTACATTGTGGTGCTGCCAAACGTCTTAGCTGTGAGGAGCCTTCAAATTTTGCGCTGAAGATATCTTTGCGAATACACTTACTTTGGAAAATTAAGAAATTCCAGAGCTCTTAAAGATTAATATTTTATTTTATAATATTTGACACTTTATTAAAGTACAAATTGTTGTCACGAGCTGGCAGGAAATTTAAGATTTGAATTATATCAAAACTTAAATTTTGGGAAGTTCTATTGGTTGTTATTTTTTCAGAATGAAATTTCTAACTATTATACCTGAAGGCCACGAAGTGGCAAGTCTCTAGTCACAATGCAGATATTGTTATGGTTTAAAATTAATTCATGGTTTCTTGAATAAAACCATTGTTCTCTTGTGATTATTTGCTATTATTTCTCATGGCGGGGGGGGGGGGGGGGGGGGGGGGAGGCATGGCAGGGGCTTACAAGACAGAAAACGACCGGCCATTTATATTACAAGCTTAGAATATAAACAAACCTCTTTTTAACACAAAACAACTTACCGTAAACATAAAAGAATGATAGAGTATTCAAGATCATGTGGAAAAAGTGTTTTCTTAAGATGCGCCAGGAGGTAAATTATTAATATTATTATTATTATTATTATTAGCACCGCGTCTTACTACCCGTTCGGGTTATACGCACTTACGCTAATATGTAATGGTAGGGTGATTGTGAGATGAAATGGAGGACCTACAGTTTAACGTGGGATCCGAACCACGGTGGAGGCCTGGCATTCCTCACATTCACAAGTTGTGATTAATACATGTCTTGTCAGAGGTGAAGGAAGAGTTTGGTAATCAGATAAATCTGTGCTGGGGCCGAGGATTGAACCCCGGATCCCCAGCACAGAAGTATGACACCTTACCCCTAGATCACTAGGTCATCTCAAAATACGTATCAATAACAGACAAATTAAAATACATTGTTTAAATAATAACGATAATGATAACTGTCTTAGGAATATATATATATTATCCGTTGTGGCTTCGATAGCGAGAGGAGGTCTCGTTAGCGAGAGGAGGCCTCGTTAGCGAGAGGAGGCTCGTTAGCGAGAGGAGGCTCGTTAGCGAGAGGAGGCCTCGTTAGCGAGAGGAGAATGATGATGATTACGAAATATTAGTTTAAGTAAGGAACGACCTTAAAGTTGATGAAAACGATAATTTGGCTTAATCCACGATCTGGCGACGAAATGAGTTGGCTCTTAAACGAGGTGGAGCCATATAATGCTAAAACATAACATGACAGTTTCACTTTCTGAGTTATAATATCAAACAAATGGTAAAATATTTGCCATCCAACTCGAGGACCAAGCCATCTTTTGGCGGCAGTTGGCCCCCCTGCATCGAGCCGCCCAACCAACAAGCTTGCTGTCTTTTGTCTTGGGTGCACACTGTTGCTGACCTAGATCCATGCTCTCCAAACTGGGACACGTGCCCCCACTGACACAACTGGGGAGTAGCTTCTTTTAAAAAAAATTGTTTTTCTTAATTTCGGCGCGTTTTAATAACCATTCGGATTATTTGTATATATTATGATTATGTTAGATGGATAGGATAGATGAAGGTATAGTTTTTGGAGAAAATATACCCTTATATCGCGGGGCGAGAGGGGGAAACCATTTTATATCAAAATATTTTAAAGGTTTATTGAAACAGGATTCGATAACAGATCTTCTCATTACTGGTAGTCCAGTCTATTTCAAAAACGATGCCTTATAGTAGAGGTTGGCAACCATTTTGATATTGAGGAACTTATGAGGTTAGGAGAAAAAATAGTAGACTATTTGATTTAAAAAAATATATTGAGCAAAAAATATCTAATCAAATTGATAAAAATAGAATTCAAAAGAAAGAAACATTTGTAATATAGGATCAAAATAGATAAAGTGATAATAAATCCTGGATGAAAATGAACTCTAAAAAATAATAAAGTACGAGTATTGATATGAACTTATAAAAGAGTTAATAGTGTAAGAATAACGCAAAAACATTATTATAACATAATTATACTAAAGGAATAGAAAATAATGTATTAGACTAATTTATCCTTATTATTATTATTATATTTTTATTATTATTATTAGCACCGCGTCTTACTACCCGTTCGGGTTGTACGCACTTACGCTAATGTGTAATGGTAGGGTGATTGTGAGATGAAATGATGGACCTACAGTTTAACGTGGAATCCGAACCACGGTGGCGGCCTGGCTAATTTATCCAAATGAAAGTTAATAAAAGTTAGAATATAATATTTCCCACTATCGAAAGGTTATAAATACATTAAAAATGTGAGTCAAGTAAACATATATATAAACAAAAAACACATTAAAACACATGTAACAAAGAACCTGATTTTAGAACTGGAATTAAAAATGATGTAATGATAATAAGATGCTTAAATAAGGTCAAGATATAAACTTGTAAAAGTAGAATAATAAAAGTTAACCGAGTTAACCAAGAATATAAATCTATTTTGTCTTAAAAGTTTTTGAGTTCACATTTATCTTATATTACAGTAAGTACTATCATCACAAATTCATAAAATACATGCCATAAAGAAAATGAATTACAGTTAGAGTTCAAGCATATGAAATGAATAATATTATGCTTAAATAAGGTTGAGATATAAATTTGTAAAAATAAAATAGAATAAGTTGAATGAGGTGGTAACAGAGAAATGAAATATATTCATATCTTAAAGTCTTTGAGTACCCTTGTTTCTTTTATTACTGGTAGTGAGATTTTCACAAATCCGACATGTTTCGGAGCTACAACGGCCCCATCCTCAGGACTGAATAAGAAAAAAAGAGAGAATCAACGCAAGTTGTAGCACAAAACGCAATGTTAGCCAATACAAACCAAATACAAAGTAAATTGTAAGATATAAGCTAAAGTGGAAAGTTGATTGTAGAAAATGAAATGACATATTTACCATCAGTGGATCCTGAATGAGTTCATCCAACAGCGAATAGAATAGAACTAAATCAAACTTTGAATATGATGTGTAAATGTAAACTATGGTGTACTTTCTGGAAAGGCAAAGATTATGAAAGGTGAATACACGGTGGTAACTGGTAGCTGTAACAAGCTAGTATGAAAAAAGCAGAGATGGATAGATAGTAGATTAATAAATGTGAAAGGGAATAAAATATTATAATGGGGAAGATGAAGGTTAAAAATCTTCCCGACACTGGCCCGAACAGGTCATTTGCTACTATGGAATGGAGGTCTGGAACAAGTAGGATTGGATTTTAATTTTGTGTGTTGGGGAAGTTTTCTGAGGGTATTAATGAGAGTCTGGTTTTCAAAATTGGTTTGTTCATTTAAAACTGTTTTGTTGTTAAGTAGTGAAGTTTGGATGAATAGGTTCTCTGCGGTGTTCATAGTTGTACCTTTGGAAGAACTGTACATTAGTTTCATGCATTCGCTCATAGGAGTGGGTTGATGGCCAGATTGTTTAAGGTGTTCAGAGAATTTGGATTTATTTCTGTCATATTTGAAATCACTTAAGTGTTCATAAAACCTAGTCGAAAATTCGGTGTCTACTTTTACCAATGTAAACACTATTGCATTCACATGTGAGTTGGTAAATACAACATTTTTGATATTGGTTGGTTTCATTACTATTGGAGTTGCTGATAATTTTTTTTATATTGTTGTTGGTGCTAAAGGCTATTTTAAGTTTTTGTTTTTTGAAAATGTTGGTTATGTTGTGTGTGGACTTCTTTTCCAGTACAGTTAAATTTGATCCGTTTGATTTTTTTAACAGAAGTAATATCACACTTTTTTATTGTTCAGTTGAGCTTTGGTTTTTGAAGGATTCGTATACAAAATAATGAGAGTATCCATTGGATGTAGCTAGTTGTTTAATGATGCTAAGTTCATGCTTGAAGTTCTTTTTATTTAGGGGTATATGAAGTAATATATAGATGAGACTATTGAAAGCAACTCTTTTGTGCATTGATAGATGATTGGAGTCGTTGGGATGATGACATCAGCATGTGTAGGTTTTCGGTAGATTTTGTACTCAAAGTTGTTGTGTTTGTTTTTTTTAGATTGAAATGTCCAGGTACTTGATGGTGCTATTAATTTCATGTTCAAACTGTGAATTTAAGATTGAAATGAATTTATTCATATTTTGGACTATATCAATTGGAGAAAAGTTGGGGAGTTTGTTCATAGATCACAAGAATGTCATCAACATAATGACAATAAAATTTGACATTGAAAAATTTTAAGTCGATTTAATAATTTATTATCATAATGCTGCAAGAAGATTTCAGACATTAAACAAGAGATGGGAGATACCATTATGATGAAAACATTTGTTTGTTCACTAGATCTTTTGCAACCTGGATAAAATCAACTGGTGGGGGGGTGGAGACAGCCCGTAAGCCATTGGCTGCAAACCGTTACCTTTGTCAATGTGGCCACTGAAGCGGGTAGTTTGTAAGTTGTATGTTGATATAATAACTCGTCGTTTTCCCCTGAAGTCCTTATCTAAATGCGTGTTGAACCACTGATGTCACACTTCGGACGGGATTTAAAACGTGGTAGAAAAAAAAACCCAATACAATGTGCTACCCATATTTCATAGGAAGAGGCTTATCTGACAATTAGAAACGATACTAGATCTACTTTCACGTATTCAAACGTCAAGTCATGTGATCTTAAATGTATCTTTTGATAAATATTATCAATACCAATAAATAAAACTAATAATATCGTAAACTTTATCAATGTAGACCAAAAATTAATACGTGTGTATTGTATTTACAAACATGTGATTAAAATGTATATTGTTAAGAAAATAAAGATATACAAATAATGACCCTTACCAGATCCTTGTATATGGTTTCATTCAAAATATGCGTAAAAAATAAATATGCGTTTATTTGGTTTAAAAAAACATAACTCATGAATGTAATGCTTGCTATTTTTCAGCTGTTGTCGACTCGTCTCCATTTTATTAAGCTAAGGATATACAAACCTATGATTCTCTCTGTTATTTACGGATGTAAAGCTTGGTCTATCACTCCATACTAAGAAAATAAATTGAGAGTTTTTGAGAACAAAATACCGAGAAATAAACTGGCACCTTAAAGAGGTCAAATAACTTGAGTGTAGAATATTACATGTTAAAGAATATCATGACTCATATGCATCCCCAAACATAATAGAAATATTTGTGGTAATATTAATACTTTTAATAAGGAGTGATGCTGACTGCTTAACATCTCTACCTGCATTAAGGTGGAGTGCTAGTGAGCGTGAGTTTAGGGCAGTATTTTTGCAGTTTTTATAGCACAAACATCTTTTGGCCAAAATAAATCAAATATTTCTTCTATAGAAACATAGAGTTTTGTTTTCTGCAGATGTTAATCTCAATAGTTGTTGAATATCTGTCACGAGCATGGCGGCATTTGGTGATAAACTTTTCTCTTTATTTAAAAAGTTTGTCACCAAATGCTGCCATGCTCATGACAGATATTCAACAACTGTTGAGATTAACATGTGCAGAAAACAAAACTATGTTTCTATGGAAGAAATATTTGATTTATTTTGGCCAAAAATTTTGTGCTATAAAAACTGCAAAATTAATGCACTAAACTTGCACTCACTAGCACCCCGCCTTAAGGGCCGTATGCAAGAACTTGGCTAAGTGATGCTTTGTTGACACTAGCTTGAGTTTTCTTACGTCATCATAGGTTAAAAGGTGGACCAATAGTGTGCTCTGGCCACACTATCAGCCCACTGAGCGTTCACGTATACGTTCTTGCATACCGCTCTAAGACCTGAAGAAGGCGCAATGTCATTTAGACTAGTCGACAAGAATATTAGTTGACACTGTAGTCAACCTTCAAAACATGGAGAAGGGTCCACCATCATGAGATAAGAAAGATTAATTTTAATATACTTCCAAACATTAATTTTTCTTTTCTATTATAGACTACAGATGAGAAATATATATTTCAGAAGATATGTTGTTAATCAATGTTAAGAATCTATTAATCAATATTTATTAAAATGTGGACAGTCAACTGTTTTCTTGTATTTGTTCCCTCGCGAATACTCGATCTGGCTGCAGAGAATTGAACTCTCCAGAGGAGTCTGGTTCCCGTGATATTTAGTGACCATATGCTACTCACATCAAACAATCAATTTATTGTTCATGCGGATGGTACCCTTTGCATGGGGCGTAAGTAACTGAGGGTCAAGGACTTTCTTTTGGAGAGTTTATTAAGTGAAAAATGTTCAGGCATTAGTAAATTAAAAATTGATTCGACATAGCTGTGTTTAGATGAATAACAAGGGAACCATTCTTTTACGTAACCTTTTACGCCTTCCTTAAAAAGTTGTAGGCAAATTAATATTGTCTAGAAAATATATTAGTTTGGGAATAAAGCAAATCGTAATGCAAAATATTTAATTGTTTGAGAAAAATAATTTAATAACAGATATTTAATTAGTAGCCTGAGTAAAATTTGGACTCTAATCAGATTAATTTTTAATCATATTGGGGCCTAAGTATATTTTGAATACTTTTAAGATATATATTTTTTGTTTAAGGCCCTTCTTTCTAAATATACATAAAGTTTTGTTTTGTGTGGGGGGAGTGGGGGGGAGATGGGGGAGATGGGGGAGAAGGTTTCAGTATTTTCTTATGTCTTCTTACGAGGGTGAGCGGGGGGAGGGTCAGAATTTATCTCACACAAGGGTTTTTACCAATGTTTATGGTGAGAGAAAATCTAAAAATAAAATATCAGAAAATAATTATATTTATTACATTGATGTCAGATTAATTTTTTTAAATTAGACTTGCCTAACATTTTGATTATGAAATCGAGTAAAGGCCCGTTATACCAAACCCCCGGTAGTCCGCAATTCTGGATACAGTATTAATAAGGTCTGCTCCCCTTGCTACACTCCACGACATGCCACTGCATCAAATTTATTTATCGATACTTTTGGCAATTATCTTCTAGATACCCCTAAATCATTTTAATAATGATTTATTTCTTAAATAGTAGTTTTATTTGTATTCTTATATCTATATTTTTGTTGTTTAATTCTCACATCGGCATTCGAAATTCACACTCTAACCACCGGGCGCTTAGTTCCAGACAATTATAATTCACCATCCTTCCCTCAACGTTATTATTGTCGGTAGCCTTCGTTAATTATTATTTTAATAACTTTTTAAATTATTACAACCATTATTAGCATTACTATTCGACATATAAAACATTGCATCTCGTGGTCAAGCGGTGCAATCGCTCTGGGGTATGAAATGCGAAGGGGTGAGAGGAGCGCTCTAATACAGTCAGTACCAAACTGCAAATGGGACACAAATCCTTCACTGTGAATAGTTGGTTTAGCACGCTTATTTGAAGCCATTTTAAGAAACACTTCACGTACCTTGTATTTAAAGTCGATTAGGTATTCGTAATTTTTGTCAAAAGAGATACAAATAAAAGTAAAAACACTCTACGCAATACCACTGAAAGTCCTAAAATATCGAACTTATGCACCCCTCTCGGTAAGCTGACCGGAGTGTACACGCTAGGACTTCAATATAATGACTGATGACGTAAATCATTGCCCCGCCCCCCCCCCTTAATTCTTCAAGTAGCTGCCATTCTTTCCGCAAGCAAGGTTTACTGTGTCGAGTAGTAAAATCACTTTCCTGAACCCAGAGACGATAACCCGCCCCTTGGTGTTTTGTGACAGAGTAATGGAGATTATTTATTGAAAACATACCATAGCTTGCGAAAATCCTGTTGTCAAACCATGGTGACGAGTGATACGACGCAGTCATGTGTTTCATTCCTTCGAACCACGGGATCAGAATCATGAATCCTCGGATGGTGTCAACGGCGCACTGGTGAGCACTGGATGGTGACCATACGACCCATGAGGGTTCGGCCAGACTGCCAAGCGTGCGAGCGAGCGAGCGCGCAAAAGACTGGGTGGCCAAACTGGCGAGCGCGCGAGCGAGCGAGCGCGTAATTAGCGGACCCTAGTTAGATTATTATTAGCACCGCGTCTTACTACCCGTTCGGGTTATACGCACTTACGCTAATGTGTAATGGTAGGGTTATTGTGAGATGAAATGAAGGACCTACAGTTTAACGTGGAATCCGAACCACGGTGGTGGCCTGGCATTCCCTACATTCACAAGATGTCTTGTCAGAGGTGAAGGAAGGGTTTGGAAATAAGATAAATCTGTGCCGGGACCGAGGATTGAACCCCGGCTGCCAGCACAGAAGTCTGACAAATTACCCTAGACCACTAGGTCACCGCCCCCCCCTCCCCCCTAGTTAGAGAAGATGTCTCTGTCAAACACACTTAGTACATCTCTGCTCCTCGAAAATTCTTACAGAAAATATTGTGTATTTATAAAAAAGAAAAAAGTAGAAGTGCATCCAATTAATAAATTGAGAAATGCGTATGGTACTGTACTGAAGTGTTTTAAAATCAGATTTGCCGCACCAGTGGCGGAATGGTGCGTTGCACTTGATAACTTTTGACTAGGAGGCAAAGGTTCGAATCTTGGCTCAGTGAACTGAAGGTGATTTTTAAAACTTATTTATTGTTGTGGTTTTTTCATACTCTCTCCAAACTAATGGTGATTCTTATTTGTAAAGGCCTACTTTGATTAAAATATTGAAGTATTTTAACATATCGGGTTTACATATATACATTATATTATTTATGGTCTTACCAATTAAATTAGGCCATTATTATTATTATTATTATTATTATTATTATTATTATTATTATTATTATTAGCACCGCATCTTACTTCCCGTTCGGGTTATATGCACTTACGCTAATGTGTAATGGTAGGGTGATTGTGAGATGAAATGAAGGACCTACAGTTTAACGTGGAATCCGAACCACGGTGGAGGCCTGGCTTTCCCCACATTCACAAGATGTCTTGCCAGAGGTGAAGGAAGGGTTTGGTAATCAGATAAATCTGTGCCGGGACCGAGGATTGAACCCCGGCCGCCAGCACAGAAGTCTGACACCTTACCCCTAGACCGCCAGGTCACCGGGCCATTAATAGCAAGTGTGTTAAACCTATCACTGATAGAAAAAAGTCAAATATCATGTCAAAATGAGAAGTTTCCCCAGCACTCAATGAACCAACATACAATAATATTGCCTAGCGCCTGTAAACTAGACTGTACCGGGTCGAGCGCGCGCGCTTGAAAAATAGAACCAGTTCTATCTTTCAAGCGCGCGCGCTCAGTCGCTCGCGCGCTCGCTCGCTCCAGTGTGGCCACCCCCATTACAATCAATGTGTTCTATTTTATATTTTAGTCGCTCGCGCGCTCAGTCTGGCCGTACCCTGAGGGTCCTTTATTGTACCCCGGATCCATATTGAAGACTAACAGACGTAAAGGCGAGATTAACAATGGATACTATTAACTAGTTAACCTTCTGGCTTGTCCACTTGAACAATGAAGTTATGGGAGACGCGATAAAACAATCAAACCCTTGTTATACTGGCCAGCTGACAGATGTCCAAAATTCTGTTTCATGAGCGTCTGTTAAACCTCAGTCCCAGCCTCCCGTGCAGGCGACATTGTACAGTTCATAGTTGATACATTTCTGGCGATGAGAAAAGTGTGTTGGTCAACATGCAATGGGGTTCTACGCTTTAAGGAGAGATGTCAGCACGTATAGACATTTTTTTTAATAACTCGATATTTTATTCTATTTTGAAGTCAGTGAGAAAATGGCTACTGCAAATAAACGTTTTCATGTTGGCGTGTAGACCAGTAAGTATTTTTTAAATTTGTGTTATTTTTATATATGTAGCTTTCAAAGCGTATAATAACACTGTTAAATATGACCACCGTTCACTAAGGATTTATTGCGCTACATTAGCTTGTTGTAGATTAACCAACCACCTTCCACTAGAAATGTGGTGGGCTACTCTAATCATATCTTATCCCCTTCTTTTTAAATTTGTTTCGATGTATCGCTGGTTTTCAAAAGCCCTTCAGGGTTGGTGTTTATTGTATATATTCTTTGTGATTCTTCTTTACCATATATATATATATATATATATATATATATATATATATATATGTTTGATTATATAATAAAATATCCATACAAGCAAACGAACATAAACGAGTAGCAACAGGTTGGCTAACCGGCCCCGTGTAGTGGTCAGTGCACATGACTACGAGGCTAGGGATCCAGGGTTTGGTTCCCAACTGGTACCTTGGGTATTCTTCCCGAAAGGAGATCCATCCCAATGATCACCAGAGTTTGGTTAGTTGTGTTTAAGTTATGTTGTGTTCCCACACCCTCATACCTACTATCAGCACTCGTCAGGACATGGAAAGAGCCTCCACGGAAAGGATGTACGATATGTACGGTTAGTATATCCGGGAATCTTTCCACAAACCGTTCTACAATTGATCTAGCCCAGACAAACCGTTAGTAAAATTACCCGGTTAGTTTTTTTCAAGGAGAAAACATAGATATTCGGACCGTAACTATTTTAAAGTGAGGACAGGTCATCTGTAGTCTAACAGCCTGAGAAGTTAAGGATCCGACCTACCAAGTGAGCTGATTTAGTCAAGTAGCTTCAGAATTTATTATTATTATTATATTATTAGCACCGCGTCTTACTACCCGTTCGGGTTATACGCACTTACGCTAATGTGTAATGGTAGGGTGATTGTGAGATGAAATGAAGGACCTACAGTTTAACGTGGAATCCGAACCACGGTGGAGACCTGCATTCCCCACATTAACAAGATGTCTTGTCAGAGGTGAAGGAAGGGTTTGGAAATCAGATAAATCTGTGCCGGGACCAAGGATTGAACCCCGCCGCCAGCACAGAAGTCTGACACCTTACCCCTAGACCACCAGGTCACCAGCTTCAGAATTTAAAAGCAGATACAAGCAAATGCGATTCAAGGCCTACATCTTTTCAGTTTTTACGACCACCAAACTTTTTTTTTTGTCAAAATAAATCAAATATCGCTTCAATAGAAACGGTACGTTTGGTTTAGTTTGCTACTCATATTAATCTACAGTTCTTGAATAATTGTAATTTGACTATAGCTTTTTTTTTAATTAAGAGAAAACGTGTATATAAAATTCCATGTGGCCATGAAAAATGTTCAAGAGTGGTTAAGATAGGTGTAGAAAATTAATCTATAAGTATATAGTGATTGAATTTTTGTTGTCAAAAATGTATTTTAAAATAAAAAAATGCAAGGAAAGGCATTTTATTTCATCCAGTTCTTTTAAAGCGTGTTCACTTTTCAAACAAAGTTAAGGATATAATATGTTAATTGTTATGAGGCATTTAAAACATATATTTTATTTATTTTTTATAAATTTAGTATTAATAAATAAAATGATATTACATGTATTTCGCAAAATAGTTAGCGCGAGATAAAAAAAAACTACTTTAACCTAAGTTACTCTGCTTGAGTCTACGTTGAAGCTGTACCCAAAGCAGCAACGAGATGGTTATTCGGTTACAGGGAGGAAAGTTTGCGAAGTTCTAGTCTTAAACAGTGAGAGAGCTTCGTTCGTAAAGCCCATGTTTGCTCTCGGTCAATTAACAAATTCACCAAACGTGCCTCCACATCAAAAGCCGTTGCCCGCTTTATATTTTAACGAGCTCATTTGCAATTAGACCCTTCACTCATTCTATTTGTTTAAGCGTGAGATTGAGAATTATGATTCAATTAACATGTAAAGCTGAATATAAAAGAGTTGTTATCACACTTTGAGAGTCTAAGACACCAGCTATGTTTCATCATTCATTCTCCTTCTAAATAGGAATTAAAAAGAAACGGGGCAAAGATTCTCGTACAGTTATGGCCCTATTGTAAGGCTGTGTCGATATTCAAGCATAAAGTATAATTTAAAACTTATATTTTTCCATAGTAGCGTTCATAATCAATTCATAATAAATAAGGCACAATTCATATCAATCATGTCTTTAACTTTATGTATTATGCATAGGCTTAAACATATACAGCTCTTTGACTAGAGACGTATCAGCCAATGAGAATGTGAGGAGAGGATTTAGCCAATTAAACGCCAGAATACACAGCAAATTAAAATATATTATTTATTTTCATTCTTGAAATTAACTTGCAGTAAGTAGCCACACTTTAATTTGTATGTAAATATTGTCTTTGTCTTAACACCAATTACTACGATTATAAACAAAGTTTGAAACAAAGGGGGCATATTAAATTATTTAGCAATAATAAAATCAGAACCAAATAAAAAAAAAATGAGGAATATCTTCTCTTAGAATATAGCGTTCTCTTCTCGTACACTAAGGTAGGTCCATTTAGCTCATCTCCTCAAGATGGTAGTGTTTGGAACTTTAATAGCTGCTCTCGTCAAGTCAATAAGCTTTATAACATCCGTGTGGAGGTTGGAAGTACTAAATGTCTTACTAATATGATTATTCTGTAACACCGCCCTTATTCCCCAACGACTAAAGGCTGGTGCACAACAAAACTAAGAATTTAAAAAAAATGAAATAATAATTATAGAGGAGCCGATAGGACACTCACAAAAGTAAATAGGCCGTACTCAGGTCTATTCATTTTCTGCTTCCCTGAACCCACTATTTAGTAATGTTAAAATTTATCTATCCTACGGATATCAGTGAAGGATATAACATATTATTATTTGATATAAAGAAATAGCTCAGTAAATAACATTTTATTTATTGATATTGAATAAAGAGAGATTAAATATTGAACAGTATTAAATATATGTGGATATATATATATATATATTTAAGAATTAAATATGAACAGTATTAAATATGTAATATATATATATATTATATTATATATATATATAACACTATATTTAATACTGTTCAATATTTAATCTCTCTTTATTAAATATATATATATATATATATGTGAATATTACAACAAAAACAATAGTTGCGGGCAATATAAATCACCCTGAATTGGTTAACAGCCAATATAATGTAATGCTATAAAAGATTACCCCTAACAAGTAGTAAAGAATATTACAAAAATCAGTTTCATGCCGACGGCTATAAGTTACTAATATTTCTTTCATAACAATGTAAGACTTTCCTGCAGACAGGCTATAAGTTACTAACAGTTCTTTCTCATGACAACACAAGACTTTCATGTCAGACAGGATATAAGTTACTAACCTTTCTTTCATGGCAATGTAAAACTTCATGCCAGACAGGCTAAGTTACTAATATTTCTTTCATTACAATGTAATACTTTCCTGCCAGACAGGCTATAAGTTACTAACCGTTCTTTCTCATGACAATATAAAACTTTCAGGCCAGACAGGCTATAACTTACTAAACTATCTTTCTCATGACAATACAAAACTTTTATCCCGGACAGGCTATAAGTTACTAAACTATCTTTCATGACAATAACAAACTTTCATACAGTACGGGCTATAAGTTACCAACATCGCAAAAAACTGTGTCTTGTAAAAATTGACAAATTTAGTATCACGCGAACCCATATGGGGCTTCACGCCAAGAAAAACTAATATGAAGATAAACATTCTTGGCCATGACGTATCCAAAAGTTTATAGTAATACGTGATATCCCTCCGTAATTATCTATAAAGTAGTAAAGGTTTTAAATTTAAACATTAATTTGCTAAAGATAATTTCAAAATACAACAGCCGAAAAAGAATTTTGTACCTTTTAAAAACATCCCGGAGACCTATGTGCGTCCAAGGACAAGATCCTGACAAGAGTAGTCCGTCCATCTGGACTATACCATTATATACAAAAATATTCTAGCTCAGAAGGGGAGAAGAGGGGTAACAAAACAAAGGCAAACATAAAACAACGAAGAGAGGAAGGGGATAAATAGACGACGGTAGAACAATTGAGCAGAAGGTAGATAGTTCCAGATAAAATGTTTTAACACATCACCACCTCCTTGCGCATGTGCGTCGCACTTTCCCAGCATGCCCCGCGATGATGCACAGTTCAATCTTGCATGATTTTCACTTGCTTAGTTGCACAGTTAAATTCACTGTGGCATGTATTTTTGTGCGGGAAGTACACTAGGGAGGCGAAACTGCTGAATGGGGCAACGGTGAGTTTACTCATTTTAATTCCAATAGTGTCCAGTCTTGCTTTTATTCATTAACTGTTGTAGCTTTACAGTAATAAATGCTAAACTTCATTATACGCACCTCTTCTAGACAAGAAGCAAAATATACTATAAATATGCAAAAAATAATTTCACTCTTGTCAGAAAAAAAGTTCCACTATGGCCCTCGAAGTACCTACACATTTTTTTTATGGAACTACAATTATTCAAGCAAAGTATTTAAAAAGCATTATCCAAATACAGTTTTCAAAAGCTGCAACTTTCATTTCAATCGATGTATCTGCAGAAAAGTAGAGGGTCTTAATATTACTAAGATGTTCAAGAAAGTACCGGATTTTAGGATTACTAACATATTCAAGAAAGACCATGAAGTGAGGAAACATGTTGGAATGTGCATAGCTCTGGCTCGTATACCACCTATTTCTGCTGATGGAGGAAAAAGGATAGCTTTATATATTGGAATCAACTCATATAGCCACCCGAGTATGTCATGCACATGGCAAAGTCTATAGAGCACTGGTCGTTTCCCCGATACAGGGCATCCCCGAAAGTGATTACCTCAACGACACAGTTGGTTAATAGCTCAAGTAGGTTTAGTGTTCTACTGAGGCCCTCACACTCAATATCATCATCACCTCATCTCATTGTGACATGGAAAGAGCCTCTTCGGAAAGAATGTACGATTAGTACATTCGGGCGTCCCCTGGACAACGGTACATTAGTACTGGCTAATATTTTCAAAAATTGAATTATGTAGCCCAGACGTGCAATATTAATATATATCTGCTACGTATATGCCAGTTTGATGATTATTTTATGGAGCAATATTTAGAGAACGATGTAGGACGTGTGTATCTGCTATAATGAAAGAGACAGGACTAACAATGCAGTTGAAGGATGGCACAACTGTCTAAACAGGAGCATCGGTTAAATAAAACTGAATATTAATGAGTTGGTAAAAATACAAACATAATGTGCAATGTATTATGAAACCGTCAAAAGATGAATATAACTGAACGTGGACTCGGTAAAGTGACGTAAGAAGTTATTCAGATAAATAACAGAATTAGTAAGACCGTCACAGAGTTTGTTAATAAAAAAATCTGTAAATATTTTCTAACCTTTACCTATTCTGTTAGCCCATAAGAAATGTGATTCAAGTACCTATGATATCAATTACTATAGTACTTGATTTACTATGGTTAATTACTTTGTACATGCTTGTAAAGAGCAATCTGTTAAAATTTAATAAGATTGAATTTGTTAATTTAATTGATTTTATGTTAATGCTTTTATTTGACGGCAGGGCAGTCCCATTTAGCACTAATTCATCTTGTAACTCGTTACAAGTTAAAGCTATTTCAAATGGGGCAACACTCACCCAACCCCCTTGATGAACTCAACACAAGAGCACGTGCTCTGACCTCCACTCTGCAACGCTCTACACAACTGACTGAGTGGAGCTTTCGACCAACTGGCTGCTCGGGGCTTGATCCACGCCCGGCCGGAAACAAAGAATGAGGTTCCACATGGCCACGGCCAGTTCCGGCGTTATGATCGTCCCGAACATTCTACTTGTTGCTGGACCCCCCTTCTCTTGTCATGTTTGTTATTTCTACCTACCCCACCTCCCTTGCCCCTTCTCTCTGTGGATATAATTATGAATAGATATTGGGACGTTGGTTTTCAATGGTCACTCATTATACCACCGACTGACCTAGGTGAGGACGGCAACTAAGGGGCCGGATCTATTATTTAAATATTCAAAATTCTCTTTCGACGTAATGGGGGGGATATTTATCAAAACTATTGTCTGGGACTTAAATCATATAAAGTTTAACTTTGGAATGTTTCTCACCACTCGTGGCAAATGCGGTCGCCTTTCTGTCTCCTTATGCGAGGTTTAATTCAATTAGTCTGTGCAATTTCTCTTTAATTGTATATCTAATTTAATGAATGTACTTTCAGGACACGCTGTGGAAAACTTTGCGTCTCTGGCTTACCACCCGTCCTTTCATTTCTTTAGAAAATGTATAGTATTTGCAGTTATCTTGTTAACTGGTCAAACGTAGAGCACAGGGCACTAGTGGATTAGTTTGGTACTTGGTCCCAAGATAGTTTTGTATTATTACCGTTCAACATTATGTTGATTTCTTTTGGGTTTGAAGGCACGTATTTATTTTTCAAGCTAGAGAAGGGGGTACGGGGTGGAAAAGTCGCTAGCGATTCAAAGTCGTACAAGATTATTTCTTCTTGTTCATTCTACCAGATAGAACATCCAAGTATAATGTTGTATGTTTACTTAATAATAATTGCTGAGTATTTGAATGCCGAGATGGGACACACCCAGGTAAAAATTCCTGCGTGTACGAGACAGGAGATTAACTGTATTACTAGCCAGATTTTATTAATAAGGTTGTTATATGAGTATTTCAATAATATCTGCTCAATACGAGTGAGATGCTTAGTGTTTGGGAGCACATTCATTGTATTATTTGAATCATCGTAACTTGCATGCTTTAATCTAAATGAGGACCCTCATGGGATTCAAACCAAAGTACCTCAGAGGTAGTTGAGTATCCACAGTGACAAGTAACATTGTAGACAATCAATTCTATTGAATTCTGCCAAGATTCGAACTCCAACCTAACTGTTATTTGAAATCAAATAATAATATGCAAGCCCAGCGCTTTATAGGATGGCCATACTTGTGAGCTGATTGCTATGTTTTGGATGCCTAGCATAAGCTATGCGTACTTTGTAATGATATTGATTTAGATCTCTCTAAAAGATGTAAAAAATCATGGACGAAGGTAATTTTTCTTTAAAGTAACATATGTAGAGTATCCTTTTATGATTCATCCATGAAGAAACACGCGAATTTAATAAATAATGGGAAAAGTATTACACCATTAAAACTATATATTTTTATACAATTGTTCCTGTTAAAAGAACAACTCCACAGTATTTGGCAAAGGACGCCAATTCCCTATACCAATAAGAAGCTATCCTTCACAACACCTGTCGCCAGGACTCTTTCTATTAGTTAGTTTTTACACTGGTGATGAAGGGACCAAGAGGCAAGGGGTATGTCATATATAAGCCGCTTGTTCATATGTTTAGGGCACAAGCAACGTCACACAAGTTATTCAGGCACAAGCAACGCAGTTAGGGACTCACTGGCACTAGCACTGGCTCTCGCAGTCACAGTCTAACACAGAATACGATAATTTACGTTAATATCACAAGTGTGCATTGATATAAAGCATTTAATTGGAGTATGTATAAGTAATTAACAGATGTCATTTGAATAAACCGTGTGTGAATCAACAGCCATCAATAGTTCGCTTTCTTTCATTTTATTAAATATACTGAATTAATTAGTGTTCGGCCACAGAGCAATTAACAGCTAGTTAAACGGTATCAATTCCGTACAGTGATGATAGGCGCTCGACCACGGAGCTAATATTATATCAGGGAATTAATCCGTAGTGTTACAACTTAGCTATATAAATTTGGGGTGGCTTATGCCACTAGATACACGTTGTAATTTTGGAAATTCCTAGCTTTTGCATGTTTTCCAGATTTAAAAATTATGTATGTTTTCAGTATTTTATATGCAAGGATGTGATGAAAATATCGTAGTTTTCACTGTTTTATATTAAATATCTGACATAACCGTTATTAAAGACATGTGTCAGTGATATGTACAAAATCACATGAATTGCAGATTAAAGCTAATAGTTTACACTGACCTATGTTATTAAATTTTGGGTGTACAAAAATATTTTCCGAAGTAAATGATAACTGAAACCACTCTTTTAACATTTTACTACCTTTCTCCCTTACTCTGTCACGCCAAGTTGTCTGACTTTTACAAGTGCGTATGGATTCTTTTATTAAACCGTGTCTTTCTACACTCTCTTGAGACAAACATTCCTAAAATTAATTATCCTTCCATTTTTTGGGTTGACCTATTTAAGTCTTTCTTAACCAGCCCGGTTCTATAACAATACTAGCGAAGAAGTTTCTTCACGTCCCATAAGGAACTCCTCCAATAACACCTCCGGGCAGTGTTAAAATGTCACTCAGCATTAATACATCACTTGAGAAGTTTTCTCACGCTCCCAACTTTTAGCAAGAGTTCAACAGATTTCCAAGACTTTTTAAAAACAGATGTAGTAAACATAATATCACAATTTATGTTTCAGTTTGTAAGGTAAAACCAAACTAAGGACCATTTCTCCATGATGGGGAAATTGAGATGTGATTTTAAGTCAAGTTTGAAATATTTGAAGATTACAGTATGACTTGACTGAAAATTAAAAACTCCCTTTATTAGGCTCGTGGTTGGAAAACTTCTGTTAAAGAACTTTTGGGAAAATCTTAATGCACTAACGACTTTGTTCCTCTTAACTAAAGACAGCACAAAGAGGCTTAAAAAAATAAGTAATTATCAAGTTGACTCTACTTACATATTAATAGAAAGCTATATCTGGATAACTGATAATGAGAAAAATATATAGAATTTCTAACTAAGCAGAAACAGTTTACAGTTAAATAAATTTATTTTGCAGTATTTTTCCTTGAAATAAGGTAAATCTATGCCCAAACTATTATAAATAGCTTGCTTTAGAAATATTACTTGCAATTGAAATAAAATAATAGTTAAATTATGCGACTTGGGCCAACATGTTGCAAAATCATTCAGGAAAAAATTATCTAGGCTTACCTGACAATCCAATCGATTTTCAAACACTTTAGACCATATGACCACTGAAATGAGCTATTGAGTATTAACGTATACAACAGAAAGTTAGCACCAACAACATGACAATGGACAATTCGTGCTATTAACAGTATATTAAATGTATTTTACATCAATTATTACAAATTATAAGTCGTGTATTCCGATCAAATATCTCGTGTCCCGTTACCATGACGACGAATCATAACAATTCATTCAAGATGAAGTAAACACAAAGTTTTATTTATATTACAAATATACAAATAAATATTGTTTTCTCGGATAAGGAATTAACATAAATCATAAATGTCCTTTCAATACGGAAAGTTTGTTCTTAAATTTATTAAAGTTGTGTAAATTAAATATTTGAGTAAGATCTTCAACGTTCGTCAAGATGGTTACAAAGAAGACTCACCAAGATGGTTTCAAAGAAGACTCACCAAGATGGTTACAAAGAAGATTTATTTATTTATTCAGTGTTTACAGGCCCGGTATCTTACAATCTTTAAATCCGGGCCGTTTTTCCACACAACTTTTACTTTATTTATACAATTTTAATATGAATTTCCTTTTTAACATTACAACACATATTTTGGCTCTTAACTTAAATGAAATTCAACTACCCTTAGCTCAATTTGATCCACCCCGGGTATATTACGTCCCTGGTACCCTCCCTCGCTAGGCCCTTCACAATGCCCGGGATTTCACTCCCGAGTCCGCCAAGCGCTCAGCAGAGGTGGGCATCCCCATAATAACCACCTGGGTAGGCGCCCTATCAGAGTTGGTGCCCCGCCTACTTTCTACCCTTGGCAGCTGAATTTCCTAATCAACCCCTTATCTAGTTCCCCGTCCCTAATTATCTATACTAACTACTAACTAAGCTAAGCTAAGCTAAATTACGCAACTATTCTATTCCCATTACTGCCGAGGAATACCATCACCCAGAGGGCTGCAGGGCAGCCGCCTTTCTCCATCTTGACTCTGAGGGCCCATCAACCAAAACCCACCTCTCTTGTTTCCAAGGTGGTGGGTCATACGGTGCAGGGAACCCCTCAGAGTTCATAATCATTCCACTAACTTTTGTTAATACGGCTGGAAAACTGTCTTTTGGATCTCAAGGGCATCCCCCGTGTTCCTTCAGACACTCAGTCGTACTGGAATCCAGTTCCCAGGGCTTGCGTTTGCTTCTCCCAGCACATACACATTTATTTATTTTCCCCGGCAAGGATTGTTACAGCCTATTCCCTTTTAACAATCCTTTTTTCCCTACTCACTCCCCGGGTTACAAAGAAGACTCACCAAGATGGTTACAAAGAAGACTCACCAAGATGGTTACAAAGAAGACTCACCAAGATGGTTACAAAGAAGACTCGTAAGTAAACAATATGGGGGTCGATTAATTTGGCCACCAAAAGTTATACATTTAAGTAATAGAACTAGCTTAAGGTTGATTCATTTACGACGCATATATAAATGTTAAATAAAGTTGTTTTTATCCGTATAAATGAATTTGAGGAGGTAGTAGTTACATTTGAAATAGTACCCCAAGTATTTACAAATTTGAGTTTGAAGAAGTTTGATGAAAAATGTGTTAATGGATAAAAACGCTCACGTTTATCAGTAAATGTTGAATTAGGTCAAATACCCGGCTGGCAGTTCAAACAAAATGTATTGTCTCCATTCAGATTTTTCTCAAAGAAACCACACAAATGAAAATTCTGATTTGTATCCACTAGAATTATCTACATTATATCCACTAAATCCTGAATTCAGCTCCATCAAAATATGGTAATAAATACTACTTTATCCACAGAAAAACTATTAATTTTGATCTATGAATTTTCAAAGGTTCTATAGTTCAACTTAAAACAACAATCAAAATACAAGCTATCCATTAAAAAAAAAAGATATCAACAGTAAACAAAAACTAAAAAGATATTAAAACTGACCCAAGACAACGTTCAGTCTGTCCCAACCGCAGTCTCATTCTCATTTTCATTCCTCCATAAATTGTTCTATACCACGTATTGCACCGATCTCACACGAAGCTTCCCGATATTATGTTCGTACCAGATGATTGAAAATAATTAAGTTTGTATCATTATTAAGAAATAATCATAACATATTCAAACCCTGAGTCATTATTATAATAAACACGTAAGAATAATAAAAGTAAACCCTTTTAAAAGATAAAACAAACAGTAAATAATTCCCCGAGTTAGAAGAGGCCGTATCAGCGACTTTCCTATATTCTGGCCGTATTTCTCCATTGCGAAAGCTGTAGGCGGTTAGTTTATAATTGTTGTGAGCCATGATGTGAAAAACCTTCCCTGCAATTACTGTTAAGGCGGAGAATGATGGCTCATTATAATAATTCCTTTAAAGTGTTGTAAAAAAAGTCAATATAGGTTCATAATTTGATAGTTAAGGTAAATTTATATTTATTGAAATATTATTATAATAATGAGATAATAGTAGATCACTAATTTTAATTGTTACATGATGTAGCATGTCAATTAAGTAAAATTGACATCCACCCCACAAGCCTACATAAAAATACTAAATTATGATAATTATTATAGCGGAATCCAAAGAAGATGATTAAAATTGACATATTTAGGAATAATATACTTCAACCCATACTTTCCATTACTGGATGGGCTTGGATACAGCCACCATGCTTCCAAGAAGAAAATACTATAAAAGTGTGTAAAATAACACTCACGAGAAGAATCCTTATAAAATACTATAGCTAAATCCAAAGAAGATAACTAAAACGGATTTATTTAGTAATAATATCCTTCAAGACTTACTCACCATAACAGGATGGGCTCGGATACAATCACCATGCTTTCAAGGAAATTACGACAAGTATGTCGAGGGGCACCAGCTTGGTAAATCTCACACACGCCCGCTCGCTGCATCACCCAATAGTTGAAATGGACGGGATCAGCTTGGGATCGAAGTCACGAACCTAGAGCACTGCTGCTCTTGCGGCGTTCCTTGGTACTTCTGTCTTTTCCTTCCCCTTTCTTTATTTTCCTTTCACCTCTTGTTTCCGTCTCTCCCATTATCTGTGCTTACGCCTTATTCTTTTTATTCCTGTTTGGTCAGAGAAATCGTATATAATGAGTGCCACTCAGATTCACTTTTTGTACTTCACCACATCGTAACATCGAAGAAGGAATCGTCGCTCTATCACCTACAGACGTACCAGCTCGCCATGAAGTTTGGATCGTGGGGCTCACCACGTCATCGAGGGAAATCCTCTTCGATCTTCTAAGTATCAAGGCGTTATTAATAAGTCCATTAGACTTATGGGTCTAGTCTAACAGACTAGAATTTGATGTAATGTCTTTCAGACTTAGTTTGTATAGTCGAGGCGACTATAATGTTTGTCATGTCCTTCAGACTTAGTTTGTATAGTCGAGGCGACTATAATGTTTATCGTGTCCTTTTGACTTAGTTTATATAGTCGAGGTGATTATTTTTCTAGATTTCTTATATTAGTCCAAGTGACTAATTTTTCCCTATGTCCATATGCCATAAATTAAATATAGGAGCCTTGAGCTCCAGAGGTAATAAGGACCTAGTCTTAAAGGTTGCTCTTCTACACAAGTACAGTACTTCCTTTTTAGTCCTTATAACTAGTTTGTTTCTCATGACGCCGTGGACGTCGTGTTCAGTTGTTTAATTTTTGTATGGCTACAACCAGGTCCAGGTTGTCTGTCCTTTTTCTTGGACCCAGTTGGGTCAATGTGTTGAATCATTCTTGTTGGCACTCCTTGCGTGTGTATTAGCTGGGGTGGGTAAAGCGTGGAGCTCCGCTATTTTCCATAATGGGGGTCCACGCAGATAATGCGTTGGCTCCTATTGACTAAATATTAAATGTTAGTGTGTACTAAAGTAATGTTAATACCCCAGGGAATGAGTTATTGTACTATTGAGTGCTCTGGCAGTATCTATTGGGAAAGGAGCGGCCATAGTAATATTTGGTGTTGACACCTGTTTGCTAGCCATCTACCAATGTAATTAACAAACCTCTCTCGTATCATTCATTATACAATGTATCTTCAGGACTTCAAGCAAGCTATTTCAAGGTATATACATAATAGTAACTTTAAACTTATAGTATTTACAGTTAACTTTCATTGGTAATTGGTAATTATTTCACTGTTTTTCTTTTAGACCCTACTGACAGTAGCCTGGCGCTTGTCCAGCTGTTTTGATAGTAAATAGCTCTTCCAGCCTACTGACAGTAGCCTGGCGCTTGTCACTGTTTTGATAGTAATAAGCTCTTCAGCTACTGCCTTTGACCTTGCTGACTTGGACGCTTATTTACCGGAGCAGCTGTAAGACAATCCTATAGTTTGGACTGCTATATGTCAACACATCTTGTATTTAATGTTAAGTTTCCGTGATCTACGATATGTTCACTTGTTTTCCTGGACATATATATTACACGTTCAATTGTCAACCAGCATTAATCTTGTATAACTATTGTAATCTTATATAGCATTTAGTTTTTCTATAATAAATCTATTTATTGTTAACTTAATTATTTGTTTTGCGTAATGAGTTATCGTTACAATAAATATACATGTACGAATTAAAAGGATGTTAAATTAATTTCAATAATACTATAAAAAGCCTATATGGAATAAGGTGACATGAAAACAGATGTGCTACAATAGATTGAGAGCTCCTGTTAGGGTGGTTCAACACACCAATAGTCTCACTATTTGATTAAGCGAATGTTAGAACCAACCATACCAACTGAAATGGTAAACAAGTGCATGATCAAGTTTCAATCATCGATCACTCCTATTAGTTATTCAGTGATTTAAGGTGGGATGAAAGGGGACGTGAGAAAAGCCAGTGTTTTTATTTAGTTTTTATGGCAAAACAATTTTTGGCCAAAATAAATCAAATATAGCCCCAACATAAGCATAGAGTTTTATTTTCTTCCCATATTGATATCAACAGTTCCTGAATATGCATCATGAGTATAGCAGCATTAGATGAGAAAGTTTTTAAATGAAAAGATCAAGTTGTCAATAAATTTCAGGACACCCTTGACAGATATTCGAGAATTGTTGAAGTCACCGTGTGAATAAAATATATTATTATTATTATTATTAGCACCGCGTCTTACTACCCGTTCGGGTTATACGACTTACGCTAATGTGTAATGGTAGGGTGATTGTGAGATGAAATGGAGGACCTACAGATTAACGTGGGATCCGAACCACGGTGGAGGCCTGGCATTCCCCACATTCACAAGTTGTGATTAATACACGTCTTGTCAGAGGTGAAGGGAGGGTTTGGCAATCAGATTAATCTGTGCCGGAACCGGGGATTGAACCCCGTACCCTCAGCACAGAAGTCTGACACCTTACCCCTAGACCACCAGGTCACCTTGAATAAAATAAAACTTTATGTTTGTATTGGATAAATATTTTATTTATTTTGTCCAAAAAATGTGTTGCCATAAAAACTGCAAAAACACTGGCCTTTTCTCGCTTCCCCTTCCACCCCCTTAATAAGTCACAATATCATATTTTAAGTCCACCCCTTGACTCTGTCGTTACGAACAGTTTGATAGCTAAGTTAACGTTCGAAACCAGTCAAGTGGACTCAACTTGGATCTTGTGACGTCACTGGGGTGTAATTGTGATGTATAGTCTTCTGTTCCAAAGAGACCCTCACTGGCATTAAGGTGTCACTCAGAGTTACAAAGTTGAGGAAACTTGTGACCTAGTTTCAAATTATCTTCTTCTAGTGCTCTTAAACATCGAACAGAAGAAAGATTTATAATCTCCACAACTTTGTATTTACTTTTACACTTCCAATATTAGATTTAAACTAATAATCGTCAAGAAGCTTATTACTAAAATATACTTACTCTATAGAAGAATGCTGATCAGTTAAAAAAGATTGACTTCCTCATTAAAATCTCTTCGGCAAAATTGAAATCAAGCTAGCAAGGTGGCTGATTAACCGGATATTATTAGATACAAGATTACGATTTAACCATATTAAGAGCACCAGGAGGAAAAGGCAAAGTTTGGTTTTAGATCAAATTGAGTGCTGCCATCTGTTAAACAATCAAGAGACCTTTATAATGACCTTTAGATTATGGTTAAAAGAGGAATCTGTCACATTTAAATAAATAATAAAAGTATAGGTTGGGGTAAATGTTATTGACCTGGATAATGTGTAGTGTGAATTTTCCTCCTTTTCCGTAGTACTCATCATATTTTGCATCAAAATGTAGTTATCTGTGTTCTACAAAAGAAAAAGCGAGATTTGTATCAGTTTAGTTAAAATAATTACTCTAGTATATATAATTAAGTTTAACTATTTTTTTTAATAAGGTTTTCTAATTAAGACTCCAGAAAACCGCACCCGGGAGCGACGCCTGGTTCTAGATGCTGTACTTGTAAATACAACATTAATTCAATAAAACATTACTATACTTAAGTTATCTTGCTAGATATGAGTCAGAGTCAATTTATTGTTTACTATAGTAGCAGCCAGCTAGACTGATCAGGGTGCTGTAAAAACTGTTTTTCTATTGCGAAAACGCCCCTTAAAGACGTCGTTTGAAATAAGCAATGTAGAAAAACGAAATGTAGGAATAACATTAAAATGGCTTTAAAGTTAATGAAAAGTTTTGAATAAGAACCTTTAAACAAATGACTGACAATAAATTGATACGAATAAAAAAACTGGGATTTTGTCACCAACTCTACGATGGAAGTTTGGGAGAACTAACTATTGAAAGGATGTCCAACCTAGTGCAGGGTTCTCCAACCTGTTTGCAACTGGAAGAGTTTACCGGATTTTTTTTTTACTTTATTGCACCCCTCAGATAGATAAAAAAAAATATTATCACAATACTCTAACTCGATATTTTGATGGATGTTGACATTTTATGGCAATCTGGACCCCAAAAAAATATTTTTGTAACTCCATTCGTCTGTTTGTTCATCTGTTACTTAGACTAGAGCCTAAACCAAACAGCTAATTGGTAGCTAGGGTTTGCATAGGATTCTTCAGCTCTAAAACTTGGTAGCTAGGGTTTTCATACGATTCCTCAGAGGTGAAACTTGGTAGCTAGGGTTTTCATATGATTCCTCAGAGGTAAAACTTGGTATCTAGGGTTTTCATATGATTCCTCAGAGGTAAAACTTGGTAGCTAGGGTTTTACATATGATTCCTCAGAGGAAAAACTTGGTAGCTAGGGTTTTCATAGAATTAATCAGAGGTAAGACTTGGTAGCTAGGGTTTTCATATGATTCCTCAGAGGAAAAGCTTGGTAGCTAGGGTTTTCATAGAATTAATCAGAGGTAAGACTTGGTAGCTAGGGTTTTCATATGATTCCTCAGAGGAAAAACTTGGTAGCTAGGGTTTACATATGATTCCTCAGAGGAAAAACTTGGTAGCTAGGGTTTTCATATGATTCCTCAGAGGTAAAACTTGGTAGCTAGGGTTTACATATGATTCCTCAGAGGTAAAACTTGGTAGCTAGGGTTTACATATGATTCCTCAGAGGAAAAACTTGGTAGCTAGGGTTTTCATAGAATTAATCAGAGGTAAGACTTGGTAGCTAGGGTTTTCATATGATTCCTCAGAGGTAAGACTTGGTAGCTAGGGTTTTCATATGATTCCTCAGAGGTAAAACTTGGTAGCTAGGGTTTACATATGATTTCTCAGAGGAAAAACTTGGTAGCTAGGGTTTTCATAGAATTAATCAGAGGTAAGACTTGGTAGCTAGGGTTTTCATATGATTCCTCAGAGGTAAGACTTGGTAGCTAGGGTTTTCATATGATTCCTCAGAGGTAAGACTTGGTAGCTAGGGTTTTCATATGATTCCTCAGAGGAAAAGCTTGGTAGCTAGGGTTTTCATAGGGTTTCTCAAAAGGATTTTCAAAATTATCAATCCAACCCTAAAATTAAGGGTAGTATATCTTAGAGCGAAAATAAGAAAAATGTATTTGCTAAAAATGGGCTCTTAATGATTTTGATCAAAACTCGTAAATAGGCACTGTTTAACTAATAAAATGGCGTATCTCATATTCCTATGAAAATGACTGAGGATACTTTGCACTAGACTAAATTCCTAACTTTTATCATCCTTAACTATTTAAGATACGAAATAACTTATTGCAAAGTTGTGGTACAGGATGATTCACGTAAAAGTAGCCCATATTTCTGCACTGCGAAGAGCCTGCAGCCAAACACGTGACTAGTCACCTGTAGAGTAGTAATCTCCTGCATGGTGAGTCTTGTTGGAAGACAGTGTTTTGGTAGATGTAAGCCAGTGTGTGGCTCGTGTTTGTAATGAAGTGTCACTCAGGCTGTGTTTTCTGCATTATGGCTTATTGTGTGTAAGGAATAATTTCCACTGTTGAGGCATATGTGCGTGTGGGTTCTTTTGTCGAAACACGAATATTGTCTGCAATGCGTTTTGTTGGGAGACATACCTCAACACGACGAGTCAAGTAAAATGGTAAAGTGGTAAAGTGACGATAAAACCAACCACGTCAGTTGCTATGACAACCGCCCGGCTTTATCACCATTTCAAGCTCCCACCAACTCCCGCTCTCATACATCTGCATCCCACCAAGCCTTAAATCACAAACAACGAACATTAATATCAACTCTCCTTGGAGGCTATAAAATAATACAATAAGAGTTTTATTAAGTCTCGCCTCACAATCTCAAATGTTATGACTTCATTCATGAACCCAGAAAAGGACTAGTTATAAACGACAGGTGCTCTTAGCGGAGTAGTTAAAAATTGTAGGAAATCATTTATCTACATTTTATCTAGTACTTTTACCTTCTCAATTAGAGAGAAAATATTGTAATAGTGAGCATTTCCGAGATGATGCCTGCTTGGTGGCCGCATGGTCTAAGGCACTACTCTCACAGTAGACTTGACTACCAATGACGGAGAGATCGTGGTTCTAAACTCGGTTGAGTGTACTGAGGGTGGACTTATCAAAACAGTTTTTCACTCTTCCACACAAGTACGGGTACACTTTCTCTAAATATAACCTTCCTAATCCATAAAACTCCTAGCGTAAGTAGTACATAAGCTTATAACCCTAACGGATAGTTAGATGCGGTATTAATAAAACACTACTCGTTGAAAACATTACCTATCTCAATATGTGCTCGAAAAATCTCGTTTCTAACATGGGAGGTTATAAAATATTACATAATGTTAGCAGAAACACAAGGTAACTAATTCTAGTGAGTTCTAGTAATTAAAAACATAACTATTACCAAAAAAAAGCTAAAACGTAAACTTAAAGTAGTTTATTAAGATTCAAGTTCTCTCTTATCCTACAATTATTATTCAGGCTTATGCTTGTGTTTAATGCTGCATGCGTCCGCTACACGTTTTAATTAGGTACTTGTCACACAACAATACCACTTTAATAATGTAGCATGTTGGTTTTCAAGGGTAAGTTACGTCGGATAATTGGTTTAGTTCGCTTGCAAGTGTTATTAACAATGATTCGGTTAGTAGAGTTTGTTTTAAAATACGCAAGTGACTTATCTGTTTATATCAGTGTTATTCACAATCAAGAGCTACTCACCAAGATATCATTTTATTCAGCAAACGATAAGAAATGGGCATAGGTGGAATGGTCAGTAATTTTGACCTCAGGCTACCACCGGCATCCCCCAAAGGGAAATGGCCACTGTTTTTGACTACAGGCTACCACCAACATCCTGCAGGTGAATTGGCCCTGTTTTTGACCCCAGGCCACCACCAAGATCGCCCAAGGTGAATTGGCCCCTGTATTTGACCCCAGGCTAACACCAACATCCCCCAGGTGGTCTGGCCACTGTTTTTGACCCCAGGCTACCACTAACATCCTGCAGGTGAATTGGCCACTGTTTTTGACCCCAGGCTAGTATCAACATCCCCAAGGTGAATTGGCCCCTGTTTTTGACCCCAGGCTAGTATCAACATCCCCCAGGTGGTCTGGCCACTGTTTTTGACCCCAGGCTAGCACCAACATCCCCAGGTGGTCTGGCCACTGTTTTTGACCCCAGGCTAGCACCAACATCCCCCAGGTGGTCTGGCCACTGTTTTTGACCCCAGGCTAGCACCAACATCCCCAGGTGGTCTGGCCACTGTTTTTAACCCCAGGCTATTATCAACATCCCCCAAGGTGAATTGTTCCCTGTTTTTGACCCCAGGCTAGTATCAACATCCCCCAAGGTGGAATGATAACTGTTTTTGACCCCAGGTTACCACCAGGAATCATGTTGAAATGTTTTTCACGGAAGTAGGTGACCTGGTGGTCTAGGAGTAAGGTGTCAGACTTCTATGCTGGCGGCCGGGGTTTAATCCTCGGTCCCGGTACAGATTTATCTGATTACCAAACCCTTCCTTCACCTCTGATAAGATATCTTGTGAATGTGGGGAATGCCAGGCCTCCACTGTGGTTCGGATTCCACGTTAAACTGTAGGTCCTTCATTTCATCTCACAATCACCCTACCATTACACATTAGTGTAAGTGCGTATAACTAGAACGGGTAGTAAGACGCGGTGCTAATAATAATAAAATAATATAATAATAATAATAATAATAATAATTTTCACGGAAGATACTAATGCATCGTATGGGGCTTTGTATCAAGGTCGATGGCCGTAGTTTTGAACATTTCCTCTGTGTGCAATGGTATTAAAAATACAACCATAGGCTTATTAACTTAGTTACAGCCCTAAATAAAACTCTATGAAGATAATACCAACATGTAATAGCTTTAGGAAGCATTTCAAACGCATTACTACTTTTAAAAAAAAGTATGTTATGACACGTCATATCTACAAGTTGTTTAGTCAGAAATATTGAAAAACAATCTGTATACATATTCTTGCGTTTATTAAAGTATGCCTAGTTAAATACCTATAGAATTAGGTCAATTAGGTGCAAAGTTTAGAGCAGTAGGGACTCCAAAGTTTATTGCCGTACTTACAAAAGTACACCATTAGTAAGTAGTAGTT
Organism: Timema cristinae; assembly: GCA_039000515.1. Taxonomy (NCBI): domain Eukaryota; kingdom Metazoa; phylum Arthropoda; class Insecta; order Phasmatodea; family Timematidae; genus Timema; species Timema cristinae. Next base: position 13,316,666 of record JBCFYV010011164.1, on the reverse strand, counting down.
TGATTATTTTTAAGATTCTAAACCTTACAATATTTGATAAGTTATTTTTTATAAAAGGCGTATATGACATAGTTTAGATGCATATTTTTAGTCAAACATATTATAGTGATTATATTTTAAAATATGAATGAGCTAGTTCTAAGGCATATTAGTGTCATACAGCTCAAATAAAGGTACTGTATTTGACCTAATGGAAGCCACGGCTACTAAACTTTTTTTTACGGTATACTAACTTTAATAACCATAAGAGTCTGAACTTGAAATGTAGTTTAATGTATATTAAGCAGTTTTAAAACCTCAAAATAAAAACAGCATGATTTCATAAGCTTCCATTTGAAGTTTGTAAATGTCTTCTCGTTCTTTTTTTATTTTTTAACTTGCTTTACATTGACCGACCTTTACTATCTTACCTCGACTCACTAATATGGTGAGAAACACAATGTATACATGCACTAAATAATGGTTAGTGTTTTATTATGATTTATATAATTATTATATATTTAATTGAGCTATTTTGATATTATTAAAACTTACTTGTAGCACCAATCAGTTGTTAAATGTTCTCTTTTCTATCTTATAGAGCAGTGTTTCTCAAACTCTCTCCAGCCGCGTACCTCATTTGGTTTCATTACCAAATCAAAGTACTGTACGCCTTTTTATCTCATTGTAACCAATTAAAAATAACGAAATTATTAACTTCTATTATGTAAACGGTATTTACAAAGCTCAATAAAACTATATTGTGGATCCCAATTTTGAGTGTATAGTCCAGAGTGGCGAGGAACCGTTTTGAGATCAGTAAATATGAGTAGAAGAGAAACCAATACTCCGCAGTACAGTTGGCAGATTTTGACAAACAACGATGAAACATAAAAAGTACCTTAGTAATCAAACCACAAAAGATTATGACGTATATTTAAAAGCCACAATAATGACACAAACAAAATATTGGCTTATACCCAGGACTTTTCCGGTGCCTAGTTACATTACTAATAATGAAAGGCAGAGTCTATGATGGACGTGTGAGATCATCGGCTTCGTAATATCATAAACACAGTCAACCGTGACTTAGGGTGGGCATTTATGCTGCCACTTGTACAATATTTAGTTGTTCGTGATTTTCGTTAAGAACAATATCATAGAGCTTAGTCAAAACATATTTTATTCTGTCTTTCTATCCTCATCAGAGGGTAGTCTCAAATATGCTCAGCTAATCATGGGATTGTGGAATACTATGTATATAGGCCTATAGAGTTTGTTTGAAAATGTCTCAAAATTAATTAAGCTACTAATTAAAATATTTGAAAATGAGTTTTTCTTCCAAAAACAAGAATACAGGGCCATCTATCATGAAAAATACTTTATGTATCTATCTATTTTGAATTAAATCCTTGGATCCACTAACGAAAAATGTCACATTTTCAAAAATAAATCACTAGAGCTAAACTACCCTTAATTTTAGAGCTTTTATTAAATTAATAATTTTTCCGTGGTGTATGATTATAATACAGAGGAATAAAAAATTTGAACCAAATCCATTAAACCGTCTTGGCTGTTAGTAGGCCCACAAAGGGACACATAAAATAATGGTAAAAGCCACTTTTTTTTAGTTCGGAAGAGAGTAAAACACCAACATTCTTCTTAACCTTGAAACGGAATTTTTCACGAAAATAATACTTACTATGCGTGAGAAAATTAAGGTTGGCCTTTTTTTCATCTCCATTATTCAAAAAATTATCTCTCTACTTTCAAGCTTTAAATTTGTTTAGTAAGAAGTTAAGTTTAATAGTTAGACAGCATTTATAAATGGATCTTGTTATTTAATCTCAAACAATAATATAATATTAAGCCTTTTTAAAAGCTAAGAGCACTAATAAACTTGTTTGTCCTCAGAAACAAAATAATTGTCAAATAATATTCATAAAAAATACAATGTGGCTAACCAATTTGATTGATATGATCAAAAATAACTATTTATTTTTAGAAATTTTGGGCCACTTAAAGTACAGTTAATATAAGGAAAATAACTTTAATTTTATTATCGATGTTCAATACAGAGTTTAGTTGAAATCGAACACAATTTGTTCCCTTTTAATTTATAGGAAATCCTAGTCAAAATGTTCTCATAATTTTAAAGTTTTTAGGCCAGTTTCATTTGCTTGCTATAATTTATAATCCTAGATACATATTATAAATAACTGCGATACGTGTTATTATAAGGTTTAGGTTAATTTTATAGAACTTACATACACAAAACCCATGATTTTTAAACTTGGGATATTACATGGCTCAAAGGGGTAGTCAAAATAATGATTTCAAAAACCAAAGCATTAGATTTACTGCCAAATGTACAGTAAGAAAAATGTAGGAAGAAATAAGCTTTTATAAAATACAAACATATTTTTTGGTGGTCAATCAGGTATTGCAAATTCTATATTACTAATTTTATTTTATTGATACAAAATTTTAAAACTGGTAGCTGATGATCATATGATTTGACGTATGCAGGTACAAAAGTATTTTTTGTAATTTTAATAACTGTCCAACAGTGTTTTTTTATACAGTATTCCTTCTCTATTTTCTCAGATTGGTCGAGAGTAGCCACACATACATAAAATGGTCGTTATATTGCTTCTAACACTACTAGGAAAAAAATCTAGAAATTATTAATTTTAGATACTCTAACGTTATATGTGAGTATGTTTTGAAAAGGTTTTGTTTTACAAATTCTACTTTTGTTCAATTTTATAAGTCTCTTTAGCTTACCTAAATATTATGTTGTTATGCGCCTTTACTTTTAGACTTAAAGGACACGACTTAAATTCATATTAACTTCTTTTTGGGCATGGTTTTTGCAGTTTGTGGCTTCTCCCTTACACACGAAAATTCTGTCATAGAGTTTTATAATTTAACCTCCTCATTCATAACCTCAAGTCAACTTGTATGAGTGTCCAATAACCAACGTTGGGTTGAGTTTAATTACTCCCCTCCCCAATCACTAAATAAGAACTAATTCATTCATACATTTACCGAATAACTAGTCATCTACTTTGAATATCTATGTAGGTATAGTATATATTGTAACAACCCTGAGCTAGATTGGAATGTTTACTTAAATTAACATAAGTGTTGAAACGAAGTAACTGAAAGAACTGGTCTAATTAAATTGTTGCAATGAATTAGTAGACATTAGGAAAGAATGCTGACAGCTCATAACAAGTTTGTCCCCGTTGTATGGCAACTATGCCGGATTGGACTATAAGGACCTTTGATTTAGTATTATCACGGCTGATGCATTAAGATCTACTCGATGGAAGTCACTCTGCCCGCTATCGGGATCCCGCGGGCTAGAACATCGGATCATCGGGTACTTGTGCTAGAGGGCAACCATCGTGTCCAGGGTACCAGGTTCGAGTCTGTAGGGGGTCGCGAGAGGTATCAGTCGATCCAACCGTTTTTAGTATTCCTGACCAAGCCAGTTCTCTCACAAGTGCATACGTCTATGTTCTTATATTTCATTATAACACCTTTTAACGTCAAATTTCGTATTAACTTTTAATGCTATTAATAAACTCAAAAAATGGAACCTCAAGTATCATTTCGAACCCAACCAACTATCTTGCCAGCGACCGACCCTACCCTTCCCCGCAAGCTATCCTGAATGATTAGGCCCATATAAAGGGTGACAATATCTTACATGTGTTTGTCACCCCATCTCCCTATCAATTCGGGGTATGTGCATATGTATTGATTAAGTAAACGGAAGGTTGACTTTAGAGGAAGTCTACTCAACCAGCATTTGCGTAAAGTAAGAGGGGAAAACCATTTAGGAAAAACCACCCTCAATACGTACGACCAGAATTCGAACCCCAACCTCCCTGTCATTGGAAGTTCAGTCTACTACAAGAGTGTGGCGCCTAAGACCACTCTAACACTGAAGCAGGTGTGAATATAATATATTTCTTAATTCTAGAGTTAGTTTACTTTGTACTATTAACATAATAATTTTGATAACAATAATTTAAGTAATTATTTTGAGTTATTTTCCTTGCACTTATGAAAGCATCTTTAGGAGATGGTGAGATTTTTACACATGACCTTGAGGGAACTCAGTGGTTTTTATCATTGGATCAAACACTCATTATATATATAACATGCAACAAGAAAAAGGAGGGGGGGGGGGGAGTAGGAGATATTTCCAAGCGAAGAGGTTCTAAAGTCAACAGAGGAGACGATGTCCTTGCCACAATACCAAATATATATAGTTGGGGGCCAACATAAACAGGACATCACTCATCTAGCAAACATGAAGACTGTGCTCGTTTGGATCGTGTGCTTGGTGATGGCAGTGACACTAGTCACTCCCGGGGGCTCTGCCCCTGCACCTGATGGCGAGCACTACACAGACAAGTACGACCAGATGGACATCGAGCCTATCATGAAGAACGACAGGACCCGAAAAGCGTTCCTCAAATGTCTCATCAAAGGTGAATCGTGCACACCTGAAGGCGAGACGCTTAAGAGTAAGTTTGATTGCTCTATTTGATTCATGGCACCTAACTAGCCCTTACAAAAAATTATTATATTATAAACTTTAGTTTGGGTGGCCGCCTGGTCTAACGCGCTACGCTTGCGCTAGACTAGACTAGACCACCGATGACGCTGAGATTTGAGTTTAGAATGAGTTTTCCAAACATTCTTTTCCACTCTCTCTCCATGCAAATTCAGGTACACTTCCTATAAATATATTCCCCCTAATCCCTAAAACCAGTGGCATAATTAGTACATAAGTGTATAACCCTAAAGGATAGTAAAAGAAAAAGGCTAAGTTTTTCAAAACCCAGTATCAAACCGAAGACTTTTAGACTTAAAACCCGTTGATATTACAACTCTGTTACAACGGCGGTGTGTGTATATGCATATATATAAAGTAAATTGAGTCCGTTATACAGTAATTCAAATTGATCAACTGTCGAGAAAACTTGCTTAGTTTGAAAGTGTTTTCAAATGAGATGTGTTTGATAAAAAATATGTTGCAAAGCCATGTGCTCAGAAGTAATTCCACCCGCATCAGTGGTTGCATGAACTAACGTAGGGGTGCACACTGCACAACCTCTTAAAACCTGAGGGCTACATTTACCCTAACTGATCAATATTGGGCCGCAAAAGGATCCCCGCCGTCCCAACACTTTGCCAACCTTACAACTAGCTTCTCCGCATTATACTAATTTTATCAATATGCCTTTACATTACTGTCAAAAATGAAAAAAGTAATTTTGATATATAATTAAACTTAAACCTCTATATTCTGAAAATTTAAAAATGACACCTGGACACGGGAGTCGAATATGATATCTAGATGGAGTGATCCTCACTAAAAACATAAATAGAAGCTTTGGCTATTTGATTCTTAACCCTTTATTCCTAAACTAGCATTAAAGGATTTTAAAAAATCACATAAACAATAACTATTAGATTCCAAAATCTAAATTTAATTTGAGAGACTTGAGCCTGTTTTTGTTTTGTATTAGTCAATATCGGGTTAAATTTTGTAAACAGCAATTGGCAAGTTTCCTTCCAAATGTTCATCATTCAGATGGGAATGACCTAGTGATTTGATCTGTTTCATCAAATCAAATGGCTGTGCACATAAGTAGGTGCTTCCAATTTACATGAATGTTCAATACTTCTATTTCCTTAAAAATCTAGTAGAGAAACTTATGAAAAGGATTTTGACTTCAAATTCAAAACTACATTGAAGATCATAATTAGCCACACTTCTGAAATTCGAGTTATAATGCAAAACTAGACAATTTTATGTTATGAGTGGATTCGCGAACGCAATTTTAAATTATTATTTTTACCTCTCATGGGTCGTATTAAGTGAGAGAATGGGCCAAATGCGGCCCGCGGCCCATGGGTTATGCAAACCTAGTTAAACGGGTCTCTCTTGTATTAGACTGAGTTTCTCGTGATGGAGAAATCGGTGTACAAATTCTTATCCGGTGTAGGTACTGAGTTTTTTTATAAATATTTTTCCACTTTACTTCCACGCAAATTTGGGTATATTATTTCTAGAATTCCACCTTTCTCATCCCAAATCCATAAATGTAAGTTAATGTTTGGGTGTATCCTGAAAGGCTCGATTAAAAATAGGAAAAGTATTAGCAGTATCACCATACGTAAGAATGACGTAATCGTGTCACAATATCCCGAATATCTTAAAATGCTATTTAATGAATTATTATTTTTATTATTATTATTATTATTATTATCACCGCGTTTTACTACCCGTTCGGGTTGTATGCACTTACGCGTAATGTGTAATGGTAGGGTGATTGTGAGATGAAATGGAGGACCTACAGTTTAACGTGGGATCCGAACCACGTTGGAGACCTGGCATTCCACACATTCACAAGTTGTGATTAATACACGTCTTGTCCGAGATGAAGGAAGGGTTGGAAAGCAGATAAATCTGTGCCGGGACTGAGGATTGAACCCCGGACCTCCAGCACAGAAGTCCGACACCTTACCCCTAGACCGCCAGGTCACCTTGAAGAACATTAGTTTTTTTGGTAGCTATTTATAGTTGTGAAACAAGGTCATAGGGCGAGAACAAATAATATAGGGTCTTCTAAATCTAAGTTCTTAAATCACTGTTTGGTACAAAACGTGAAGAATATAATGGATAGTGTATGAGGTTAGATACGGATGAGCTACATACCCTACTCATCACCGTCCATTATTATGGTAATCAAGTCTTGCAGGCTACAATGGGAAGGACATTCAGTGTGGATGGGAGAATCTAGAACCTTGTTCAGGGTATTGACAGACTAACACAATGGGGAAAGACTATTGAGAAGAACTATAGACGTAGATAGTAGGATAACATTAGAATGGAGATTAGAGAGATGGGGTGTAATTAGTTGGATCGGCTAGAACTAGCTAAAGATAGGGATAGGGTGTAATGAGGGAGACTGGCTAGAATTAGCTCAAGGTTGGGATATGGTGTAAAAAGGTTGACTGGATAGAACTAGCGCAAGATAAGTATAGGTAGCGTACTTTTGTGAGTGAAGTAGTGAACTTTCGAGTTCCTAATGACGTGATAATGATTTGAGGTTGTATCTTAAACGATTTTTTAGATAAAGGAAGAAGTTTGATTGTGATCAATTAACTATGGAATTAAATATCCATCCATAAATTGTATTGGGCTCAAAGATTCTTAAATCAGATGATTTATTTAGATACTTCTGAAAATCTTAGATCTTTCGAATATGTTTCAAGGGTAGCCTTTTTACTACAACGAATAACTTAAAAATAACTTATCAGCTTTTCATAATATTAACTTGAGAAAAATTAATAAATAAAACATTTTGTTCATACTACGTAATTAAGTTATCAACAGCTCATGTTTCAAATGTGTATTTTCTTTTATGAGAACCTACCGCATGTTCTATGATGCTAATGTTTTACAAAAAAAATGTAAACTATATTATTAGTATAAGATTATTGGTGGATCGAATAAAGATATTTGTATTTCAAATTAAAATTAATATTTTAGTGTATTACGGCTCTTAGAACTATTTAATATCTGTGCATGGGCCCATCCTAGTATACGTTTATTACAATTCCTGACACTAGAGTTGGGTGTGTTGTGCTATGTTAATGAATCTTTTAAGTCATGTTATGTACTCAAAAAGCACCCATTCCGTCCCTTAGTGTTACGTGTATCAGTATTAAGGCTGGTTCACACCGAACGCTAATCTAAGCTAAGATTTGCTCTGCTAATTCTTTAGAAAAATAGCAGACCATGTATTTAAATGTGTTGGTTCACAAAGAAAGATAATCTATGCCTTGCTAAACCACGCTATGTTTTTTCTGATTGCTGGCTGAGCAATTTTTCCATTTTCTATCTTGAGCCATCTTACATTGCGCATGCGCATAGTGAAGCTTGGGATCCGTGTTTAACAGACTCAGTGCTGGTTTAGTGAAAATAATTAAAGAAGTGTTGTGAAGTGTTGTTTTCAGTTTGTTTCGCGTATATTTAAGTAATTTTCTATTTAATTAATATTTTATATTAAAATGGAAGTGTTAACTTGAACAAGTCAAACCTCCACCTTCTAGATTTTCTTCATCTTCAAAAACAGCTGCTAACAGCAGTATCTTTTCTTCCTCAGTACTATCATCTGAACTCAAATAAGACATTTTGGAGAACGCCATCAAAACTAAACTTCACTGGAGCAGACCAGAAAGAAACAAAACTGAATTCTGAAGGGAAAAGAGGGGCCATTGCTCAGCTTAGCTTAGCAATGAGTGTGAATTCAAATTGACAAAGTCTTAGCAGAGGACAGCACAGCCAGCACAGCATAGCATAGCATAGCTTAGCTTAGCATTCTGTGTGTATCGGCCTTAAGGCTTTCCTCTCAATATGACTCATCTGACAATCTCCCTTCCAGCCTAAAGTCTCCCTGATTGAGACAAAGGACAGGACAGAAGAGAGAGGACAGAGGACTTGGTGTTAATTCATTTACTGGAGGGGTAACCCAACTCTGTAATTGTTGTGAAGGGCCAGAGTTATTATCTCTCTTATGGCGAGGCACCGGAGACATGAAGTTTCCGTGGATCTTAATTGTGGTGTGTTTAATTATCCCATTGTGGTCTCATGAATACCAGCCACACTGATGCCCTGCATACCGTGTGTAGGGGTGTGTGTGTGTGGGGGGGGGGGGGATATCACTCCCAAGCTAGGTTGGATAGGTGGCTGGGTGTTTCCTAATTACATTTTTACTGACCATCGTCTGTCTACGTTCCTTTTAGCTACCAGTGTACAATCCCCGCCTTCCTATAAAATGATCTGTCCCACAAATCGCAGAAAAGTCTGTCAGTGAATCATCAAGCAAGATAGGAAGAAAAATACCAATTGATTTCATTAGTTTTTATTCCCATTCCCTTATTTGTTCTCCAGAATATATGCATTTTACGGTAATTGATACATTAGATTAGGTTATGGATGAGTAATAAACCTTTAGTATCGTGGAGGTAGGTATGAGGTGAAAGCCATTTGGTTAAAAATTATCCCCAGTACACTTAGCCGGTATTCGAACACCAACCTTCCCATCATCGGCGAATAAAACTATATTAGCCCGATACATAGTCCACGTGCTTATTGATCAAGATTAGATAATACCACTACCATGCTCATTGATCATGATTAGATAATATTACTACTACTACCACTAATAATAATAATAATAATAATAATAATAATAATAATAATAATAATAATTGTTTCTTCCTACTGTAATGACCAGATTTACTTTTAAAAATACTTTTTAACCAAAATAAGAATGTTTTTCTAGTTTTCTAGAGCTATTTTCTACTATGTCATTCTCGTAAGTTTCTCATTTTTAATTCGCATTGTAATAAATATTACCGTTTTCTCAAGTCTACATTTAACACGCACTTTAAAGCTCCGTTCGTGAAACAAGAGAGGACACTGATGAGTGAACCATATCGCTCTCCTCTCTCTTCACCGCCGAAATACCGACCCCTTTTCTTCCCAAGCGCCAGAGGTTCATTAGCATTCAGAGCGACGTGGAACAACCCAGGACACTTGAATCCCTAGGTTAGCGCGGGACTCAACTGGGCTAACATTTAGATGGAGAGGTTTTTCCGTGAATACGATCCACTTCTTCTTCTTCTTCTTTTAATCACATTTACCTCTACCCGCTATTTCTAAAGAGAAAAAGAGTTTGAAGAGCAGCTTGAATAATTGCCGCGTAGAGGAGTTTGAAAATAGAACGACAGGCGTTACTCGTCCAAGTAGTTCGACTCAGCCGCAAGAGATGTCACTGACGGCTCAGTTGTTTGTATTATCTTCGGTCTGTCTGGGACAATTTAGTTCAAGGGCTGTCTAAATAATCTGTGTCTGCTTTGGTGAGAGTGCGGACTAAAGGACGGGATTATCTAGTCTGGTTTGTCAGCTATGGGGTGGTTGGAGCTCAAATTCCGGCCAGAGGAATTGACCGTGTTTCCCCCCCCCCCCCTAAATGATTTCACCATCTCTCTCCATTAAAATTCGGGAGCACTTCATCTAATTTCTACCTTTCTCATATCTAACAAAACAATTGACTGTATATACAGACTATAATATATATATGTATATATATAAATATTATATATATATAATATATGTATATATATAAATATTTTATATATATATATATATATATATATATATATTATATATATGTTGCCTGAACGAGTAGGAAGACATTATTAAAAATAATGTTTATCAATCATAAGTATAATATAATAATGAACCAAATGTCATTTTCGAATTTAGAGTTTTTATACATTTCATACATTTTTATTTAGCATAACATATCCTAATTATGCGAATGAATTGAGCTCCTCATTATTCTACCCATTCAGACTGGATAAATAAATATTATTATCGAGTAAGTATAAGGAAGATATGAGGTAAAATTTAGAATAAGAATATTTGAATTTGTGAGGTTTAAAAAGTGAGAAATAATTTAGGGAAAAGCCCCTCAGTACAACCAGCTGAGGTTTGAACCCTGAAATTCTCATTTCTGGTAAACCAGACAACACAATACTGGTGCCTTTGTCCTCGTTCCCACCGGTAGCCTTTCTAAATTGAAAATCTATTTAGTACTGTGTGAGTAAATATAGTCATAAAACAGACAAGATGTGAAATACATAGTCGAAATAATGATTGAATCATTCTCAGTTACAAACTCTATAGTTATAAAATGTATATTAAATTTACTAGACAATAATAAATAAGTTAAACCCAAGTTTACTTGAAACTAATTTGTTTGGATCATATATAATATTAAGATATATAGTAAAAAAATTCACTGTAAGTTGTAGCATGACAATGAATCAAGGTAAGCTATATCTAAAAAGTGAATAAATATTTTAACAGATAAAAATATACACAATATTATTAAAAAAAAATTTACTACGTTCAATTTTCTTTCGTCTCTTTTTATGAGTGTGAAATATACTTTTTAAAGTTCATATCATTTTATAAAAATCCAAATAATTACTTTTGTTAGTTTTATGAAATATTTGTCATAAAATAGTTACGAGAAAAATTATATAAATAATTTGATTATCTCAAACAAAATGCGTAAAAAACCATTTTAAGTGATGGTCAACTAAGAAAATTACTATAAATAGTTTTAAGAACGAGATCCTAATGTAAGTTCTAAACACAATTATAATTATTTATTTCAATTATCCAGACAATTTCAAATCCATTTATTTATGAGTTTTCACACCCAGAATTCAGAAGTTTTAATGGGGGCACAAAACATGAAATCTTACAAACAAATTTCTGGCTACATACCTCCGTTATAATCAGAGGTAAGTTTGATTGTGACTGAACATGGATGGATTAACGCTGTTTCTCCTCGTCCAGCGAGCTTCGATAAAAGTAAATTTATTTGCTTGTTCACATAGAGCTACATTTTATCCGCCCTTGATTATATTTTACAAAACACTCATCAATACAAAGGTGATGGCTTATATCTTCATATTAATGTTCGAATACTTTTAGCTGCAACATTATTCTTCAAATTTAAAAATTACATCTGGACACGGGAATCGAACCAGGGACCTTTGGCTTATTACACCAATTCTCTAACCACTGAGCTATCCGGGAAGTCTCACTTGCCCAGAGTCATTCTTCACTCATATTTTAAGGCAGAGTCTTTGGTGGACATACGGAAATCGTCGGCTACAAATGTGTGATTTTATTAAAATCACGATCTATCAGATAACGCAGCCACCATTGACTCGGTAGTTGGCTTATTGCTGCCACTTGTACAATTATAACTGTACGAGTGCGCATAGCATGAAGGTTTAAATAACTAAGCTATTATATTAACTGTTAATTACGGTTATAACTGCATCTATCATATTATTCAAATTGGAAAATGAAACCTACCCATGGGTAATTAACAAATATAACAGCTGAACTATTTAATACAATATGCAACGTTATTGGTAGTAATTTTTACCTTTTTATTCTGCGACCCTTCAGGGTTATTTGCATTTAATTATACTAATGAGTAGGGATGAGAAAGGTAGAATTTATAGGACATGTAAAAGTATTTTCTTGAAAATATAATGGAAAACTGTTTGGTGAAAAATACCCTCATTATATCCTAGCCGAGATGTGAACCTCTATCTCGCCATCACCAGCAACCAAACTAGATGAGTAACTATTAGTCGGTGACCTGGCGGTCTAGGGGTAAGGTGTTAGACTTCTGTGCTGGGGTCCGGGTTCAATCCTCGGTTACGGTATAAATTTATCTGATTACCAAACCCTTCCTTCACCTCTGACAAGACGTGTATTAATCACAACTTGGGAATGTGTGGAAGTCAAGCCTTCAACGTGGTTCGGATCCCACGTTAAACTTTAGGTCCTCCATTTCATCTCACAATCACCCTACCATTACACATTAGCGTAAGTGCGTACAACCCGAACGGGTAGTAAGACGCGGTGCTAATAATAATAAAATAATAATGTAACTATTAGTCCACATGTCACCCTTGTGAGTGGGTGCTTTATTACTTATACAGTTTCACGGTATTTATAACAAGGGTAATACGGTAAAGTTATGCCGCAAGGATAATGTACCTGACTGGCTTGGTACCAAATCGTTAGATCATCAACGTATTTCATTGGGTGGGGGGCTATTTTCCTAATGGTATAGTTCCCCCTCCTTTGAATGGATTTTGGAAATTTTATATAGGAGAGTAAAACCCCTAAAATTAATGTACATTAAAACCAAAGATTATCGAAAATGGGGTTAATTAGTTTAGCAAATACTAAATTAAAATTGGAGAGCAGGTTTAGCACCTAGCGAGAGGTGACAGAATAATTCAAATAATCATAAGCCGACATAACGCGGTGAGCCACTATGGTCTTTGATGAACAAACATGTTCCTGTTATTACCATCTATTTCTGTTACAAGGTTTATTACTTCATTTGTCCTCTTTGGTGCTCTTATGATGTGATGTTCTTTTTTCAATTATGTATCTGTAACAGTGTATATTATTTTATTTTGCTAGTAAATATATGTCTGCCTTTTCAAGGCAAAGAAGTGAGAAAGTGAAATCGTTTTTATTGATATTGGTTCATGCTTACTCTCCTGTTCAGCGTTTCACTCTTGTTTCGTGGTATCTAACGTCTTGGAAACGTGAATAGTTTTGTAAACGTGTGCTCGACGCTCGTGTGCTGGGATACACTTACCCCGGCTATTCACTCGCATCTCTATAAATGGTTTTCTTATCTACCTTCACCCAAATGTGGGTAAACTTCCTCTAAATTTATACTTTTCATTCATCTCCAACATATTAGCATATAGCCTATATATGCATATACCCCGAACGGAAAGTAAGACGTGGTACTAAATATATATTATAATTATAATAGTTATAATATTATAATATAACGCGAAATCAACATGACTCAGTACTACAGCAGGTGACCCCTTTAAAGACCTCAAATTAAATTTCTTTGCATTTGTAAGAATCATGCTGAGGGACACTACTGTATTCTTCGCCACTTTTATAACAATTTATAAAGGACCATTTTATTAAGGCTCTTAACAACTTGATATGAAAATAATTTGGCGTAACCTATTAAATGTCTTTAATATAAATTAATATGTGCTAGCCTCTGACAAGACATCTTGTGAATGTGGGGAATGCCAGGCAGCCACCGTGGTTCGGATTCCACGTTAAACTGTAGGTCCTTTATTTCATCTCACAATCACCCTACCATTACACATTAGCGTAGTGCGTATAACCCGAACGGGTAGTAAGACGCGGTGCTATAATAATAATAATATAATAATAATAATATAATAATATGTGCTAGCCAATGGCCAATTGAACTTCAATTCTAATAAATACTTGAGTAAATTTATTTTGTGATGTACCAGCTTTATTTAGTTTCTCCCCTCTCTCGCTAAGCCTATATACACATATATATAAATACGTCCATGCATATATATGTGTATACTGTATATTAATGTATATACAAAGTTTATATACAATATGCATATATTTATGTGTGTGTATAATATAAATGTATTTATATTAAAGAGTATGTACATTTATATATAAAGATTATCTATATGCATGGTGTTAGGTAATTCACGAATACAGACAGTACTTCACGATTATGTGAGCAAATCTAAGCATAAACTACTATTAGGTAAAAATGTGTTAGGCCCTTACGTTTCGAGGAAAACGACATGAAACCACACCTTAGCCGTAACATGTTACATCAGCTACGATATTGACGAACCTTCACAAGAGTTGTTCGAAATTTGCTACGTGCATAGTAATTTACTGCTCCGCGCGTCGGTGTAACACGGGGACATCAATCGTCGTAGCAGCTGCATGTAACCGTGCCACAATGTAACCGGGTGACCGAGGTGGGTCGTAGGGTGGTTAAATCATAGTTTTCAAGGGACCTTAAATAAAAGTAAGATTGAATGAAGGAAGACAAAGATAGGGTATAAATGTGAATTCAGTCGATCTGGCAGCAAATCCCCAACAATACAAGCCCATACGTTGACGCCGAATCATTGTTGATGCACACAACCTAAATTGGTTTTTGGATTAGAAGGTTCCCTCAGGTGCTTGTTGTGGAGTTTGTCTTACCCTTGTATGAAAAGCACAATTCCTCTGCAACCAATAAAATACTGATCGGTCTCAATATGTTGTATAAGCCGCTGGTAGAACCGTACCCGGCCTGAAAGAGCAGATGGGAGCCGATGTTGGCAAAGTGGTGACCCTCAGACTGCAGAACTTGGTGTACCACCCAACTTGACACGTTCTTTGCCCACGCGATGCCACGTTTGCTGCATGCTGGTGCCTGTTGATAGCGTTTAGTACAACATCTTACAAATCCTGTGTACGCACATTGCGTGGTAATCCTGCATCCACGCGTTTCGCTTGTCCCATTTGACCAGTCTGGCTGTCGTCTATTGGGATAGCGATCAGCATACAAACGTGCCGTAGACCCAGCTCGTCTGTCTGATGCACCCACGGCAATCACCATGACCCGGTACTCCTTGGGAGTACTCCATGACCGCTATTGCACTACCGCGTTCTATTCTTTGCTACGTCACATATCCAATGCAATGTAAAGCACAGTGAAGTCACATTTCTTTGCTCTTTTCATTTGAGAATGAAACACTTTTACTACGAATGTTTTTTGTACGTTCATGAATTTTTCCTCGAAACGTAAGGGCCTAACACATTTTTACTAGAGTATTTTATATTTATATTTGCTAACATAATTATGTGGTATTGTCCGTTTCCGCAAATTACCTAACACCCCGTTTATATTTTTACTAAATTTAATGTACCATAGAATAGATATAAAATAAAAAAAATAATCAAACGTAAGTACAGGGGGGATGATTTGTTGTTTATCTCTATTCCATAATGATTTTTTTTAACATTCCATGTGTGCTTTAAAAAAACATAATTTTATACTCCCCAATGATATCTTCATTATGCCCAATTTCCTTGCCCCTTCCGAGCCTGGGTTTTTTCCCCACGTGCCACCTTATGAGTGTGAACACGCCTATGCTGGGCCTGGGTTTGCCCCAAAGTCCGTGAACCTCGTTCTGGAGGGATTCTTCGATGATACCAAATAAGTATATTTGCCGTATCCACAATGATACAAGGCCAAGATGTCCGTTGTTCTGATCTCGCTTTTAAATTGTTTTTGCTCGCTTAATAACCCATCTGCAAGTCTCTGATCCCACAACCCCTGCCAGTCCGTAAACCAACCCTGGCTGTGCAAAGAACTGTGCCGTGACTTAACACTCAACGAGGAAGGAGTGGGGGATATAATAGTAATACCCAGTATCACATATTTCATCACTTTGCTTGGAAACCAACTTAAACCCGTAAAAGTTGCCGACATCATCTCAACAAACCGGTTCTAAGTTGACAAACTTATGTTAAATTAATCAGCCGCCTTCTAAGTTAATACAACGATAACGTGTATTTTTACTGTCCACAGATAATATCCCCGATGCTCTGAAGAGTAGGTGCGCCAAGTGTACAGATGCACAGAAGAAGCTTCTGCGCAAGTCCTCTCGACACATGAAGGAAAATAATCCTGATGAATGGAAGCAATTGATAGATCACTTCGACCCTGAAGGAAAATATTCAGAAATATTTGAAACGTTCCTCTCATCCGAAGATTGACCCCATCAACCATACTAGGTCTACACAACCTTGGCAATATTTTCATCAGCCTAAATACCAATAAAAATTGCCTTTACTGTTAACAATAATATGTAGTTAATAACCAAACATATACACTTATGTAATTTAGTAAAATTTATATATAATATTCTGTCTGTACCACTATCAATAAAAATAATTTTGGTTGAAATGTTTGTGTTTTATATTACTAATGCCACGAAGTATCTTCATCAATTTGTATTGTCCTAGACTTTATAAAGATCTACAATTAAATACATGTATTATATTATAGTAGTCCTAATTAGTACATTAGGTTGTTATATAAATAGTAAAGTGCAACGCAAAATACCAAATAATCTAGACTTTAATTAAAACTAGTAAATTATGTGAAACGAATGAATGGATATTGTTGTATAAACATAATGGTAAAAAAGGCATTACATTTCATCAAAGGGCACAAATAAATAATATACACAGTTACAGAAACATATTGAGGGAAAACAAACATCACTTCACCAAAGAGCATAACAAACAACATTCCATTTCCCAGACCGTCATTTAAAATATATATTTACCTACAGCTTGGAAATATCGGTTTTATAAAACTGTGTTTAAAAAAAATATATATTTTAATACCACAACTTATCAATAGCAAGATATTTCGTATTTCAAAGTGTTGTGGAGATATGTTTAAAATTGCAGATACTGTATTCGCTAATGTAAAGTACCTTCAAGGTCATTTTACTGGTAAAATAAGATGTGCCATTTTGTTTGTAATGTTAAATTGTGTCTAGATAAGAAATTTAATAACAACCGTTAAAGCTTATTTCAAGAAAATCGCTGTTTTTTCACCCTTAAATAATCTACCCTTAAACCAAGGTTGGATATTTATTCTAAAAGCCCTCTGAGAAACACAGATGGACAGGCAACCAGACAAATGGCATCGTGAAAATTACTTTCTAGGGTTCAGAGGGTCATTCAATGTCAACATCCATCAATATCTCGAGTTCGATTGACGATCATGAGTCGCAGTCACATATTTGCATGCTCTAATGATCCCAGAAGGGGAACACCAGAGCAAATTATAACATATACCAACAAATTAGCTACAACGTGTTATTAACGGAACAATCATGATACTTTCTCTTTCCTATAGAGCACAAAAAAGTAAAAAAAAAATTTTGAATTCAATATAAAAAACACATTACTCAAGATGACATATTTATCTTTGCTCTTAGAAAGGGATTTAATTATTATTGTCGGAATGTTTTCTGCACTCTACGTAAGCACGACTGTTATTCGTTATTATGGACATTAATTTAGATAAGATAAGTTTAGAATTTTATTTTAAACCTACACCAGCCACAAGCTAGGAGCAGTTGATTATGATGATTATTTTAAGATGATGATGCTTATAATACAGATATCATATGCTTATACCATTTTTACTAAGCCATTGGTGTTGGCACTATTATAAAGGAACTGTTGCTTAATATCTGCTTTGCCATATTAATATATCATGGTATCTCCCTTCTTACCACGATTCCACTATTCTTCCTTTCGGGATAATTCTAGTATAGTCTCTCTTAATTACCATCCGATTAATTACCCCATAGAATATGTATTTGATAATCATATCTACCCTAAGCCTAAATGCAGCAGCCACCACAGCTAAGCTGTTGTATTGTACCTTGCTTTTTGTCTAATGAAATAATTTAGATAATATAGAGGTTAGGACACACCATCTAGTCATTAAGATAATATAGATAGAGGTTAAAACACGTCATGAAATCATGAAGTCATTAAGAAAAGTGAGAGAGAGATATTAGAACGCGTGAGTTACATGGCTCTTAGAACAGATTAGTCCCGATCAGTGGTAATTGAGGTACTAGGATCCTGGATTATATTTTCATGTTCAAATGCCACTTGATAAAAATACATTTGAATAATGTTTTTAAAACGGTAGAGAATACAAAGCTATATGGTGGAACTTGACCAAATAGCGCTGTTGAGATAAAAAACATAACAAAAGTGCTTCAGGCATCTAGTAGCGACAGGTAAATCATATTTTAATTACGATGCGAAGATTACTTTATTACGTCTAACTCAAGGTAGGAAAACTTC